>JAMBLF010000218.1:0-353727 GCA_030578115.1 Leucoptera coffeella
GTGAGATGCGTCCTCGGACGAATCACCTGGCGTAGGGCTGAGTCTCAACAGATCGCAGCACGACGCTGCTCTACAAACTACGGCCCAGGGAGCGAGCTACAAGCGCACTAAGCCTTTGATTTTCACGCCCTGGATTTTGTCATTTAGGAAATGAACGGTGTGAAAATGTAGTACTAAAAAGCTTATACATGGCAAAATTAGATAAAGGAATTAAATTTACTAAGGCTTTTTAATTATTAATTTATTATTGTTAATGCATAAATCTAAAATCTGTGACAATGGTAACGTGTAAGTGTAAGTGTGTTGTGTTAAGTTAATAAATATCTTAGTTTTGGCATCGAAATGATGCAAATAGAACAACGAAGGTTGATTACATTTCAGGAGAAGTATGGTTACATTTTAATAAAACTTACATTTTAATCTTCATTTCCAATAAAACAAACAAACATAAGTATTTCAGCAACTTATGCGAATCTAAATGAATCTAGAGCAATGGCTTTAAAACAAAAGGAGTTTTAACAACACCAAGATAATAAATGGAGCTTTGTTTAAGGTTAACATTTGAATAAAAACAGTGTGGGTTAAGAGAGCGGGCGCTGGGGCAGCGTGGCATGGCTCTCAATTTATTATCGCGTAAGGACAGTGACCGCGGCGTCGACAAACACCGGCCGGAGCTTGTTCACGTGTCAAAGCCGCCACTGCCGTGCTAAGCCCGGCATTTTCACGCCAAGCAAACACCATTTTTAATGAGGGCTCTGCCCAGTTAAATTATTATGGTCTTGCGTTCACTTTGGCAAAATAAAACATGCATTATGACTTAATTTCCTCAGTCACCTTTGGAAATTAGATTTGGGAATAAGTTTTGTGTTTGCCGACTTTATTTCTTAAAAAGCATTATAATAGCATGTATTGAATGACCAGCGTTTAGCTAGATGTTTTTATAGAATGAATTAGTTTTTGCGAATTAAGCTAACAAACATATTGTTTTATCAAAAAGCTAATGACTTATCCCTTTTGGTAGTGCAAATGGAGTTGAAGCTGTGCTATATTACTAAGCTGCACAATCAATTAATTCACTAAACCTATTTTTCAATCAGTATAGGTAATAATAACTTTTTCCAAAAGCAGTGGAAAGTTCATCGCCCTTTTTTTCTGTGTAGGCTTATACAAACAATTTCTTATGATGGGATAAAACAGATTCACAAAAGGAGGTAAGGGCTTCTGCATTTCCCCTCTGAAGCAACAAAATAGAAAAGGTCCATCTTTGAAAATTATCAAATGTAGCGTTCAAATCGCGATGAATAATCCGGGGCTTAAGTCAGACGGGCTCTTTATTGGGCAATCAGTCGCTGAATGAGATGGAATTTCCATTCATGTCTCATTTTCGGGATTTCACTGAGCGATGGTGGCTTCGGCTAATGGCTTTCCTAGGGCGCTGGCCCCTTTATTGCAACTCTCGCTTTAAGAACATCTGGATCTGTTTTTGTTTTGCTTGCACTTTCGAGACCGAGTAGAATATAACTTCATTTTACCATAATATAATCATAAATACAACTTTGTTAATCATTCCCATTGTTGGTAAAAGAAGGGTGTAAACGTTACACCCTTTTTCCAGGTTTTGCCAAACCAGTTTCACGTTACAGCTTTGAATTAAGCCACGTTGAGAATGAACATGTTTCTCGAACACTCTCTAAGTTCTCTTAGGTGTCGCAACAAGTTCGGGGACAAGCAGTGCGTTTGACGGGGCAAGCGAACCGCTCTCGGGTGCCTGCACTACAATAAATCTATTCGACAGCGCTC
The DNA here is from genome assembly GCA_030578115.1 of Leucoptera coffeella. Taxonomy (NCBI): domain Eukaryota; kingdom Metazoa; phylum Arthropoda; class Insecta; order Lepidoptera; family Lyonetiidae; genus Leucoptera; species Leucoptera coffeella. The sequence continues at coordinate 1,801 of JAMBLF010000218.1, forward strand.
GGGCTGCCGCCTCCCTTATTTATAGTTATTGTTTTCTGTTCATATCTCGTTATTCATTTTTGAATTTTATTTATTCGGGACCGTAGTGTTGACATCGGGTGCCATCAGTGAGTGTTATTGTTTCATTTACATCAGTGTGAATAATCGTGGTAAAAATTTGAATTATAAAAAAAAATTCTAAAATAATAAACATATGAGAGTACTTATTATCGTAGTTTTTCTGTACTTTGAAAAAAAATACAGTATTTTTATTATTTGTTGATAAAAGATAAAGTTGAATTTTTATTCCTCTTTGGCCAAACATTTATCTTTTTTTACTTCGAAAATAGACATCATTATCCTTCATCACAACAATTTATTTTTTTCATTTCTAATAAATACCTCTTCGGTTAGAACCCCTCATGACTGATAAGATGGTCTTGTATGAAAAAACTAGATACACTCACATAACGGAAGTCTTTTTGCCGGCTGCGAATAAAACATGATCCCATTCGTTTTGTCGTTGCACAACTAAGCGAGATTATCCCTGCCGTAATCTACTTTTTCATTTGCCACTATCGCAACGTGCCTTGAGTAAGCCATCCGCAAAAACGGCGCAAAAACATCATAGACTGGTGGCTTTTCATTTTATCTCCAGACCTGTCCTTCTCTCAAGCCGTACTAATTAGAAGAAATGTTAACATAATTTTTGGATTAAGCTGGAGGATTACAGGAAGGCTTTTTGCAAAATCTCTTATTTGCCTTCCCTGATTATGGCTTTCCACTGAATAAGTTTTCATAGCACTCTTTATTTGTGTCTCTTTTTACGTATCTTCTACTCCAAGCACACAAAAATAATATAAAGTACAAAAAACATTGACTTTGCCTATGTAAATCCTTGCCAAGTCGTCAGATGTTTGAATGCCCAACGTCCACATTAATTTCACAGTTCTCTTTTACACAGTTTATTTAGTTTTATAATCAAGGATTGTTTATTTTCTAAGAGTAATTCATCAACAATTATAAACCTAAAACAAACACAAACATCTTTCGGTTTCCCGAACATATTTTCTTTACCTTACGTAGTCCACATTAACAATGAACACAGGTAGGGTAGTTGCAATAAACATTTTGTCGCGTCACATATCCGAGTGCGGGTCGCCTCTAATTAACCACAAGGTGGCGAGGTACGCCCACCAAAACAGGCCCTTACGTGAAATCTTAATTAACTTAAGTGAAATCGGACGTCTTCGGGCGGACGCCTCAAGTAGCTAGAACCAAGTTCATATGTCAGCTTGATTCATATGAATTAATTCTGTCATGTGTTGATCTAAACTCAGTTACTGCAAGCTAATGAAAATTATTTTGCACACCATGTCTTAAGAAGTAACTAATAGCAATCACGCAATAATTTTCTTAAGTTTTCAATCTAAATTTACACTTCAAGTCAAACTTTCTTTAAGAATCTATATTTGGACGATTGAAAAGAGGATGCTCACTTGATATAAGCACCATGCATCATAACCTTGGTTGCGTGTTACATTTACATCACATGTGTGCTTACTTTATATGTGTGGCTGTGTGTGTGAGTGCAAATGAACAGAGAAGCTGTCCACTAGGGAGTGGTCTGCAAATAGGCCGCTCTAATCCAGTTTAGCAGAATCGATGCCACGCTGTTATTGCTGCATTAGCATAGGCCGCGCCGCTAAGTGAAACACACCGCCCTGTATGTTCGCTCCGATCCCACTAGAACAACAAATATCCGTTCTCTCGGCACGATTTATACCGTTCAACTTTCGTTCGGCTTGGAAAGTAACAATTTATTACAGGTACTGTCGCCGCGCAAAGCGATAGATAAAAGTCGACCGCGGAAGCCGAGGTGTGGACTGAAGACGGCTCCATCCGTTTCCTGCCGCACAATGCAGTAAACACTTTTGCGTTCCACTGTACGGCGACTCTTTTTGTCTCCCCACTCGGGGAGCGCTGTAAAATATTGTGTTCCGGTTGTGCTGCAACTTCACGACTACTTAGCGGTGGGGGGAGATAGATGGATGGTGCCCGTCAGTTTTCATTCGCGGAAAAACACCGAACGATATATGGGTCGGTGCCAAGCGCTCAGCTTGAAGCATGGCGCAGAATATCGCTTGTGACTGCTCAAATTGTCTCTTAGAAGAGCAACTATCAGTTATATTTTATCGTTTGACACACATATACTTGCATGTTTCAGAACCTTTTGGAATACATAAAACCTATTTACAGATAACATCTCTACAGGCACCTTGCAAAACATTAAAATGGAATATTCAAGACAGATCTCTTCCCAAATTATAATTATTATACATGCAAATGCTATGCAGCAAGTAAATGTGTATTTCGCAGATTAGCTAAAAAAAAACTATTTTTCTCTCAAATTAGAAACATGATTATAATCCGATAAGGTCCACCGAGTGCAGCCAGCCCTAAGAGTGATTGGCTCATCACGTGAACCCTTGATTGTTTTCTCGCTCCATAAAGCGCATTAGGCAGAATGGCCCTACTAAGGGCCCGGCTAATGAAGTTGACACGAAGCAATTCGCTACTGCGGGCCTTAGACGGGGATTTTAATAACATCCTTAAGGTAACAAAGACTTTTGTGTAAAGGGAAGTGGAAATTTCCACGACCCAATCGCAGACGAAGGTCGCCCAAAGCTCGTAGCTCTGGCCGTGTACTACGGAATTGAAGAGGCCGTTGTTAGGAACGACCGGATGTCCGGTGACTTTTATCGGGACGCCTTCCGGTTCCGGGCCGCAAGAGTTTGCTGTTTAATTAAACACAATCAATACACACACGTGACGGTGGTTAGACAACGCAAACAGATCTGAGTAGAAGCAGTACAAATTCAGCTACATTTATACTGTAATTTCCTTAACATCAGTTTTGAATATTCTACTTACGAGATCAATCGGAAATATCAAATTTAATCATCTTTTTGTATCTACTGGATACAAGGAAAATAACACAGAATTGTTAGCTAATTCTTGCGCAATATTTTCTCAACCCTCTTTGTGAGACACGTACAAGATTAAGTTTGTATAGCGGCCTAGCAACCAAACCTTTCAGAGTGACAGATTCATCACCCCTTCCTAAAACACGACAGTAGTGAGACGCACTCAAAGAAACGGCCACACCAATCACAGAGGGCGCCATTAAATATTTCTTATCCAAGAAAATATGTCACCGGTGAGTGACAGGTGAATGCGCGGCGGCCCTGAATGGGGGAAAAGGACATTAAGCGTAATAGAAAGAACGGTTCAGGCAATATATCGGGACACCTGCGAGTTATTGCCGCGATACCCGAGCAGGAAAAGGGCCCAAATTGCATTTTCAGGAAAACTGGATGATGCCTTCTACATTAAGGGCTGGAATTGTTTTTGTGAGGATGTGTTTCCGGATCTGATTATTATTGTTCTCGCTTAGCATAATGGTTGTTTATTAGGCTTTTTGGGTGTTTAATGGCTTATTTTATTTCATATTCCAATTTTATTGCTCCCGAACGACAGTTCCTTTTTAACATAAACGTATATATGCGTTCATGTCCTAAACTTGGGTAAAACTAGACATAACATTTAAAACTAAAAATTGAACTAACACTATTGGAACTTTGCATACATTAATAATATTATTTTTTATTGTCACTGTCTTTGAAATGTAATGTCCATGTTAATTATTTCTAGAACTAAACGTAAAGCAAATAAAAAAAAAGTGATTTATTTATTTAACATGATTTGAGGTTTAATGCTTTTATATTAAATATGTATATTCGTACCATAACATAAACCATAAACCACAAATTGCTAATAACACAAACATTTAGTAACAACATAAATGAAACAGAGTTACGCCTTTTCACCTCAGTGCCAAAGGTAATATAGCACTCGCCCAACTCTCCCGAGAGAGCTGAATACTTCCATGATGGCCCAAATACTATATTGCAAAATAAAACCTAATAAATGGCCTTACTAACGTGGGGACACGTTTATACGCGTATACGTTTTTATTTGTGGCAGATTTTATTATTGAGTTAACTTTGATAGGTTAGTTATTCCAGCTAAAATCTAAATAGATATTTATAATATATGTGTATAAAAATATGTAAGACTCGTAGTTAATTGAGTTGCAAATTTAAGAATATATTATATTGATCTGAAACTTTATATTGCACTCATGTAATGGTCAGGTTTATCTTTGCTCTCTGGGTGGTCGGAACCTTAGACAGGTAACTCCTTGGTTAAGTTAAAGTTATCTTTCAGGTTGACAGGTTGCTAGATTATCATATAATTAATACTTATAACATTTCATTCCGCATAAAATAAAAGGCAATAACCATTTGAAAACCAAACAATAACTGCCAGCAGCTACAAACATATTTACCAAAATGCCTCATCGAGTGTGACAAACAAAGTTGAGAGCACAGCAAACGTGCTCAAGATCATCAAAGATTGCCGAAGTTGGAGCAAAAATCGCGCGACACTTCGGAAACAACAAGCGCTTATTGCTCGGCAACAATCGGCAAGTTGAAGCAAACAAGCAGTAATGCAGCCATTGTCCACAACTCCAGAACTAAGCGCAGCACTACATAAAAGATGCAGCTGAATTTAAGATCTAGTTTGTTTGAGAGCGCTAAGTGAAAACTCTTTAGTCTCCAGAGATTGAGTTAGAGGTTTCCTAACATCGCTGCGAGATTGTAAATGGATCTTGATAAGGCACGGGACAAATTAATTTGAATTGAATTTTGGTGTCTTCCGTGATAAACCATTTTGTTAATAAAAATTATCCATAACATACATTGGAAAATGGCTTCATCGCTGCAAATGAAATTCTCTTCTACATAACTCTTCATCATCATCATCAACCTGTATCAATCCACTGTTGGACATAGGCCTCCCCCAAATGACGCCACTTCTCCCTGTCAGTGGCCGTTCGCATCCATTCGATGCCAGCCAACCTGCGCAGGTCGTCTTCCCACCTTGCCGGGGGGCGCCCCACACTACGTTTACTGAGACGCGGTCTCCACTCTAGGACTTTTTTGCTCCAGCGACCATCAGTCCTTCTGCATACGTGACCAGCCCAACTCCACTTCAGCGTGCTAATTCTTTTCATAATGTCGGTAACTTTAGTTCTCTGGCGTATCACCTCATTTCTGATGCGATCTACCAGAGAAACCCCGAGCATCTTCCGCTCCATAGCACGCTGAGCGACCTTGAATTTGTGGGCTAGTCCCGCAGTGAGTGTCCACGTCTCAGATCCGTACGTCATAACGGGGAGCACACACTGATTGAAAACCTTAGTTTTCAGGCATTGTGGTAAAGACGACGTGAGAACATGCCTTAGCCTTCCAAATGCTGCCCATCCCAGCTGTATTCTTCTGTCCGCCTCCCTTTCGAAGTTGTTTCTGCCAAGCTGTATAATTTGGCCTAAGTAAGCGTATTGGGAAACAACTTCTACGGGAGTGCCCCCAAGGGCAACCGGTCTCGGGAACACCAAATCATTAGACATGATTTTGGTTTTTTCTAAATTCATCCCGAGTCCGATGCGTCGAGAAGCAGCATCTAGTTCGGACAGCATTTCCTCCAGATCCTGCAGCGACTCTGCCATCAGGACGATATCGTCAGCAAAGCGGAGGTGCGAGATGTATTCCCCATTTATATTTATTCCCCGTTCAACCCAATCCAACGTTTTGAAGACATCTTCCAGTGCACTCGAGAACAGTTTCGGGGACATAACATCCCCCTGTCTGACACCTCTCTGCAACTGGATAGGTTTCGTGCCGTGGCTTTGGAGTTGAACGGTCATCATGGCGGAATCATAAATATGTCTCAGCACACTCACGTATCGCCAGTCGACTTGAGATCGCTGCAAGGATTCCATGACTGCCCAGGTCTCGACCGAGTCAAAGGCTTTCTCATAGTCCACAAACGCGAGGCATAGTGGCTGGTTATACTCTTCAGTTTTCTGTATAACTTGCCTCAGCGTGTGGATGTGATCCATGGTACTAAAGCCCCGTCGAAACCCGGCCTGCTCTGGAGGCTGAAAGCTATCTAGCCTGGCTGAGATTCTATTGGAAATGACCCTCGAGAACAGCTTATATATGTGGCTCAGAAGTGTTATCGGCCTGTAGTTCTTCAAGAGGGCTTTATCTCCCTTCTTAAAGAACAGAACAGCCACACCTCTGCCCCAACATTCTGGAGTTCTTCCGGAGAAGATGACATTGTTAAAAATTCTCTGGAGCTCCCTCAGAACCGGTCTTCCACCAGATTTCAGGAGCTCAGAGGTGATTCCATCCTCTCCCGGAGCCTTTCCATTTTTAAGCTGTTTTAAGGCCATTTCAATCTCATCCAAAGCTATTTCAGACATGTCCTCAGTGAAGTGGCGTGTCAATGTGGCCCTTGAATCGGAGGGGTCAGGAACCGGATTTCGGCATCGCGAGCGGTATAACTGGCCGTAAAAATCTTCTATCTCAGACAAGATCTCTGGTTTAGAGGTGACCATGTCTCCACGAGCAGTCCTCAACTTCGTCATATGGCTACGTCCCAGTTTTCGGGCGAATACGCGCATCCCACGATTTTGCTCGATCAACTCTTTGATGAGGAGAGCATTAGCCTTACGTAGGTCACGTCGTATTGCCTTCTTTATCTGTTTGTTTAGCGTAGCTGTTTGCGAAGGAGATGTCTGTGGAGTTTCTCGTCTTAACCTCATAAGGTCCAAAGTCTCGTCCGAGAGATCCGACTTACGGCTCCCAGCTCGAGCCCTGCAGAACCGGCTCCCTTCCTCGCCGATTATTCTGGTCACATTTTCGAGGTCCTCGTCAACATTGGTCGTGGTCTGCAGAATGGCAAAGCGGTTCTGGAGTTCCAACTGGAACTTGGATGAACCAGCAGCCATTTGCAGTCGGGTCGGTCGGAGCGTGGACTTCATCATGCGCATCCTTTCTAGCTTATAATTGATATTCAGGGTGCCTCTTACCATGCGGTGATCACTTCCGGTATTAAACCTGTTGATCACAGAGACATCCCTGAATATGTGCTTTTTGTCCGCCATGATGAAGTCGATCTCGTTAAAGGTGTTTCCGTCGGGACTTTTCCAGGTGCACTTCCGTTGGGGCTTTTTCTTATAAAAAGTGTTCATATGATACAGCCCCTGCGATTCTAGAAAGTGGACCAACATGTGTCCCCTGGAATTCCGACTGCCAATGCCGTGTGGTCCAATCCTCGATTCACCACTCTCCCTTCGACCAACTTTAGCGTTGAAGTCCCCCATCACAACGTTGTAGTGAGTGGACGTGGTATGATGCAAGGCCCGTTCGATATCATCATATAGGGCCTCTACCTCTTGGTCTGAGTGTGCCGATGTGGGGGCGTACACCTGGATCATTTTTAGTGAGTATCGATCCGAGAGTTTAAGAATGATGTACGCCACCCTTGTCGACACACTGGACACTTCCACAACGTTGTTACAGAGGACTTTGTTGACGAGGAAGCCTACGCCCCCCTGGGACTTGCAGTCTCCTTCCCGGAAGTAGAACAGATGGCCAGAGCTTAGGGTTAAGCAGTCCTCGCCCTGTCTTCGGACCTCGCTTAACCCCAGGATATGCCACCTGATTTTAGTAAGTTCTACCTCCAGTTCGGCCAGATGAGAATCCAGCCGGAGACTGCGTCCGTTATACGTCGCCACGGTCAGTAGTTTTGGTGACTCGTTGGACGCCTGGGGATTCTTCGCACCCCTGGCACTGTCGCTGCCCCGACCGTCACCGTGGCCAGGACGACAGTGCCGCCAGGAACTCGGGGCCATCTTTTTAAATGTTGTCATAACATGGGGGGGTATTGCCCTAATCTCCACGCTGGGCAGGCGGGTTGGAGATCACATAACATACATAACTGTCCCGAATGAAAATCATTATCGTTTAGCACGGAGATCAAATGTGCAGTCCAAAGGCGAAATAAACTGCTCCCAACTGGGGCCAGATTGAAAAGACAGTGAATGAGGAGGCAGCTCAAATTGTTTAGCAGCCGCTGGAAGGGCGCCAGACACGGAACCTGCCAGGCGGCAGTTAGCACGTAATGTGTTTTTCAACTTTGCCATTCTCGTACTTCGGACTCATCTAGCAATTATTAGTGGACACCATCGAGTATGAGTGCCCTGTGCTAGCTGGTAACCTTAGTGGGAAAGTAACTGATCGTCTTTTTGCATTTTGAATTTTCTACACCTAAAAGTGTTTTATTTCAGCTCAATCATTAGAAACCACGATTCACCAGTAAAGTTGGTTAACCGTAAATTATTTGTTTTTTATTTGGGCCCCGTTTCACGTAAAAGCGTAGATATCGAGTTCCCTTCTCAATATTTTAGCATTCCCTCGTCATAATACGTGCGTCAAACAACAGAAACTCAAACATTCTCGGTAGGGATGGTGAACTGGGATCGATTAATATAAGCTTCCAAAGTAACATGATAGAATTTCTATGTCGATTTTTATCTTTATGTTTGATACTGTTTCTTTAATTTTTTTAAAAGATGAAATTTTCAAGGAATACCAATAAATACAAATTCACATTTATTATTATTATTTATTCAACCAATGTTATCGATATTTGATCACAGACAATATGAGGAAACTTTCATTACGGCATGTTTAACGAAGCCTGATCATTGCGAATTCCAATGTATGACCGCTCTCATTTCAGCATATATTGTCGAAATAGAATAAAGACGGTGATTCGATTCTCCAAGCTAACTTTTTGCGAGTCGCCATCCCTAGTCGGTCGGAGGGAAGAGCCCATTTCAAAGTGACGCCCGCCACGTTGTATTTTACCCACTCTCGCGGATATGACGTGGGTCCTCGGGATTTAATAAACTGTAGCAGGAGTGGCCGCCGAACCCGCCCGAGGCCGATATCAAATTAAGTTATGCCCTGTGCTCATATATAAAAGCACTTTATTGGCTAATAATGGATATGTTGTTGTACTCTTATGTGTATGGAATATGATGCATCTATGGTCAGGTTGGATACTTATAAGTTTTTGCGAGACAAGAGTTGCTAAGCTTTATGCCATGTAAGTCATTTCAATGTAGCATATATGCTGGCCTTTAGATTGATATAAAATGATAGTAAGCCAGTAGTAAATAATTATGATAGTAAGCCATTTATATTTAATGCTTACTATTATCCGTATTTTTGAAATAATATTCATGGAAAGCATAACATGCTTCAAGCTGCACGCCATGTGTTTCGAGTATCTACTGTATACGTTAGATACAAACGTCCAAGTTCTTACGTGTTTAAGAAGGTAACTTACAGCAGTTTCGATTTTTTAATTTTGGAACTTGGGTCCGCTGGAAATGGTTTTATTTCTCTCGCCGCCAGAGATTTAATTCATTCATTTGCATGCAAATAAGTCGGCGTCACGTCCATTTATCATTGCCACATTTCAGTGAGTGAGTGCTTAGAGCTTTTCATAAAAAAGAAAACAAAGGGAGCGCTGAACGCCGCGTTTGGAATTAACAAATAGCAGAATTGGGTTACGCTTTTGTAATTGGATCCTTGGTTAATTTGTTCTCGTTGTGTACCTAATTGTTGAATTTGAACGAGTCTGAAGTTCTTCCTACAATAATTATGAATTTGCAAATTAGGTTTCCTTTTTTCCCTCATATTAGGTTACTTTTCATGAGAAAGTATTTCTTTTTACATTTGAGTAGACTTTTCGTCTGTGAAACCTGGAATTTAACCAAAATGCTAAAGAATAGCAACCTGACTTTCAAAAGCAGTGGAACGCCTACTAAGCTAACTGTTCATTGGAGTTCATATAAATGCTAATTAAAGCTAGATCATTTTCAATAGTAGCCAGGTCGTTAAAAGGCTGAGCTTAGCTGCCCGGGTAAGATAGAGCTGGTCAGCTCTGAAAAAACACATTACGCGCTCACAATGGCGCGCGTTGGCTTCCCTCCAAGTTGTTTTAACAGATTTAGACTACCTTCATTTTTACTCTTTCGCTAGCCACTGATGCTTATGTCGGGATGAGCATTGTGCTATATTCATCATGCTTGTCCAGCTGTTCGGTAGATTGTTGTTATTGGTACGAAAATAAAATAATCTAAGAAACTTTCTTCAAACTAGTACCTAGTATCTTACTACCTTGACGGGTGGAAAGGCAAGACGCCATATATAGATAAAGTTTAATGCCTATTTCAAGAAATACTCGTATGCAGATTTGTCATTAATAGAGCATAGATTTTGTTCCATTAAAATACCATAACAAAAATAGGAATTTGATATTATTTTATTATTACTAAGATTGCTTATCGTGACTTAAAGAGTTTTACGATAAATTCTATTCATTTTCACGGAAAACTGTAAAGGCATTTTTCAATTTCTTTGCGTCGTCAGTTACTTTCAATATAAAAAATGGAGTAAGACCGTTATCACAATTGCTCTATGAGACACTAAATTATTCAAAGGTTTTTCAAATATCCCGACGTCTTCTATTGTGTCCTTTTTAATAATTAAAATGAAAATCTTTCATCAAAAAACAAAGATATCTGAAGACCCTAAATTTTCATTACGTCTTAATTATTAAAGTAAGCAATCCCGCCTTTGTTTGTCCTCTGAATCAGGCCCTAATTAACAGAGATACGGCACAAAGAGACAAAAAACATACACACATAGAAGCAGGGGCGGAGGCATCATTTACACCTGACCCAAAAACAGCTGTCGCGATTGACAGAGCACGGGATGACAATGGGGAGCTTCAGTGACAATGGATCACTCCGCCGCACATTCTCCTTTTGATAGGCCAAAGACAACACGGCCCCGCCGACGAGCGAATAAAAGTAAGGTGATTTATTTCGGAGAGATTCCTCCCTATCAAGATTGATTTCGATCTTATTGTCTAGAAAATAAAAAAGAAATTTCAAAATGTTGGGTCTTTTTATGGGTTAGAAAAGGCTTTTGTTGAATTTGTAATATGACTTTTTATTAAAAAGTGAATCTGAATAGTTATCTTCTGCTTTCACTATGTTTTACGTGATCTCCCAAAGAGGAACGTATGATTCATAATCTATTTCTGATAAAAAATGAGTTTTGTTTGCCACTCTGACAATAGTTACAGCCACTTATCATTTAACTGTATTCCAAAGAAGCATTGTGTGTATCCTGATCCACATATTTAGAATAAGGAACGTCAGCGCTGGCAGGCCCCCACGCGCCTCGGGATAAGATAGTCGATTTATCCAGAGAGAGAGCAGGGATTGGAAAATGGGATGTGCCAGAGCTACGGGACGCTTTCAGATGTCAATTCCGGGACACACGTCGCGCGAACAACGGGATTGCACTATATGGGTGCATAATGGAATCTAAAGTATAGGCGAAGTTAAAAGAAATATAGTAAAAGCAAAAACAACTGCATCAGGCTGAATCGTAACCTCTTCAGTCACTTTAATCATATTAAATTTGATATAGATACCATGGAATATTCATGGCCCATTGCTAGCCCAATTTGCTATATTTTTAATAGTGAAAACAATTATGGGGCATAAAGAACACTTATGTTGTTTTTTTTTGTGACATGGTACATACAAAAACAAAATCCACAATAAATGAATTCTCACGAGTTAATTAGGTGACGTGACCATCTCCGCAATTGCCATTGAGTTCTATAATATAAGCCTGTTTTAGTGTAACACTCATTTAGAGATGTTTATGTTCTAGGTTTCTGAGTAGAACTCACCTGAAGAAATTTGGCATATGGTGCCGAGCAGCAACAAAATATTCATACCTGAAAAAGGAAAAAAATCGTAAATAGTTGTGTTTAGAATTACTTATGATTGTGTTTGTAAAGAACTGTCAGTGAATTGTAAGCAGCTATCAGGTAATAAGTAAAATTATGTACTATTTGGATATAAAAGAATACCAAATAGCTGTGTTAATTCCTGTCATGGACACGTCGTAGAAAATAATCATTCTTTCTTGAGGCTGTGTGTTTATCCTATGTTAAAAATTACCGACCATATATTATTTCTCTACGTTTGTGGCAAAGATATGATAGATAGTAAATATCCATACACAAATCTACGAGCATATTAACCTTACAGTTACATGAGAACCTTATCGACATATCTAAATAGCAGCTGGGTACTGTCTCTCAATCCAAGACCATCACGATTTTCCTTTTGTTATTACATCCAAGCAATTAGAAAGTGCATTCATTTCCTATGCAATCTAGGCTGGGGCCCAATGGGCATTGTAAGCTTTACTGCGATTGGTAGTATCCGCTGTAACGAGTCTAATATCGAGCCTACACTATGGGCACCGCAAACCGTTCCCTCCGTACTGCTGCCGTAGTAGCAGTTACAGAAAATGGCTTATTGAATTGGGTACCTCAACCGGTCTTATGGAAACTTAGTTTAATCAGTACACATTCGTTCATTATTCACAATTAGTGCATCTGGCTGATGGTGAACTTATCACGGTATACTACAGGCGATTTATGCGGTGATAATTGTGGTTATAAAAGTTTAATGAGGAGTAACTAGCCCTGGCTGTAACGTTGATAGTTGTAGTGAAAAATGTCTTATATATGAACCTGAATTCAGAAGTTTAGATAAAAATACGAAATTTCTAACAACCCTGCAAAAGAGAATCTCCGTGGAGTGTATGTACGTATATAAGTCAGGTTGCTACCTAGTTGAGATCGGATTGAAATTCTATCCTCTCTCGTCTTAAACTCACTGAGTTCAATCGAATGACAAATTTAATTAGAAATGGCTTTGTTGACAACCGATCGTACTTCAACCATTATCAATGCGCCACTTCAATACAAACAATAGGAACTTTAATTCTCCATTCAATATATTGGTTATCCGAGAATTGGATACAATGTGATTTACTTTCTTCTTACTGGTATGTCGTAATCTGCTACTAGGGGTCTTAACAACACTATGACCTATATTTATCAATTCCTAACATCATCATCTTCTTCTCCGCCTTAATGCGGTGAATAGAACAAACGATTTCTGATATTAATGTATCAACCACTAATGTAGATACACTTTGTTTTGCCCGCTCGCCAATTTTAATCTGTTAACATAAATACACATCATGCCCAATTCCTTGTAAAGGAGTAAGTAGAGATTCACGGATCCCCATATGTCCCGATCCCGGCAAACTACTTTTACTTCGTTGACACTCAAACATCACCTCACACACAGCAGGCATATGTACTTCTAACGTCATCTTTTTCAATATGGCGTCTATCTGACTTTTATATTTTAAATGGGCCTGCCCCTACGTACCCGCCTATTCGTTAGCTATAGTTTAAAATTTCCAACGACTGTCTTAAAAGCCTTAATCCTTTTAAGGCAATCAATCAATTCTGAAGCCGAAGCCTCGTCTGAGACAAGGCCGAACTAATCAAGAGGCTAATGCCGTCCTTCTGGATGAGAGCGCCGAGGAATGTTCGAGACGATTGGCATGTCTTCGCTTGTCGAATGCCATTTGGAGCCGCTCCTCGGCTGTCACTTTGCCTCGCTGCGGTTTGGCTGCGATGCGGTGCAAGAGACAAGATTAATCTGTCTTCGTTGTCTCTACCTATTGCTTTGTGTATAACAGAGATAGGCAGATAAACTAAACATGCCAGAAACGACTCTCTTATCGTTATCAGGTATTATGACAGAAATTCTGACACATTGTCTTTTCATATTCCTCATCTACTCTAAATGTTTATAACAATCATTTAGTGGGTGTGTTACATAATAATTAATAATAATAATATTTACACATTATTACACCAATTGAACTAGCCCCTTGGTAAGTTCATTTAAGACTTGTGTTAAGGGTACTAGTCAACGTATATTTAAGAAATATATACATATTATACATAGATGAATACATATATAGCATATATAATCAACGACCAGACTGGAAAGCTGTAGAAAAGCGTAGTTCTTAACTCTGCCTCCACCGGGAATCGAACCCGGGACCTCACGATTAGCGTTCCGGCGGCTAACCGATCGCGCCACGGAGGACGTCAACTCGTGAGGACACTGTTACATAATTGAACTAGCCCTTTGGTAAGTTCATTGAAGACTTGTTGTAAAGGGTACTAGTCAACGTATATTTAACATATATACTTATTATACATAGATAAATACATATGTAGTCAACAACCAGACTTGACTAGACTGGAAATCAGAAGAAAAGTGTTGTTCGTAACATTGCCTCCACTGGGAATCGAACCCTGGACCTCACGATTAGCGGTCAGGTGCTTAAACAATCGGGCCGTGGAGGTAGTCGAACATGGAAACGTATATTATAAAACGTTCTGACCTCGCATCTGCGTCATACAAAGGGCGGGGCCATTACCAGCGCTGACCGCAAATTATCGAAGAGCATGACAGAGCGTGCCCAGCCATGTGGCTCCAGCGTATCCACTCAATCGCCAGATAAGCCCCTGGATTAGCACCCTAATAGAATTGGGGCAACGCACTTATGTGTATTGAATTTTACATGCACATATAGCCTCCACAGAAATATACAAGGTGTCTAAATCTAAAAGTAGATTAAAAATGTACCCTTTTTTGTATTAGCAATTTTTTGAAAGGAGTGTTAACTCAATCAGTCTTAGATAAAAGTGTTTCGATAAATAAAATCTAAAACTGAAGATGATAATACTTCGTGTACGTTTCCCCTTAGGTGAAGGTACATAACCATAATTAACCATTTTTCACTATCTTGAAAAATATATTTGGATTATCGCGAGTTTGGTGTAATATACTTAACAGATTATAGGTACATTATTTACAATGTATAAACAGTATTAAAACAACTTAGCCAAATAAAAACTCAAGTTATCATCATGAATTGAATGAGTAATGTCATCCTGAAAGTTTTACTGAAGAAAAGCTTTGTGAGGAACCGATCCTATACTATCCTTTCCATCTGTTTAGGTAATAGTCAGTACACACGAATGACTTTTTGTCAACTGTCTTATTGATTACCGAGTATCTGGGAAACCGTGGGCTTGCAATAGTAAAAAATGTTTCCAGTAATGAACGAGATCACCTTTGTCTACTCTGAAAGGGTCGACGATCGTAAAGCGTACACAAACGCTGTTAAGCAGTTCCCAAAATAGTTAACAGACAAAAGGGTTAAACGCAAAGGTTTCGCGGAAGCGTTAACGAGATCAAACTAATTCCGCCGGCTCTGTAATACCGAAGTTTGGCAAATGCAAAACGAATGAAACGATCCCCGGAATTCGCGAACAATCGTAACAAGCGCTTCTGTTGATTATCCATCAAAGTTCTTCCCGACACGTATCCACCGGTGATCCTGTCTTTTTTGATTTCATATGAGCACTGCGACGCAGCTCTAAGTGAGATATGGAAACGTCAGCTTCGAAATTTTCTCTATTTAGATGTGAATGTAACATTCTTCTACGTGTTTTATTATTTTTTTTATTATTTAACATGCGTACATTAAGGGAAACTTACATATAATATATATATTTAAGATCAAAGCAAATAGTATTACAGAAGATAATGTAAACTAGGAAACCATAACATAGCAAATGGAAGCGGACATACACGTATGTATGTAAGTACATACATCGCTGATTGTATGAATAAAACAAATACCGAAAGAGAAAGTAATCCAGTGCTAGAGCGAAGCAATTCCCATGAAAAAACAAAACAGGAAAATTGTTACAAATATGCAAAGAACTCTCTAATCTCATTTCGCGGGTCAACTGTTCAATCACTATAATAATAACATTACTCTTTGTACGTACAAACTTATACAGTATGACTATGGTTTTGTTGTGAGTAATCAGAACCCTTCTGCCCGTGTTAACTACTGAAATAAGACTGTACACGTCAGAAAAAATATGGTTATGATGAAGAGAATCTTCTAGAAAGATACAACAAATATGCTTTCAATAACGTTATTATGTATACTTTTCTAATAATGGCTATTGAAAAATTTGACGAAACTTGGTAGGATAGAAACTTATATACTCTACTGTTTATGTTTGCAGAGTCCCATGCAAGTCCGGGTTCAATATCGCTGTAAATGTTCAGGTTGCATTGTGAAAGGCGCGAAACGAGTGCCTCTCGAATAATGAACCTTTTGTAAACAGGCGGCGCTGTTGCAGCCGATATTTCCGATGGTGCGCCGTGAAATCTCCATCGGCTTACATTGAAATCAACTGCACTTTGTAATAACAGTTGGCGAAGCCTACTCCGTGCTCAACAAACAATAACACTATTTTTGTAAACATGCTGCAAAATGGATGTAAACAACGTGCATTCACTCGGTTCGCATACATAGTGCACATCTTGTGTACATTCATACATAAACATCACGCCTGATTCCTTGTAGAGGGATAGGCAGAGATTACGGATCCCCATCTTTCCCAATCCTGACAGACCACTTTCGCTTCATTGACACTCATACATCTCCTCATAGATACTCGGCGGTTATAGGTACTTCTAACGTCACCCTTTTTCAATATGGGATTTATCTGACTGTCATATATCTTATTGGGCCAGCCTCTATGTAACCGCCCTTCCAGGTCAGTACACTCCTTTTGTCAAACTACTATAATTTTCGATGCATGCACTTTTAATCTTAGTCACTACATCTTCTTTCAAACCGCAACCTCCCCTTCTCATACTATTTTTAATTTTATCATTCAATGGCACTCCTAACATGATTCTCAGTGACTGCATTTTGACGGCATCGATTCAACTTTCATGCTTCATTTGCCATACCAGCAAATGACTTTTGCTACTATAAGTCAACGTTGGAACCTTGTGTACGTTAAGGCTAAACGTTGCTGAACTCACGTTTGAATAAGATGTAGACGAGGAATGGGTAAACTATAAGGGTTAACGGGCGATATATGAATGTTGTATGTGTTACCATATGTATAAAAGTTCGAAAAGATCGTGCCACCGGATACAATTGTACAAACAACAATGACCACAAATCAAAATGATTTGTACCGTCACAAAATTAGTTCCAGAGGTGCAGCGCAATCATTGAGGTTGGAGCGAAAATTTCATTAGGGCGGCGACCGGCAAACGGTCACGCGGTGGAAGTCACAATGTAATCACATCAGCGCAGCACGTCCTGGCGCAAACAGACGCATTCCCTAATCACATGCAGCGAGCGACCGCACCTTGGGCTGACAGGCGAGGACATCGACGGCCCTCGGCTACAGAGGCATTCGGGGGCTTTGCAACCAGCCACCAGATATGCTACGGACAAGGCTCACGGCAATTTGGGAACATTACTAGCTAGTTTCGTGTTGCATAAGAATGTCAACAGGATTTCAATGTTTGGAAGAATTAGAAATCTAATGATCAATTATAATGAAATTGAAAAACTGGAAGACTTGATTGAAAAATAAGGAATCGGTAAAGTTTTTCGGCATAGCTTAATGTTTACACTACCTTCTCGTGTACGGCAATAAGTACTTGTGTGTATACTATAAAATAAAAGCAATAAAAACTTGTATTTCAACATAGACGCAGCTAATGTTACATGACTGATTACTTCCAAACCAATACTGTGTCGGTTGATTGGAAGTTTGGATAAAATTATCGATGATACAGTGCAATGGTTTCATGTCTTATGTCTATGCCTGTTTTAGTAGATTTGATCCTAGTTTTAGAATCACATAGTGTTGCCATTGAAGACACGTATAAAGCTTGTCTATATAATTGGTTGTCATTCGCATGCACGGCGAGGAGCCAAACCGCATGTCGAGTGTAGAGCACCCTTACTATTGGAGCGCCTTGATCGCTCGGCTGTTTGTCGCCTTGATTGCTTTCGGCATTGTGTGTAAATAATCTCATGGTTTGCTAAGGCAGGGATTTGCGGAGATTGATTGCGGATTGAGTGGAAGAAATTTCATATAGAATAAATATATGTTCTATTTGGGTGATAGTTGTTTTATCAGTATATTTGGAATGAGTTATCCTGACTTTTATTAATTTAGTTAAATGCTTGTACAATCGTATGTTTCCGTAATGTTTGAGCCTGAGCTGTAAAATAATAATGTATTTTAAATCAAAATATAAGAACATATGCAAATGTATATCAGTGGTTAGGATATCGAACTGAAACAAAAGTGCCAAGTTTGATTTCTAATTTCGTATTAAGCAAATGATTGTGCGATCTCAGCTCTTTAACAAAGTCACGCATCACTTGTCACGTGGCACTCATATTCAAAATGATGGAGAGGGACACATAACATATTGCTCCTGATCTATGTATGTATTAACATATAAAGGCAACCATTGTCCTTTGGCGATGGCTGTGGGGTGGCGGAGAACCGTGTTGGCGGCCGCTGTGGTCCGCCCTAACAAATAAACTCGTTTGGCATTTCACTGAATCGCCCTTTGATGTGGCCTTCGCTACGGATTACTGTATTTTGCGGTGAAATTAAATTTCGAATGGATCAGCCTTTTGGAGATATATTAAACCCTATGAGCGGTTACACACTTAAAAATAAATACGTATTGTTCAAAGTTTACTATTTTAATTACTATGTATTTGAAAAGCAGATTATAAGTTATAAATATTATCATCCTATTTTCTGATTATATGATTAAATAGTTACTAAATCCTAGGTCTACCAGGGAAAGTAAACGGTTCTAAGCGTATGTGCAAGTATGTAATATATTTCACAATGGAAAAAGTATCAAGTTTTATGTGGAGATGTAATAAAATGGAGCGCAAGTGAAAAATAAAATATATGAAGTGGCCGCACGACGTAAAGTGCATGTCACATGAATGCGAATGAGGAGAAAGAAAAATGGCCGCGCCATGGCTTGTCTCCAGTGTGGACCCTTCTTTAATATATGCATCAAGAAATATCTCCATGCCCTCAAATATTAAAATTGCATGCTTATACATACACATCACGCCCGCATATACATAGCCCAATATTAAAACAGGAAAAAGAGAAGGGAAATGTTTAGCACATTCAACTTATCAATTAAGATGAGAGATTTCTATTTGATAATACACAACGCTTAGTATTCCTCAAGATACGAATCACGCCAAAAGGTATAAAGTGAAAGCGCTTATGTTTACATTTAAAGCAACAGTCAAATAGAAAGCTAAAATTAGAGCAAAGATATTGCGGGGCCGCGGCTGATTAAACGAAGGAGGTGTCTCGGATATAATTTAATAAAGCGGAGGAAAAAGCGTCTCATCCCTCCGGCCTCTTATCTCAAAGGGTTATCTTTCACGATAGGCTGAGTCGATGGCCAATTGAGGCTGAGGGCAGGCGGCCGAATGCACAATGGCCAAGGCCTCGCGCTCTTCTCTGCTCCGCGAGAGTGCGACTCAAGGGCTTTGCATCGAGTGCCTTGTGTGGGATGTTTTCTATTTGTTCAAACAATATTTAAGGTTAGTTAGAATATCTGTCAAAATGTGTAATGTAATGTTAGAGTCGTCTTGCTTGTCGATGTGAATATTTATTTGGTAATACATAGGTAGAGGCTATATATAACTACCTGGAACTATCCTAACAAGTCTCTACTGCTTCACTCATACCAATTAACTTTCTCATCAATGCTCTTCTATTCTTTAAACTAGTAGTGATAAAGAAGTCATGTTGCTTGTTTATGTGAATAAACATTTGGTATAGTGTCCATTATTTGGGATAATTATTTAAAACGTATATTAACATTCGTACGTGAATCTATGTGTATGTATATAAGTATACAGTACATATGTATATATAGTACAACATGACTTCTACATTGACGATTTCCTTTAGTTATTGTAACAACAATGAAAATAAAACCAATATCAATTACAACTATGATATTTACGTAGGATAGAGAACTATGCTATCAAAACGATATTTTAAATATTCAGCAGTAACACCAACATTACGCTATTACAGACAGTAACCCCATGTCTCATGTATGTAAGTATAGAAATCTTGAAACCTCAGAGCATTCAGTGTCGTTTCAAACATGTAAACGTATACGCCATTCATTTTGAAAAGTCAGCGAGAATTCTCTGAAGCGTCCACTCAGCGAAAATGTCCCTGTATGGAATACAAATCGTAGCAGAACCGTAGCAAATCCCGTACTACGAGTGCGGACAGCTGAGGCTACTGTTTTAAACGTAGCATAGCAAATGAGCTCGTGAACTTGTCAGCGGCCTAATGCTTAACTGGGTACTAGTGATATACGCAAATAAAGTTAATTCTCGTAACTTTTAGGTTAGTTTAATCACTTTGGTTTTTACGCAGTGTACATGAAGGATCAGGAAGAGTTTCATTTTCTTTTGGTACATTAAATAGATTTATTATTAGGATATATACGATCCTTTTAAAAAATAGTGTAACAGCTATCCTAAAAGCACCTAGGTATCCTAAAGGAAGAAGTCTCCAAATGTTTTATCCATCTAAAAGTTAGCCCTTACTTGAATCTATCGAAACCTCATTACAAACTTTCACTATACGTCCCTAGTCATCGTTCGTCCTTTTTCACCCTGAAATAGTTTAAAACTAACCAGAGATTTACTAACCACTGCGTTGAGTGCATGGCATGTCGAATGAGTGGCAGAGCACGCGTCCGCCATTTGCTTAAAGCAGTGACACGGCCCCTAATCCGGCAGCTGCACACGGATTTCGCTTCGCTATGAACCTCTGAGTGAGCTATAACGCTTGCAATGTTTGTATTTGAATGGTAATGGGTCGTAGCTGCTTGAGCGGTAATCTGGAGGAAGAATCTGATTTTGTATGTGTTGTAGAGAACTTAGGGTTGTGATTGGCAGATTAATTCTTTATTGTATCCAAAATGGTAAACGTGTTTTACTAAAATAGATATTCAAACGACCTGTTTACATACGTACCGAAATTTTTATGTTTTTTTCTATTTGTTGCTCAATTTTTAAGAGGTTTAGTAACATATAATTATAATCACTTTTAGATTTTAAACTGTGGTTAAAGTTGATTGTTTTTAAGTTACTAGGAATCTAACCAGCCAATCTCTGAACATTAATAAAACTGCTTTGTGATTTTCTGTGTCCAAATGAATTGTTTTTTATCGTTGTTGTGTATGATACAGATTCAAAGCTCTGTCAAAGGTGGTTGTTTATTTCCTTTTCATTTAGTAAATGAATCTTTTGAAAAAGCAGAGTAATTGAAATACTGAGTACAGAATGAGAAAGCCCTGCGTTACCAACCAAAGGCACTAAAAGAGTAATAATCCGATCCCGGCTGCGAGGTGGCGGAATCAGCTTAGCTGCTGCTTCTTAGAAATATAATATTCATCTAGATCCAGTCGCCGCCGAAGCAATAAGCCCTAATTACATTCCGCCAACGGTGTCCATTTGTTCCACTGATCTGGCTCTGAACAGTGCCGCGCGATACTTACTCT
The DNA here is from genome assembly GCA_030578115.1 of Leucoptera coffeella. NCBI lineage: Eukaryota > Metazoa > Arthropoda > Insecta > Lepidoptera > Lyonetiidae > Leucoptera > Leucoptera coffeella. Next base: position 23,213 of record JAMBLF010000218.1, read on the forward strand.
AATGAAAAGGAACAAGGCACTAATCGAGCATTTGGTTCCTTAGTTACGTGGAAAACACAAATTCTAGCAGTGTCGTACAAATTTTAGTTGTGTACTATTTTGATGGAAACAAAAATGTCTTTTATACATATATTTGTACGTGTATTTTCTTTCCTTATTATATGATAGTCATTGTGAATAAATCAGTAATGTGCACACTACTTATCACGGTGTGCATCTGGATTGAGGGCCCATTTTTCAAATATTGGACAATCGAAATGAAACTCACAGGGCATTTAGTAAAGAATTGGTAAAAACTATAGCATCTATTCTTAAATTTCTTAAACTTGAAACAAAAAAGTTATTGTCAAAAAACTGTGGCCCTCAATCCAGATGCCAGCATTTTCTAGATCTCGGAAAGTACGAATCCTGGGATAATACTGTTTATTCAAGGATTTAGTAAAGAATTTCTTAAAAAAATTAAGAAAATCTCAAATCTCAAAAATGCGTTAAATATAGGTTTAGGGCGATTTTGCTATGGCCCTCAGTTCAGAGCTCTCTGACTTTTGGAATCATCAAAAAATGAACATTTCTATACAAAAAGACTAATGTAACTTATATTATATTGAAGCTCAATGGCTCAATGAATTAGTAATGAAGAAATAACGATACAAAAGCGAATAGTTTAAGAGAAAATGAAATTTGAATTTTCATCTGACGTACAAACTGAGAGCCCTAAACTTTCGGCGATATTGACTAAACTAAGCCATCTACACTAGCGTACATAAGGATGACTAATTTTACTAATTTTTTACTAAATCCGTGCAATATTTACATGCCTCTAAATATCACACTTTAAGAGGAAAATGACTTTGATTATTTATATAGGAGAAAATTCTGTAGGGTGACTATGTTATGTGTAAATATAAAAAAGTTTTCGACGTCCCGAACCAAATACAAAGATAAATATGAACCAAAGTAGCTAGGATTGGAGGTTAAATTGCCTACGCAAAGTCATCAAAAACTTATCTATGGTGGAGATAGTGACCAGTCCGTTTGAAAGTAGAATCAGTGTGTCAATCGTCTATTTATTCATGTATCCTTTGAAAGTCAATGTGAAAACTTTAAATATTGTGTTCTGTAATGTGTCAATTACAACCCTAATATTTATGTATGCTAAAAATTTACCTATGAAATATTGTCGTGTCTTTGAGGGTATGTACGAGGTATATGACGAATATGTTACGGCTTTATTTGTTGCGTAAAAATAAATAGAAATGTTATTAATGAAATATAAAAATAGATTGTTAGCACTTTATTGACAATAACCACATTCAAAGATATTAGCTACAATACAACACACTATCTGTAACGCCGCAGAAACCGGAATCACCAAATAAATTAAAAGTAAACTATATAAAAGTATACAGACAGAACAAACACTATCGTGACTTTAATCTTTGCAGGGTTTTCAGGTTCGAGTAATCATCTTTACAATTGCGGAACACAAGTTATCCAATCACAATACAACACAAACAATCAAATAGAAAATTTAATTTCCATAATAGTACATGTTCCAGGCTTTGAAATTCGTACTCATTGATACAGAATCAATCCATCAATGAATGAGCTACGTCGAATTTACAGAAAGGTTGAAATATAAAATACCATATTAACCTATCTTACACAACTATAATAAAATTTCTTGTAACTAGTCTGAAATGATAAAAACAATAATTATTTACAAATTCTATGGCCTGATATTCACACAATATCACACAATGAATAAATGAAAAAAAAAAGATATTCACACAATGCAGCGTCAATTTCTAAATGGTTAAAACAATGGGTTAAATAAGTTATTGAGAATATTGTGAACATATGTGACAGATTGCTAGCCCGCCGCCCAATAAATTAATAATAATAATATTTAAGACAATATTACACCAATTGAACTAGCTCCTTGGTAAGTTCATTTAAGACTTGTGTTAAGGGTACTAGTGAACGTGGATTTAAGAGCACATTACTTATCACGTTGGATACTAACTACATGTTAGTAGTATGAAACAATAAATTGCACTAACCCATAGTCCTGTCACCTGCTGTGTCACTCCAGGAAGAATGTTACCATTCCAAACAAACTAGCGCGGGATATTACATATTAGACATTATTTATGACCAATGAACTAATACTATAACTAATACTATATACATGTGGATACCTAATATAGTATGTACTTATTACTAATTTATTCGGCGTAGATAAGTTGTTAAGGGCTTTAACTCTGTATCGGTGAGAACAGGGTTCAAACCTTGGAGCATGAACCTTTGCCAATGATGTTTTCTGATTTTCTTTGAATCTTTTCGCTATGAAAACATATGTGAGGAAACCTATTTGTTTTGCAAACAGATTACAGTCAGTTCTTGTAAATAGTCGACACGGCTTACCACCTGTCACATTGAGTGCTGAGTGGGTTCGAGATGGATATAGAATTACTATTTCCGCAATAGCAGAGATAGACCACCGAAATTTTGACTACCCTATCATGAAAGCGTTTGTCTTTGTTTATTACTATTTAGTAGAAACAGTCTGATTCGTCTTTGGCAATTTTCCGCGTCGCTGGCGTCGGCGTGTTTGGACGTTATCTTAAGAACGTGAGATTCCTCCCGATAAGTGAATTTATACTGATCCCGATGGCTGCGTCTGTATTTTAAGTTGTCTTCGCGGAACGCCCTTATCAGTTGGCGGCGAGATTTATTCGCGGAGGTCGCGCCTCGCTATCAGACCAGCACTTCCACTCTGCAATAAACTGCTTCACCAGACTACCACTACGGTTTAAGCTGTACACATAGATTGATTTCTATTCGCTAACGAATTGTGAGATGTAGTTTCTTAAAATATAATGGCGAAACAAGGACGATAGTTGAATCTTTTATTTTTTAGGTATATATTTACTTAATGTGTATAACGACACCAATTCTGAAAACTTTAAAATTAAAATGCGAAACTTCTACGAGAATCTCTTCATATAACGGAATAAATAAAGGCATATTGACATGTACATATTTATTTAAATGAATATGAAAACCCATCCAGGTCAATATCATCTTCCAAACAAACAAACCTCAGCGTGGCTTTAGCCTTTACAGTCTCCGTGTGGATTTAAAACTTTTCAGTTGATATTTAAATTCGCCCGACGTAAAGGGAATGCAAATCTTTATTTATCTATTTCCCGTATTCCCTCTTTGCAATCCGTTCACAGGCATCTGCGAATCCGTTTAAGCCTCCGTCAACATTTATCCTAGTGACTCTCGCTTTTAAGAAACGCGACTCACGTTTCTAATTTGGCTCGTGGGCTGTTCGGATAACGGCCGCCGCCCAGCACTGCCGCCTCGTGCTCACTCGCCAAAAACTACTATTCCTTTGTGTATGTGAGCATAATACTATTTACTTACACCAAAAGGAACAGTGTTAAATCCTGTGTTCGAGCATTTACTTTTTATGTGCATTAACGATTTGTTTTATCAAGATATGTACTGTGTCGCTTGAATCTATGATGTTTAAATTTTTTCCGTAAGAGAAACGATTTAGGTTTTCAATTTATATGTCATATCAAAAATGAAAAACAAATAAAGGCTAACCTTACAGTATCATTACGTCACATAAAACACAACGTGTTATATCATAAATCATCTGAATCTCATCTGCCAGTAATTAAGTCTAAGAAAGTGGATTAATGAAGCAAATAACACAACAAAGACATGAAGTCGGTTGTTTGGCTTTTTCAAATTAACTTTTCACTTGTTTGGGTCGTTAATGTTTTCATTAAAGCTCACTTCATCTGTAAGGGAGGCAGCGGCGTACTGAGTCATTATTTCTTTTCTCTCTGCGCATGTCGAACAGTTGATTTGGGATTGACAAGGGATACAATCATGTAACACTGTTCACCAATTGACCATTACCAATCTCAAGAATATTTGGGTCGCCTCGTTAGCAGTCTTCTTAAATGCTTATGAATGTTTTGATTACTTGAATAAGTAAAATTATAGTGGTTTGACAACATAAGAAGTGATAAGAGTAGTTAAAAGGGCAACGGACGTAAATACTAATGAGAGTAAGTGTGCAGCATTATAATCTTAAAATCTTTTCTTAAAAATGATTTACTTCGGAGGGAGGGTGTTTCCCGGGATGATTCAGCGGATTTTTATCTTAGAATTGAATTTGTTTTCGCTCGGAGTCGAGTTTTCGCGGTTTAATGTTTCCGCTGACGCTCAATTTTTTCAAATGCCTTTTCAAGTAATTAATGGCGACTCGGAGGAGATCAAAAGAATAATTAACGACTTAGGCGAAACAGATTTAAGAAGATCAAAATATGCTAAGAGACAAACCTCGTTGATCTATTTGAATAGCTAGAGCTTTGCATATGAATTATGAACACTGAGAATATAAAGAATCGAATCATTTAAAAGTATAGCACATATAGACAAAAGGGATCTCTAATTAGTCAAACACTGTCGAATTATGTCTATTTATTTATCTTTTTTGCCCAAAACTAGAGAGTACATGGTGAGATAGAATTTCGTGAAGGCAATAAGGTCAATGAGACAGTTCGTAGTATTATGAGTGGCCACTACCCTAACGACCTGAGGAAAGGCCAAAAAGGCAGCGACACAAACAATCGAATGAATAATGATAACGATTGCTGACTCAGCACAATGGTGCGTCCTGTTAGTCCGTTGGGGTGTACTCGGCGAAGCCATAAATCGCGACCCTCTTTGTTTTACACTCGATCTGCCGTAAAACAAGTGGCCGGCTCCAATCGTGTTCATCATGTACTAACAAACTCTTTGTTGAGTTTTCAGAGTTATTTTATGACGAATGTAATTGAGGAACAAACGTTGACATGATCGTCATTTGTCTTATGTGGCTATTGACTGTTAAATAATTAGTTGTATGTTTCTATTAGCTCTCAGCTGTTTGTAGTTAGCTTTTGTTGTAGTAGTTGCAGAAACATACACCCGCAAAGGTTTGCCTGCAGAAGTTTCCCGTCACCAAGTCCACTGTTGGAGTAACTTTACATTTACATCACATCGAGAATCTGTGAGCAGAGTGAATAGAGTAGTTTAAAATACACCTCTTGCATTTACTAACATTCACTTTAAACTATCGAATACCATTAAAAAGGGGACGTTTAAAGTACCTATAACCGCCAAGTGTGTATGAGGTCAATGAACCGAATGTGTTTTGACAAGATCAAGACAGATGTGGATCCCTGATCTCTGCCTACCCCCCTACGTGGAATGTATTTCTATTACGAAAATACACATAAAATTCATTGGTTCATGCTCGAGTGAGATTTGAACCCTGTGCCCTCTGATAGAGTCAAGCCCCAAAAAACTCAGCTACACCGAATTTGTGTAAGAAGGTTATATATGCAACTTCACACATTAAATTCAAATGTCTATCAATGTTATCAGTTCCTTAATAAAAATGTACATAGATATTATCCTCTCCACAAGGGATAATAGAATGACAATGTGTATGTGTTCAAGTCCCAAAACAACACTCGCATATTGCCAACACTCGGCCAGATTAGGTCCGATAGCGGAGAAGGGCAGTCCACTTCCCAACAGAACTTGTTACCAAGATTCAGTAAAAGAGTGCGGGCTATTGTGTCCCCGGTTGTTTCGCTAAGTTTTAATAACATTTCGCAAGTTGTGCTCGAGTTGGGAACTTTTCAATTTGAGGAATCTGCGGCACTCAAGTTGTGCCCCGCCCTCATTACACTTGCATTTCAGTTTGCGAGAGACTGGCGTCGATTTAAATGGCTCACCTGGCTGCTCCGAAGGTGTTACCGAGATTTTGTACAATGTTACTAACTTTGAAACGGTGGACATAAGATATTCACCAACAAACTTTATGATTTCTTTTTTACAAGCTCGTACATACTCAGTCGCGATTCTTGCTATTAGAATGTAGATTAGGCACCCACATTTTACCAGATACTTATATATCAACCAAATAGTACTAATGTGTAAATAATATAGTCCAAATATAACTTCAAGAAGTCATAAGCTTAAACTGCGCGTTTAAACTCATGAAATAAATTTAACACGTTAAATTTATTAAAATACAACCGCCATTATATCGCAGAGTTTCGCTGACATTACAAAGTTTAAGTGGAGTTGGTGATATTCTGGGTTAAGTTTAATGTTGTACTATTAATATAAAAGGTATTTTCGTATGCTAATGTGCACCTTATCTTGCTAATTTCGAATACAAAAGTTTCAGTGTTAAGTACCCATCTTTGCACAATTATTCCCGAAAGCTAATTTGAATTTCATATGCTACGCGCGTACTTAGCGCCGTTTGAATTTATGCTGGACAGAGTTTACTGCTGCGAAATATATAATACACATTTCTGTAACTAACAATCTCATGCCTGCTTAATATGAAAATGTGGTTGCCATTTCATTGATTACTTACACAAATCTTACGTCTTATCACTTGTAACTTACTTATCGTTTTAAATACAGCACCAAAATTACGCCATAGTTTAATTAAGTTAACTTAAGCAAGGAATTTTTCTCAGACGTGATTATGAGAATATGTTTTATGAGTGTTCGCTGAAAAATCTCAACCAATAACAATCAGCACATAGCGCATAAAGACGAAGCATGCTCTTTCCAATTTATCAGAGCGCTGCGTGAGATGGAGGCTGGGGTTGAAGGCTCAGTTTCCACTCCGGTGACCCTGGAGTCGATTATGCAAAACCTTTGCTTCAGAAACGGGAATTAACATTCTCCGAAGGAAAGCCATTAGCCTCTAATTCAATGGGCCATATCTTTTTATGGTCCACTGTTGGCTTGTCTCTGGGATTAACGGCAGGTGATGGAAGGCGCTCTTTGACTGATTTATTACCCTAATCGACTCGCCCGTTTCGTTATTGAATCAATTTTCATCATTAACTCATTGGTAAATTAATTGATTTATGGTATTTAGCTTTCAATTTTCACGCGCTAACATGGCACACAAAAGGCGTAGGTCAGTGGCGAAAACACCCCCATAAGCTCATTTCGCAAACACACTCACCCAGTTAGGCGAGAGGGCAGCTCGGTTGGCCGCGGGCCAAACACTCACAAAACATCGTAAAGCATGGCGATTTCTTTGATACAAACACAATCGTAGACATTTTCACTGAGTCCGACATTTCAAATCGAATGGGACACGTCGTAACTTCAACTCGAGCGTTATTTATTATCAGTTATGCTGCTATTTGAAGTCGTGGAATTGTTGCGTCTTTTGTATAAGTTGCCGAGATTGGTACAAAGCCAACTTGAACCGGCTACTTGCAGAATTAGAGACAGTTTCAGTCCCGTTAATTAGGCTAATATAACTTAGATTGGAAGCTTCTGCAAAGTATACTAATAACAAGTATAAATGAGATTTGAAAGGCTTTATAACAAATGAATCTGTCATACTTAAATCATATACTTTAGCAATAAATACAAGAAGTTAAGCCACGTGCTATAATAAAGAAATAAAATAACAAATTAGAGTTAAACTTTCAGCTTCGATGGGGGAAAATGAAGCTCTATCATGACCTTGCCTATTCTTGTACATTCAAGATTGTTACATAATTCATCAATGATTAGTTTGAACAGTTGACACGCGATTACAGAATATATCAGTGTTCGATATTCGTTGAATCGTCGCACCCGTGAGCATTGAAACAGATCTCTTGGCAATCGACCAGAATACATACAGACAGAAACATTATGCTAATACGAACACACAATGTTAAATTACGCCTTATTTAGTGGAGTTCGGCACGAGTGTTACAAAGAATCTACTTTATAGTTTTGTAATCCGTGATTGATAGTTGATATAACCAGCAGAATAATGAATTTGATCTCATGATAATATTTACATCTTATTCTAATTGATACTATGGATAACAATTAGAATTAGAAGTAAATATTATCATGAGATCAAATATTATTCTGCTGGTTTTTTTATCTACGATAAACGAAAAGTCTAAAATTTTTATCCGAACACTAAAATCTTTTTAACCTTTCTTGGTCTTGGTTAGTGTAATAAAGTGTTGATCCAAATCTATATTGCAATTAACAGTCGCGATTCGATTAATCTGCCTGTACTAGTCCACTGCTGGACGTAGGCCTCCCCAAGCATTATTTACTACTACACAACAAAAGTGACTGAAGGGTTAATTATTACAATTTTGTCTAGGATGTGTATGTATGTAGTTTATCCCACTAGTGCCTGAGCGTGCCAAAGTGCGGAGCAGTCCATGATCGGGCGATCAGTCACCGTGCCGCTGTCGCCGCAATGATTAGTAAGCGGCGCGAGTAGGCAGGCGCACGCGGCAGCCCATTTGTCTGTTGGGGTCACGGAGTACGGGGTCCCGGGATTAGGGCCCACCGGCCGCGGATTCAATTCGAAAGGATTAGGGGGCCAGGTACTCGCCCTGTTTGGAAGTTATTAGAACCAGGGTTTGACCGCAGTTAGGGAAAGTTTATGCATACATTAAAATATTACAGGAAACATTTATAACAAAAGTTTAATCTATAATTTTATAATATTTACTCACTGTGCTAAAGTATTTTTCGTTTTATGGTGCAAAACTTTTAAAGCTTAGGAACATTTTGCTTTAACACATTATCTCTAAAGTGAGAGAAATCATCTTTGAAAATATATGGTGACATGAAACACCTCATGTTATGTAGTATGCTAACTATCTGATAGATAGTTCGATAGCTGTATATGAGCTATATATTTGTAGAAATGGACATGTGAAACTTGGCCCTCATGAGCACTTGATTTGAGTGTGTAATGCGTATGTATACTAGTGAGAGAGGCAGTGCGTGCGTACCTGCGTTGTTGGCGAGCGAGTGGTGCGCGCGCAGCAACGCCAGCGCCAGCAGCAGGAGCGGTCGAGGCCGCATGCCGTGCGCACGCGCGCCCCGCGCCGCGCCCTCACCTGCAACAAACCAACGACACCACACGTCACTGCGTATTCTTAACTATACTAGACATTCAAAATATCTCGGACGTTTTTCAACTAAAAGTCTAATTATAAAGACAAGTTCGTAGTATTACATATTAATGTTCATTTTATCCCTCTCTTGTAGTCACTAGCTATGACATATCGTGCCGAGAAGAAACGCTAGTTAGCATTCTTATTTACGTCTCAGAAAAACATATAATATCCAGATTGTTTTAGTAATACAAATACATAATGTTCACGACTTTTGTATACACTCTTCCTTTCATTGTGGCGGGATAGGCAGAGGCTTCCAAAATTCGAAGGCGTGTTAGGTACGGGTCAGTCGAAGCCCTCGTTTCACTAGATAGACAGCACCTATGATGATTGGTTATGAATCTCGTTTCCAAATATAGGCACTGGCTATTTATTACCTATCCCAAGGGATAGGCAGGTTTCCTCAAGATCTTTTCCCTCACCGTTAATTAGTGTAAATTATGTACGTTAATGAAAAACATATATTTAAATTTCATTAATTGGTATATGCCAGAGCCGGGATTTTAACCTTAGGACCTTTCTCATTAGAAGTCAGAGGTTAGTCTTACCCACTGTGCATATTTTATGTACAGCCGCTTTAATAGAAAATAATCCGTACATAACACATATTAAAATACTCAGAATTCATTTATGAATCTGACGCAGAGATGTCAGTGCTCGCGTGTGCTAACCTTGTGTGGAGCTCTTTGAATAATAGGTGGCGCTGTGGCGGCCATTACGGAGGCCTAAGCCAAGGCCCGCGACTCTTCGCTTAATTAACCCCCGCCCCGATTCTGTTTCAAAGGCAACACTGATATCTTGACGTCTTTCGTCTTTTGTGCCAGCCGACGTGATCAGCTCTCGAGGAGTATGCGATCGAATAGTGTAGTGCCAATAGAGGATTCTTCGTGTTTTTGTGTTTGTAGGTCAGTAATTGGGATCGTATATGTAATGTGAACATTGAGGGAATATATTTTTATGTGGGCCTTTAAAGTCACCCTCTTAATAAAAACCATGATACGTAAACGCATGTAATCAGAGGTTGGTTTCCATCTCCGCAATTGCGAAGGTAGTAATTGACCTCGAACCCACGTGAACCATAGTTTTAACAGTGTCAGCCAACTTTACCAGGTAACGATGTTTTCCCTCACCGTATAATTCGATGCATTTCGTAAAAGTGTTTAATAAAATGTACAATATGGTACATGCTCAAACAGGATTTAGCTTCTCAAAGACAACCTTAAAATAATAGCTTTTTAGGTTTTTTATGGCTAAGGTTTTTCTTCATTTAGTCTATATCTCATGTGAACAGCCATGACGAATAGAACACCGAACTCAATGTTAGGTTATAGAATCATGTCTAAATGGAATTAGTAGGCCATTTAACGCACAGGTTAACTGTTACTAAATGTGTTCAAGTATATTTGTATCGCAGTTTTTCTGATGTTCATGTCAATTTTTAATAAGCTCAGGTTATTGTAAATTTCTTTGGAAAATATCACATGTTGAATTCAATATTATGCCTTAGTATTTAATTTGAAGAAGGCAGTTAATCCTTGAACCCGTGTCTTTCCGTCTTCCAATAGCGAGTGCCGACCCAACGCGGAATGAGTAAAAGCAGCCCAAATGAAGCTATAAACAGCGGAGCCAGTGGCAGCTGCGAGTCCCGCGCAAATTATGCTCTAGATAGAACAACGTAAACATTTGCCCTCCCTTCCTAAGTAAACAATTGTTTATTCGTAAATTTGTTTATTTTCACAAGCTTAGGGCTCGGAATGGGCTGCTCCGCTACATAATTATCCCCGAGCGATCTTGATAAGCGCTCACAACACTTCCCCGTATTGTTGCTAGATATAGCCACATTACTCCCGAAGTGGGCCGACAATATCTTACGTACGGAGTCGCGGAGACGCTAATTGCATCCAAGTTAAGATTAGTCGACTTTCCACGTTTTCTAATTAAGTTCTCTGGTTAATTTGAGGGCGCGACAATACGGCCCTTCGGGAGCGTTCGTTCAGCGTCAACAATATTGATCCCGTTGGTTGGTACGACTTACAAGGAAATTTACCAATCTAATACACTTAACCTGTAATATTCTGATGTATGAGTTGAAAAACATTTTGATGTTATCAATTCAAAGGATTTAAATAATCTCACATAACATATTTTTTACGCTTCTAGCATACCACTTTAGCCTTAAAAGTAGCACATAACTGGATTCAAGTTTGCCTCTGATATTCACTGATCATATTCCAACCACTTTCTGTCTGCTCATATGGTTCTCTTTAATGCAAAATGATGTTCGTAATATATAGGCTCGGTTCGCGTGCGGCTCTCCCGTTCTCTTAGCAACAGACAACGCCCTCTGTGCTTTCCCACGGGCTATTAGCATCCGATCTCTATTTATCCGCCAATCCAAATAAAGCATCGTAAGACGGACAACAGCGTGTTTTCCTGTTGTACTCACGTCACGGGGCTCCAGATTAACTCAACTCCAATATTGATGTTTCGAGTTCTCGACAAACAAGCGAGCGCGTGGGCGCTTCCTGAAATATCTTTTGCAAAATTCAGACCCCGATAACTAAACTTCATACTCACTAGTAGAGTAGAAACTTGGGAACTTAAAATCCAGTCACCCTTGGCACGTGGATATCCACGAGGATGATTTGTGAGTTCAAGCCTATATTAATATTCTATTTTTTTATGTGAAGAAAAACAAATTGTTATTGTTTTTATGGATATTCTGCAAACTGAAAAGAGATTTTCTAAAAAATTCATGTTTTAGTTTATGGTCGCATTCAATAGTGTTCCAGCTAACCAGAGAGAAATAGATTTATTGAAAAGTCTATGACAGAGGAATCGGAGAAACTAAATTTAAAAAAAAATTTTAAAAATTTCTTCCACCGTCGTCATTCGAACAAAAACATGAATAAATATTAATCAAGATGTGGCGGGTACTCTACCTTACGCGAAGATAGTTGAAAAACGATGTATTTGTTGGTTCAAGGCTCAAACGATGGTCGGTAATGCATTTTGAACATTAACATTTCATACGTGGCTTTGGGTGAGTACATAAATTCTTTAAGTTTTAAAAATTGAATGTTTTAATAACCATACCGTTTAAATTAGGTGTGATCATGATGGCTTAGTTCATAATCAGTAAATATGAACACGCTAACCTCTAACATATACAATGAAAATGAACTTTATGTTATGTTTTGATACTGTGTTAAATTAAATTTTGACTTATTTCTATTTAGTCCCGGCAAGTCAATTGCGTAGCAATAAAACAAGAGGGGGAAATAAGTTAGAGTTTCTTAACCGAGTGAACTTAAAGGCTATAGGATTAGTAAATAGATTTTGGTAGAATTTAGACCTCATACCGATATTCTCACACATGATGTAGAAAGATATTTTATAAATAATTAGTGAATTAATCAACCTGAACCCTTATTCGTTTACCCAAATTAACGCAGACTTTAATAAATGAGAATTTCATCAATTTTCCATATGACTAAACATACTCGTAGCTCTTCGTATATATTTTCCACGTAAGGTATTTTCCTCCACTCGGAGGCTCAACAAGCGTAATGTATATTTGTATTTAGCGGGACGTGTCGTGGTAGGCGGAGGGCGGCGCCAAAGCCTCTTAGTTGGCGGATATCTCTTCGCGACGTTAAGGGAACGCGCCTCGCTAAATAAATGAGCGGCATAAATAATTGGCGGCCCTGCGAACATGTCGCCGAGAGCGCTCTGTCTCGTTCCGAGGACGTGAGCGCACGCCGATGCTCGGAGGCCTACCACGGCCGCATTTCAAACGACAATGAAACTAGTAACACCCGTGTCTTCATTGAACATAAAATTTAATAGACGTTTTATATCACTACATAGTATAAAACAAAGTCGCTTTCTCTGTCCCTTTGTATGCTTAAAAATCTTTGAAACTATTTTACCCGGAAAGCGAAGCCGTATACATGTATAAGTTCAGATGCTGTACTGCTTTTGTTATATAGACAAATAGAATTTTTTCCTAAACATGGTTTAATATAAATCACATCCGTATGCCTCGATGGTAGTAGGATAAAATAATATAAATTTTATTATATACTCCTCTCTCGCATATGTATGAGTCTACAGAAGGGTTAAAAGTAAGTAAGCGATATAATATCAAAATGTTGATATTGCCACTTTGTTCCATCTTCAATTTATTTGACACAATTTCGATCGTTTCTCCATGGTACCCATTCACTTTGACTTGAGGAACCTTTAAATTTATACGTGATCAAGGACTGAGAGTACTTGTACATGTTAAGATGTAAGATATGAGTATCACTTTACTCTGTACGAGGCACGAGCTATCTGCAATTATACTCTGACAGCTTAAGAGCAATCAATGCGTTCACAATTAACTTCGCAGAAAGGATTCCAATCTCTACCGCTATTCAAACCATTATCAGTGACCATTATCTATCAAAGGAAAATCTTATTAACTCTTTTTGACAACATCCGTAAAATTAAGCTATTTATTGAGTCAAAAAGTTTTCCATTGGCTAGAGAGGTTTACCATTGAGCTGTTTAGGTACTCTAATGATTAATAGGGTGGATTCAATACTTGAAAGTTATCAGGAGCAGGTGAAACGGATCGCGAACAGCGCTCGCGTGTAAGCATCTGAAAACAGTTGAACCGTTAGTTGGCATTCCATTATGAATCGGAGGTAAATTCCGCAAAACCTCAGTTTGTTCCTCGCCGGAGTTCCCAAGTTTTTGAGTTAGTGGAAACAGCTCTCGGTAATTACATCCGGAGCTCAGCGCCTGCAGAATGCCTGCTGCCTCTCGCTCGGCCATTATGGACGCTAATTAAAGCTTCATGAGGTATTGCGTTACCCTTTCCGGTTCCCATTCAATAGCCTGAAACTTCTTTTTGCTTATTAGCAATTCAGGTCCAATAATAGGGCGGTGCAAATAAAATAGAATCAGAAATATGCTTAATCTATTTAATTCACACACCAGCACTGGTAATTTTACTTACAAAACATTACGTATAGTACTGAGAATTGCAAAAATCAAGCATAGTTATAACCCAATCCGACCCTTTATTCCGTATGTTATGATTAGTATGGTCCTAGTGCTACCACTGAATGCGATCTTCAACAAAGGCGCGTTCCGAATGACACGAGGTCGCAGCGGAGGCATGTGCACACGCCCTATCCCGCGGAGACAAAGCCCTCGCATGTGAAGGCGCCCTAATTAGGCTCCATTTGTTGACCTCTCACGCACAAAGGATTAGGGTAACTAGATATCGCTTTGTTCCGTGTGTATCCAAGATATTTATGGACCGGGAAACACGCTGTGCTCTCTCACGTATACATAAATAACATCTTAATACTGTAATCTCATTCTTATACTATAAGCACTTAAATGTAATGTTAAGGCTGTCGTAATCTGCAGATGTATGACCTTAAAAAAAAAAGTAGGCAATGTTGTGTTTAGGTGTACCAAAATTATTGTTGTAATTATATTGTAGTTTTAAAATTCTTATTTTTTTCTGCTATTTTTATCTATCTACTTTTTTTCTGAGGTTGTCTTAGAAAACTAGGTCAAGAACTAAATTGAATCTATTCAGTAATAAACTCCCCACCTGTCTTCAATAAACCAAATTAATACCATCTAAGGCATGTAAACGAACAGATATGTTGGACGTGAGTATAAGTATGTAAGTAACCGAAATGAGGATAGCTAAAACGCCTGTATCGTTTGTGTAAGCGTCCATCTACCGCTTATCCGTCTCCCTGGGGCCCAAAAGGCAACTATTGGAAAGGGCCTCTATCACCCATAGGATATCGTGGCGGTATCCGCAAACGGACTGCGGTTGCCTCACGTTGCTTAAGCCCACGGACGCTATTCTAGTATCGTGTTTGTTCACGATTAGTGTGATTTTTAATTAGTTAAACATATACATATATGTATGTATATCAGAGCTATTAGATATATTGTTATAAACAAAATGCTATTCTTTTATATTGAAGTAATTTATGTTAATTTTAATAGCCAAATAAAAAAAATTAAATGCGTTCCGTTTGAACTTTCTGAGCTTCCGAGTACTCATGTTAAGGTACAAGCAAAACAGTGATGCGAAATGGGTATACCCAGATCGAATGAAATGAAGCGCCATGATCTCTACCTAACAGTGTGTATAGCAACGGCGCACGTGTATTTGATAGCATGAAACGTGCCTACATAGGTCACATGAAGTTACACGTTCGCCCAAAATATGAGAGGACTAAATGGAATGTTATGACTTACAACAAAGCGGATTTATAAGACTGATCCTACAGAAAATACACACACGCAGAGATGAACAAAACTTTGGTGACATAGCATCTACGTCATTGATCATCTTTAACAATGTTATTGATAAGTGATATCGGTGACTATGAACTAGTTTGGAAGGTAAAAAAAGTACTTTGCATTCCAGCGGAAACTAAGGATAAATTGTTGGTGGAATATATTGGATAACAAAAATAGAATAGTCTCCCAAATATTGGTCGGTAGGCTCTCAGAGTCCGCGCGGCCGTTCAAAGGCGCCGCAAAAAGGTTGCGAAGGGCTCCCCGCATTAGGCCGGCTTAAAAGTTCCATTAATTGCCCCACATTTGATTAATAGTTGTTGTTTTGCTTGTCATACAACTGTGGGTGGTACGATAACCGAGCTTTATGTTGTTACTTCATAATGCGCTGGCAATATCTCTCATCTGCACGTGTAAATACGTAAGTTAAGTTTGTGTAATTTATTTGAGATTTTGATTATAATTATTGATTGATAAACCCTACATATATATTTCATTTCAGTAATGAACCAACATTGAGAAGGTATATTAGTCA
The DNA here is from genome assembly GCA_030578115.1 of Leucoptera coffeella. Lineage (NCBI taxonomy): Eukaryota > Metazoa > Arthropoda > Insecta > Lepidoptera > Lyonetiidae > Leucoptera > Leucoptera coffeella. The sequence continues at coordinate 39,113 of JAMBLF010000218.1, forward strand.
ATGAAGCGAAAGTTTATGCCACGATGTCTATGTTTGACATAAAACCTACTAGGTTGTTTCGAATTTTGATGTTATGACGGCTCTGAAATTACGTTTCCCTATTTCCACGTGTGTACCCAAATCTATCCCCGTGAGACGAAACCTAACATCCATATCCAAGCAAAATCGAATGGCTCCAACTTCAAAAGTTGTGTTCAAAATCATGCAGGAAGGTTTTGAACCAACTTTTCTTGTTTGCAAATGTTCACGGGGTGGCGCGAACGGGGAATATACGAGTACATACAAATTTAGTGCCGGTCTGACAATTCAATGACATCTAAGTAAATGTATTTCTTCTCGATATGTGCCAGGAGGTACTTTTATGATTAAACAATGTTTTAATAACTCATTTTCAATTACAAAATAATTTATGCATGGGAAAACCACGAAGAATAAAGTTACATAGATAAGATTTCAGACAATTTTTACTACACGGGTAAACATACATGAACGATTAAAAATAGTGCATAAGAAGTCTAATTGATGTGAATATAGTTCAAGATTGTCTTAGTGGAAATCTATATTCTCTTACTGTTGCGGTGAGATGTAGAGGCCGACATAAACCTATATAATGAATTGAAAGGATCCCATATCTGCAAAGTAAATTCCTACTCGATAATTCTAGAACCTTATCAAGGCGTGGGCCGTTAGTTACGTAATCTCCATCGGCCATTGTGCTGCCGCTCAATGGAATAACCGAACAATATCCCGTTACCTCGCAGCGCCACAATACACTGCGCTCAAGGAAACTTCCTCCCGAGCGCTCCCCCGGGACAGCTGCCGCGGGATTGAATGTGATCATTGCAACCCATTGAATATTACCAAGACGCCATCTATGGTAATAGGTACGCGGCCACAGAGAAATGGACAGAAAGTAAAGTGAGCTTCGATTAATCAATTATGTTGAACCTGTATTCTATATCAGGAAGCATACAGTAACCTGAAACTGGTTTCATAATGCCCAGTTACGTTTAACAATCAGTTCAGATATAGATGTACAAGTAAAACACAAAGTTAATATATAGCTGTCAACGTTTAATTTAACGTTAAAATACACATATTAGAAGCTAATTTGCGAACAGCGCTAGCGTAACATTCTTGTATCGACCACATTTTGAAGCGTTTGTTCATTATCAACCCGATATTCGCTTCACAATAATCTCTGCGGCAACTATTCGCAGCCGAGCGGCGTCTCCGTTACAATCTCGTCGCTGAAAATGCGATCTTCCGAACTATGCATCGGATAATTAACACCCGGGCGAGCATAGCGCGGATTGCACACATTCACCCAAACGGGGAAGAGTTCACAACATTCACTAATTTACCTCAGCTCACTATGTTCCATACCTGATGAGAATGTAATTATAACTAGTTGCCGTTTCCCAAAATTACTTCGGAGAATGTCTAAAGCAGTAATGATAAAGTGAACCCTTGAAATGGGTTGAATAATAAAAGCATCTTATATTAATGAAGGATTACAATACTGATCATGGTAGTACATACTAGTAGTTGAAGTAACTTTGCCCTAGTAAGACTTTCAATAGTTAAAAGTAATTTACTCAAGCATTGGGTATATAACTGCCTATTCACACGTTTATAATTATCAATGATATGTTATACGTACTTAACATTCAGCATTTATCCTACTTTGACAAATGAGGTATGGTAAATATGTATATGATATATCACAACTCAGTTCTTGAAGCTCGCGCTTCCTAGAATATTCAACCACTCGAAATCTAATTCACAGTAGTTTGGTACCCAGATGGATCGGCAGTCTCACCAGTCGCAGAGTTTCCAAGTTATGCGTACTACTGATACACAGCACTCCGAAAACTCACAGATCTCGAATCAATAATAACTTAAGCATCGCACGATAACATCTCTCGAGGTAGTTCTAAGTTTGAGTGACTATTGTCATGTCTTGAAGCATCGGGTCACATATAAAACTCAAACAGTCACAACCCGAGTGAGTAAAATAAAATAAACAGCCAAATGGGACTAAAGAGTCATATACTTTGAAAACCTTTTACTTGAAATGACAACGCATTCATGACCATTAACCCTTGCGGGATTGTCAGAAGTTCAGGTGTCCATCTACGCAATTGTGAAGGTAGTAATTCTATGACCTCCTCGAACCCACGTGTTAACCAGGTAGTCAGTACTCAATGTGACAGGAGGTAAGCCATGTCGCCATTTACAAGGACTAGCTTTTACATATTTGGAGAACAGGTAGGTTTCCTCACGATATTTTCCCTCACCGTAGTATTCGACGCAATATATTCTTGAAATGAGGATTACAATTTTGTGCCCAAATCAAAAATAGCTAATGAAATGTCATCTTTATGATTACGTTTGATATAATTCAGGTGTATTTTCCTACGGGCACCTGTCAAAGAAACGGAATTGGCTGAGTGAAGCGCGTATATTGCTGACCCTCTGCGAGGCGGTGGCTGAATGGGCGTGATTAGCTCTTCGCGAATCAGCGGGATCTCAATTTGTGAGTTTGTTCGCCATTGTTTGGCCCAGTGTGTGCTCTGTTGCTGATGTTGGGGGAAATGTCAGTTATTAAGAGTACAGTTGCTTGGAAATAATATTAGCTCTTTCGCGAAAATATTTTGTTATTATTATTATAATTCAGTTTTGTACAGTGTGTACTCGTTACGTTAATTAACCTATTAGATATTCTTGATACATAAGTTGTGTAAAGTGGGATTTCTACGAACTGTTATTATCAAATGAGGATATTAATTTATAGAATATGCCATACTTTATATTATTACGCAGCTGTAGTCTAGTGAGGAAAAACTGATTTTTTTTAGAGATTCTAGGTTTGAGTTCCGGCTTTGGCATGTTAATCTTAATTTTCATTTTTTCACCAGCGCTAACGATGAGAGAAAACATCGTGAGGAAACCTGCCTACCCCTTTGCATAGATAAATAGCCAGTGTCTGTATGTGGCGATATGGTTCACTGCCTACCACGTTGGGTGCTATTTGTCTAGTAAAACGAGGGCATTGAGTATCTTGGGAGACGCGGGCTTTCAAAATTTTGGAGATAAAAACTATACGCCACAGTTAAAAGGAACTGTGTATACACACGTAGTATAGAGTATGTTATATATTGTTCATATTAGGTGCCAAAAGTTATATAAGATACTAAAGCGCAACATATGTATATGTTGTTATCAAGTAATAATTTATGAAATTACGGATTTTATAACCGTGAGCATTATATGCATAATAATTATGAAATACATAGAACAAAGTATGAGACGAAAACACAAATTCATCTCGCAATATACAATGCAGAAAGCAACTCTTGAATAGCGTCAATTCCAGCACAAAAGGGCTGAAAACAACAAAGGCTGCTGTTCAATTTAAAACTCTATTTCTTAAACTGAAAAGTTGCAAATTAAAAAACAGTTCGCGGAGCTCAAGATGAAATCTCGAGTCGACACCAGACGAATGTGTCCCAAGATCAAACCGGGCAAAGAGGTCGACACCAAAAAGGATTTAAGTTTCGTCTCTCGAATGAAAGGTTTCATAATATTTGAAAGCTGAATTCCAGATTTGATTTCGTATTTCTTTAAGCATTTTTCCAAGTATTATTTTACTCTGAAAATATTCAGCAATGTCATTGCGCGATATTCTGTGGACCTAGAATTTGATCCATTCAGACAAGCGATAAAACAAAGGCACTTACTTTTATAGCTCAACTTAAATGAGGGCATTCTTTGCTATCGAGCTTTTGAACTGTTGTTGGAATAGTACTATTTAAAGTGTATTTAAAACTAAAGTACTTATTTATAAATCAAAATCACAAACCATTTTTATATTTTTAGATCTCTTTGGATGGATTTGAATTGAATAACCAAGTTTGTACCTTAAATTTTACAAAGAGCTTTTTGAAATCCGTTTATATCAACAACTTTTCTGATTTTACGTCTTCGACCAAATTTATCAGTTTGTATATACATGCATTCAAATGCATCATTCCCAAATTACCCATAAAAGAGAATTTAAGCTTGGATCATAAAAGTATGGTCACTTTTGATTTTAAACTACATTATTTCACTAAACCAATTCCTGCCAAATGTAATTCGTGGAAAAAGGTCTATTACTATTTTATTACAGACTATTAATAGATAGTGTAACGAGGGTAAAAATCGATAGCTATCGCCGTTTCGGGTCCATCGCTTTGCCACAATGATCGCGCTGCATTGTTTGGCCATGCATGAGCTAGATAATGCTCCGCGTCACGCGACTCCCTCTTTGACAATGGGCGCCGTGGCTGCATTGTGGGAGCCACTGCCATGCCTTCACACATTCATATACATTGCACATAGCATAAGGATTATTAAGATATGTACACAGTTGCGTTTTTTTAAATCTCACATTGATTAAATTCACTATAACAAAATCAACGAAGAATATTAAACCTTTTAGCAGCTAAAATTTGTAGGTAGCTTTAAGCAAATAAACGAAAACCAAGTATAACAATAAAAATCACAACGCAATGTAGGAGAAATAACAAAACCTATATACTCGTACATTGACTGTGCGTATTAACAGTGATTTGGGTTAGACATCATGTCTAAGCATATCCGACACTTGTCAGTCGAGTACGCAAACGTATATCAATATTTTACTCTCACTCCCTCTGCTTATATACAATTTTGCATCATGAAACTAAGGTATATTCCAACAAGTGAACTTTTGGCTTAGCTTGTACCTCAAAAATGTTTGTTAACGGCACATTAACGGGGGACGTAAAAAGTTTAGCATTAAAAGCTGCATGGAGGCACTCGCAGCTTTTTTCAAAAGCGCTTTTAAGCACGGAGCACATTTGATAAGCGGCCACTAATTTAACCGAGGTGCAGAAACTGTAATTTTGGTTTCATATACGGGAAATGGTGTCGTTTCCACATTGCATACTAACCAACATGGCAAGTTTAAATAATTGTTTGCTGAATAAATATAAAATATTGCTAATGGTTTTGCCAGGTAGATGTATGCTGAACGATGCATAAAACTGTCCATATGTTTATGGCAATATGAAAGTATCGTTTGTTTATGAAAAACCAACATTCAACATACCGCCCAAAACAATTTTATAGAGTAAAACTTTCTTATTATATTAATTTCATCTTTTTGTAAATAAATGTAATTTTAAAGTTTTAAACGAGGGTGTCTTGGAACTACTTTCTTTGATATTCCACGGTTCTTAGTCAAAATGCTGCCGTGTAATACGTGTGGGCAGGCCACGGCATAATTCGCTTAGACAAGACGCCCTGCTACGGCGTAGCGCTAATTGCTACGAAGATAATTGCTACGAATGCTTCCCCGAGACACTCTCACTCAACTTGACCGTAATTCACTCATTTCAGATAAGTACATCAGCCTCTCCACTTAATGAAAGGGTATTGAGAAACAATGTCTATGTAAAGCCTCATTAATAATGAATAAATTCATTTGATGGAAAACGAACGCTACGATAAATCAAATATTAGAATTTCATAGAATCATTTCGTAAGCCTACATTTATTCTTAGATTAGATCCATATTAAAGAATACTCGTTAGATTTTTTAAACATCTATTTTTTAATTATCACATACATTGAACAATTGAACTCACCGTTCGAGATTATGCAGCAGGTAGCACGTTAAACACATTCCCGACTCACGAATAACTATAACCGTAGCCGAAAGCGAGCGCACTACACTACTGAAAACACGCGAATCGCCAACTTGGCGGTTTAAATGAAAGCTTAGTTTTAAATCTCACTCGATGCTTAAATTAGGGTTAATTGCTTCACTGCCGTTGGTGATGAATAATTGACTCATTGTATGAATTTCCGCTCAGGCTGTGATGGGTGAGGCGTCGGTCGGGGCGCTGCACGTGCCTCGCGCCCCACTGCCCAGCGCGCACTGGCGCCCGCCCCGGGTTGCCAGCCTCACGCCCGCCCACGCACCCGGGGATTCCTACGGGATACGCACGCGACATCTCGCTGACTTCAACTGTGCTTAAAGACAAAAATACAACGGTTCAATTAATAACTTCTAGTTAATGATTGAAAGATTAATTATTAGTTTGAATAGTTGTTTTAAGTTCACATATTTAATGGAACAGATATCGATATACAAGTATTAGTTTTTTTCATTGAGCATTACATACTTTATTACTAATGACAGTTTTTTAATCTTGGTTGGTTCTATAAAACTTCCAAAATAATAATTTAAATAATGCTTTGAATTTACGAATGTGCCTAGTCGTAAAAATTCTAAATGTAAATCATTAAATGTTAAGTTAACTGTACGTGATTTTGTTTTAATATATTTAATTTACATTTCATAAGGGATCATTGTAACGTAACCCCGGTACAAATGTTACACGTGTTAAGTGTGTTATAGTATTTCATTTCATCTTGTATATGATCATACGACCCTTAGATCATGTTTACGTCACGGGGGTACTTTTATTGTGCGAGACACAGAAACAGCAATTTCATTAAGGATAAAATAGAAATTAAATGAAAAAGCAATAAAAATAATTCATTCCACAATGTTGCCGTGCTAAAATCTTTATTTCGCCGCGGTTCAGGTAGTTATTGACGCTTGCGCGATATGACAACCCCACCCTTTTTCCTCGAAGGGCTGGGCCATAAATTTGGCAAAAGCTCCCTTGTCGCGCACGAGATAGAGGCTGCAATCGCGTGAGATGAGCCGCCGTCGAGCCAGGGGGGCCGAGAAGCACTAGAAAAAGCGCGCGATGCCTCGATGTGCGACTACACGGTGGGGCCTAGCTCACTCGCAGGGAAAGGGTTCCGCTGCCTGCGCGGCCCAGCGCTTCCAACACTACTCGCGAAACAATTGACTTGCTATGGACTCAATCTATGCTTTACATTTCCGACCTAAACACTAACGTGTAGTTTCGCTATAAATGTACCGAGCTAATTTATAATAGATTTTATAATACATGAGTGAACTGGCTAGGGATCCAATCCAAAACAAGTAATAGATGATAGATGCTCAATCTGAACAGTAATTAGTCCTTATGATATAATTGACATTTCCATTGGAAAGAGTTAATATCAACTAATGAGTATACTATTAAAAATTTAGATAAATTATTCTTTCGTAGCTTTATCTTGGAATAGCTTAAATCTTTAAGGCTCTTATTTTTTTTATTTAACTGTATCGTTTGTTTCAAGAAACATTCCGAGTATGAGCTAATTTACGAACTTACTACGTCAATTTTAATGTTTTGGAAAAAACCAATAAAAATATGTTATTCGACCTGGTACCATAAATTGTGTCGTACAGCAAAAGTCATTTTGTCTCTACATGTAACCGTATGAACGCAATTAATTCGACATACGAGGTAATGAATGTTAACTCGTATCAAACTAAAATTTAATGGGAATAATCTAATTCGTAAGCGGTTACCGCGCCTACGCCTCATAATCCCATTTGCATGTTTGTAGGCGAGTAACGCTGAAGACGCAAACTCACTTGAAAGCTATACAATACTAACATAACAAGCCAATTAAAGTTAAGCACGCCATTCCTGCTGCGGCGTACGCCACATCTCATAAAACCATTCACTGGTGCATCAAAGGCAGTGACGTTGTCTACCTATCCTATTTCACGACTCAGGGCAAATCACTTTGAGGTAATGAAGCTTTCACCTATCATCTAGTACAAGATGCGATTCAATAATTTCTTCGTCATGTACATAGATGCATTGTTAACTCTACTGGCAAGTATAATATAAATTTATGTAATATAATTTAAACGGTAAACCACTTTAATGCTAATCGTGAGGTGGAGGCACAGTTTTTGCAACTCTCTCAGTCTAGTCGTTGATAATATATTCTAAATACAATGTGTTTATAAGTCTTAATAACTAGTTTCCTTAAAATAAGTCTGAATTGTACTTAGCAAGGGTCTAGTTCAATAGAAATAGTATGCTACAATATTATTACTATCATACTCATAATATTGAGAAGAGACAAGCATTAGTTAAAAGGTTTTACGATAGATTAGAAAAAATATCTTCATTTATTGACATAGGTCAATATTTGATGAAACGTTATTGCATAATAAATCATCCCTATTAATGAACGTTTTAAATTTACGAGCGTCACTGTAGTCTTGTTTGTCTACAAAGAATATTTCAGCAAAAGTAATTAAGTGCGCTCCATATCGGACCAATTTCCATATTTAATCTGCGGTGCGTATACTCAGCGCTCGCTATAAACTTAATAGTGCTTTAATTGAATACAACGATCAGAGGCCATGATAAGGATCCATCGGGCGAAGCGCACAATGAAATTTTATACATTCGGAACGGCCATACTCGCTTTGCGCACATTTTACAAGCGAAATGGGCCAATTAATTTAATACCGTACGCAAATGAGTGTCCGTGCATACTCCGTAATAAAGAAGACATCAGCATCGACAGTAACAACGGAGCCAAACAAAGAGCCCTGCCGCTCCAGTGCCTGCTCCTGGCCGCAGCTCATGGGACAATGGTTGTGGTGATGCCCAGATGATAGAAATAGAAGGGAACCCGGTTATTAAATCGTAAAAGCTTCGTTTCGCGAAAAAGGTTGCGAATTATTCCTGATGGAGAGTGATTAATAACGTTTCTATAATTTATTCGAATCGGAAAAGGGTGGAGCGAACAACGATCGACAGATGATGGCTGTCTCGGCCGATTCAGAGCCTCTGGTTGCGTGCGGTTCACGATTCACTAGCCGTTTGATATGGAACTATTTGGAATAATTTATTAGTGGGATATTCAGTACACAATATAACTTACTGGGCTTCGTTCTGTGCTAGTCTGGGACGTACAGAGAATGCTAACTAACTGTCGTTCTTCCCGGTATGTCGTAGGAGGCGACTAAGGGAATGGAGGTAGATAAAATCTATTGAACGATAGGTTAGTAACCTGTCGCCAAAGTTACGTGATAACATCGCAACCCCAATATTTATGCTAAACAGTGACCTAGGAGATATTATATCTCCGAGGTTCTGTCCACCCTGAAATGGAATAGGGGACGTGAATGTATGTAATTCTAAAACGACCTAATTTGGTATACCTTTACTATTGCACGTGACATATAGTAAATCATAGATATGACATAATACCAGGTATGTCTATGTTTTATCTATTATGAAAGCCAGATCAGAAACCAATGTTCAGAAGGGCAGATACGCCGCAGCAATAATTCGAAAATTGTCAAACAGAAAGGGCGTAATTAAGGCAGTTTAGCAGTCGAACGGACCGCTCGCAATCTAATATCGCGGGATGAGTTTATTGTAACTATTAACTCTCAATAGTTCCGTAATGAACCCCCGTCCAATCCCATTCCGGAGTTCAATGAAATAATTTGGCCCTTAATAGAGTTGCGAACTGCGAACACTTGCCGAGCACTTGTTTATTCCCCCACCGGAGGAGCCGATTTATTGCTGCCTCGGCCCGAATAGGTACAACAACATTCACTAGGCAGTATTCATATTTGATTAATCAAACAACACTAAAACCTAACATACTCGAATACTATACAACGAATACTACGATTTCGTACTACTCGTAGTATAAAACAATGTGCTACGACATTGTAATATTTGCCTTTATATGTTAATTTTTATTTTTTACAGAAAGATCCGTAAAACTGTGGTATATCATCCTGGAACCTTTTTATGATTTAGATATAATTTATCTTCCTAGTGTAATTTTTAATTAAACTTAATACGCAAAATAAACAGGTTATTGACATACTTAATAACAATATTACCAGATATAGCATTGGAAATTAGTATGTTCATTTAAAACTTAATTATATAAATATCATGAAAGTAATTTTACGGATGTGTGTTGTCGTCCCGAAATATATTTTTAGTGCATATAAATGGAGATACGGTTCAATACCTATTACGTTGGGTGCTGACTATCTAGTGAAACACGGGCTTCGAGTGACCCAAACCTGACGATTCGGAGTTGGGCACTCAAGCCCCTGACTACCACAATAAAAAAGGGAACGTGTGTAACACAAGCCGTGAAGCATATGTTTATGTATGTTTTATTTTTAAACGGTTACATAAACTTCTAATTAATATATACAATTTTTAGTTCTTTCTAGTTTCATGTTTTTCTGGGTCGCAAAAAGAATGCTAATCAGCTGCTATTCAACCCGTTATATTGTAGGAGGTGACTTAGGGATTTTGGGTTAATGGGCGATGGACCAACAACCTGTCGACATCACACCCGCAAATGTGTGTTTATGTTAAAACGTGAACTTGGAGATTTTATCAGATTTCTGATATTCTGTCCAAAGGGATGAAAAAGTGTGAATGTATATATGTCGTGTATTGTATTTTGTATGTCAAACTGAAATAATCTTTAACTGTAGCATTTCGTATTATTTTTATGATTTTTTACTACTCCACGACGACTAATATACGAAAAAATAAGGTGACTCGAACTCTAAAGCGTAAAATTGAATTCAGAAGAGCGTACGTACCCACCACGTTACCCGGAAATGACGCTGTTGCCGACGTAAAATTACTTCCGGTGCACGCACAAGATGGCGGCGAGAGCATTCTGACCTTTGATGGAGCACCGCCGTACATGCCAATTCGTCACATGTATAACACTGACGTTCTTGAATGTTTTCTCCGAAACGGTTAACATACGTTCGTAATCCTTCGAAATACCCATTACTTATTTATTTACACACTTACAGCATTAAATTTCGTGGAACCTAACCTAATCAGCCTTATATTTGATCACAGATCTTGTATTATATTTATATTTCGAAATAATAATACGAGTTTTTTGCTTCACTGACAAGCGTAATGCAATTTACAGTTACATGTAGGTAATTGTAACTCCTAATACTTATGTTAGTGCAGTGTACTGTGTTTGAAATTTAAAAGGAAAGTACAGTATTCTCCCTAAGGGATTATTAATGTGATACTTATGTAAGTTATCGAGTCCATGACTTTGTTAAGTTTGCCAGCAAAGGATGTCCGCACCTTCGCGGAAAAAGAGGACGAGAGCAAACGAAACTGTAAGAGTAGCCCTTCTATTTGTCCTGAACAGTAGTTTAACTCAGTTTAAAACTAGTTTGTAATAAATTTCGAATTCACTTAGTGCTCGCAGTTTTGTCCTCTTTGCTTAATAGGTTTCGGTTAAGCGAAAGTTGCTAAGCACCGGTGAACGGATTTCGCTGAATATGTATTGTTCACTCGCCCCATATTGCGATATTGATTTTGTGATAGTTTTTCATCGTACATGGTTCATATTTATTCAATTTGCATACACCCATGTCCCTTATATACGCTGTACGTAAAGTTATTATTATTTTTATGTCGTCAAAATATTGTTAATCTTTATTAAACATAACATATCCTTCAAGAGTTTTGTGCACACACTTTTTATTGTAGATGCCTAGTCAATGGTTTTAATGCCCATCTCCGTAATTACTGAGGTATGTACTGTATCAGCCACTCAAAACCCGCGTTTCATTAGATAGACAGCAGCAGATTCCCTTGAATAATTTAATTTAAATTTAATTTATTGATAAATGTCAGTGCCAGATTTCGTATCTAGAACCTATAATAAGAATTTGGAGGTCTTACCCACTTAGCTATCACCACTTACTATTATTTTTTAAATATCATAGCGTAAATTAAAGTAGTAAGAGATAAGTTAACTTTTCACATAAAATGCCAAGGAATAATAGTATAGACCTTAGAAATAAAAATTAGTCGCGACGCAGCGGACGCCATCTTGGCTCGTTAAAATCAACTTGGCGCTGGATTTTTCTCAGCAAACACCTAATGAACAGCTGAATGTTTGCGGAGGCACACTCGACTGGCGCTCTGCTCGGCGCACGTGTTGCCCAAATATTTGGCGACGCGAGCTGATTTCCACGCTCATATTTAACGACCATTTGTATTTATTTATTTCCAAACACTTCCAGACTGCGACTCGTGATTGAGGTGCTGCGAGTGGGATGCTTGTTTGTTTTACACGTCGTTACACGCAGATCAAGTTATATTCCAATAAAGGGCTTGTGGTATATAAGAGTAATTTCGCAAACAAACCATTCTCCTGATTATAAATAGCTATGCGAGTTACGTCTGGCTAGGACTCTTCCTCCATCTATTTTGATTGCAATATCTGCACCATTCATCTTTTACTCTATTTGTCACATAATGTAACCATAAATATTTTTGTTACCGCATTATTTATTTATTTATTTCTAAACATGACCTACACCTTACGGATAAGTCCGCTAGTTACGACATTACGAGTAATTATATAAAACTTCTTCTGCCAAACTATATCATTCACGTGTCACACCTTAACTAAAGGAATCAGAATACAAATTCAACATGCACTTATACCGTGGTGGTTAGAGGTTGACATAGTTTTCTGCCAAATTAGTAAATAATTGTATAAATAGCCAGTGAGTATACACGGCGATAAGGTTAACTAGCTATTACGTTGGATGCTGTCTATCTAGTGAAACGCGGACTTTCAGTAACCCATACCTAACATTCCACTGAAGCCTCTGACTACCCCGCCACAAAAAAGGGAGTGTGTATACACAAGTCGTGAAGCGTATATGCTATTTATTTATTAACACACGTCATTATCTAAAGGCGATTACTGTTATATTTTCTCAAGAAAAATCAGGTCTACTCGCGTTACGTTCCAATATTGTATTGAGAATATTCCAGTCTACAATATACAGTCATAAAATGAAGAGCGTGTTATATCTTCCGATAATTTGTGCTAAATGGAGGGCGGCCGCTTAGCGTATTAGGGCCCGATGAATAAGAGATGGAGCGGTCAGCCCAACGGCCCTGGCCGCGTCAAGGGATCCACAATCATTATTATGAGAAATATTTAAGGTTGAGCTATAAATATTTGAACTTGTATTATCATTTTCGATATCTTATTTTCAATAGCGTCTTTACAATCGGTACGATAAAAATACTTGTTTTTGCAATTATTGCTTTGTGTAAATATATTGTATGCAGATTATTCGATACGATATTAACGACACAATAAGTTTGTGATGTTCCATCATATTAAAACCGTTCTAAAAGGAGATGATGGAAATACAGTGAATTTACGTGAGTTTTTGTGTAATACAATATAATCCATATTCTCTTTGGACCTCGAACAACATGTTGAGAAGAATACAGCTGATTCTAATTAACCTTAGACCTTTCTATAAGGAAACAGGTTACCTCTAGTTCGCAGATTCAATGAAAATCATAAATTAACCACAGATGTATATGCAGATACCCCACGTATGCCTATGTCGGCAGTAAGGTTCGGGTGAGAATGGCACATTATATTTGACCGCAGCCGAAGCACGTGACCCGCTCGATTTCCGCCCGGGCAGGCGTCACTCGACGTCACTTCCGGCCACGTCGCCCTCCATTTTGGCGTATCTATGCAATTGTGCAAAGTTGCTGGCAATTATTAAGCTCATGTAGAGATCCCGCCATATAAATTGGCAGTTGGGGGCGTCGCCACAGTCGCGTAATTCAGTGTTACCAGTAAACACGCCAAAACTAGCACTCACTGTGCCATACGGCTCGATACATTATAGGTTTCATTTGTAACGGTCTTTGGTTGCAGAGCTATAAACTCAAATAAAACAAATTAATATATCAAAGTCAAAATATGTTTATTAAACTATTTCAAACATGATTAATAATTAACGGGACTTATCCTTCTTATTATATATTCATATATGTATTATGTGTTCCTTCACTCTGTCCGCAATAGACCGTTTAGTCTGTCCGACGTAGGATTTCCCACAGCTTCAATCAATCTTATACACACCCTTATATCTTATATCATGAGTATAAATCGCGAATCTCTTAAAACTATTATTTCAAACATGGCACTGAGCATTGTCTTTACATATTTTTTACCGAGGTTAGATCAGCGGAGACCCTAGCTTGGAGAAGAACTAACAAGAAACTCCGGAAATCAATTTATTATAATCACCCTTAACAAACATAAAAATTACAAAGAGTAGGCAAAAAACACAACGCTGGTAATACTAAATTTACCTTTCATACAAAATAACACGCAATGGCGGAAACGTCAAATTTAGTTCCAAGTTTGGCTACTGCCACCTTATGTGGCGGGATCTCTAATTATTTTTTGACATAAAAACTACCCGTTATTTACAAGCTTTTTGTTTTGAATTCTTTACTAAAGCTCTTTCTTAATGTTTAAAGAGAAAAAGCGTATAGTTGGATTCCAAATTTTCGATCCATGTTAGGTTTTTTAATGCAATAAACTCTTTGAACTCCATATATAGAAATAAATGAATACATGTGGTAAACCGAAACCGGTCAATATATAATTTCGAATATTCCGATATCGACTGCTACATTTCGTATGAGGAAATATATTCAGGTGATAGTTGCTATTTACGGTCGACGAGAATTCGAGTATTGGTTTCGAAGCGCTCCAGTGCTTATAAAATCTATTTTACGATGGCAAACGCAGTTAGGACGCCAGCTCATAAATACATTACAAGGAAAATAGGGGTATATCTTGCAGCATTATGAAAAATATGATAGTTTTCAGCAACTGAGCCGGTGACTATTAGCCTTATATTTATTACGGGTTATTAACCACTATAACTATGATTTTATTTAGCCTTTGAAATCCAAGTGTTTACCAAACACGCATTGATGCTTAGCGAGAAATAATTTTGTCAACAGGTTGGCGTTATGAGTTTAATGTTGGCGTATTAACGTTTAGTATTCCTAAGTACATTATTCATATTTCGAATAGCGACAATATTTCATCCAGATGATTTTCGACGCCAATAATATCCAATATAAAATTAATATTAAATGCATACCGTTCCACTGCATCGACATGCTTATCGAATGTAATCCCATACGTTTTAAGTATCAAGTGCTGGGTAAGTGAATTGTATATTGAAATTGATGTGAAATGACTCACGTATTCGCATCGCGGCGGAGTCAGCGCATGTCGCCAATCTGAAACAAATCGAATTTCATATTAATCAGCCGTGAGCGACAACGTGCCTTGCAAATGTCATAAGTTTATTCCTATACGCGCCCATACCGAGCTGGTCTTCGATGCAAATAGAATGCTAACTGTTTTTCATTCCTGCAAGTCATGCGGTGACTAAGAGACTAATAGAATTTTCATCGAATAACTATCTGTCGCCATCCTTTCAAATGAAAGATATCATAGCCGATAACCCATTACTGCAATAATGTAATACAATAAACATCAAGTGTCATCCCTCTCCACAAATAGGACAAAGATTTCGGGTCGTATTTTTCCTGATACAAATAGTGTTAATCGCGTAGTAATAAGCGAATGACGTCTGTCATCGCGAGGGCGCCGCTGCATCAGAGGCGAGTCTGTAGCGGGTGCGGCCTCGTGACGTCATCGCGACACACCGCATCTCTCTTGACCTAGTTCGAAGCTCGGCGAGGCAGCGCCGCCGCCGACTGCCATAGATTACCTACACTCAGCCTGCAATATCACTTGTCTATTGAGAGGCTTTTATGAAAACCCTTTGGGGATTGCATTGTCAATTCGCCACATACTACGTTGCATGTGTGGCACATATGTATACTTCACAATCATTGCGGAGTTTTTAGAGGGCCGCAAGTCGATCTCCGTAATTTCGAAGTAGTCGCATTGAATCCACTTTTCACTAGTGAGTTACCACAACTCACGTGACAGTAGGATATTTAGGAAATTATTATTGCTTTTTGCTTGTATTACTTGTATGCACATAAAGCCTTTTTATGCATTTTAGTAACAAAACTTGAAAGAATTAAATTTAGCGCGAACTTAATTGGTGAAATAATAGTTTTAATCTTTTACGTAAACAGATAGTCTTTGAGTGTTTAATGAGAGAATAATTTTTATTGTGATATTAATTTGTTACCGAGAGTTATACATTTTTACTTTATAATTTCTTGTAAATATTTAAACATAGTACAAACAACCAATACATACAATACATTTTCCAAAAATACAACTATTGAACCTAAAGACAACACTTGTATTTGTAGTTGTAGCTATGCTCTTTATTCAAAGATGTACATCCAATGAGACGCATGGTCGATTACAGAAATAAGTAGCAGAATGGAAAGAAACAAAATCTCAGTGGATCCACATCCACCCACCAATTCGGGGAAGAAAAGCCTTCTCCTCAAGGGTATGTGGGTCAAGGGATAGCAACAGCCTTATTCACGGAGCTTAACGATTCTATACGTGCAATCTAAACGACAATATTCTATTACCATATATGATTTACCATAAATAGCAACGCGTCTTTTCTTACTTTTTTATTATTTTATTGAGAATGTAAGTAATCAAACTTTTGCAATTTGAGTTTTACTGTCTAATACATAACCTAGAACAATGGATGATATTTCATGTGCTAAGTCAAACATTTTTGTAAAATACATAGAAACAAAATGAACTTTGCATATTTTTTATGCCTCGGATGAGACTTATTTTATGTTTTACTCTTATGGTACTCCATCTCTCCAGGAAGAATGATTTTAGTAAACGTACTTCAATATTATATAGATACACTCGTATCTTCAATAATGTATTCGTAATTCATAAACTAATTCGTAGTAAGATTCATGATTGTATCGATAGGGGAAATATAATTAAGGTATTTAGTAAATATTTTCGGTAGATGTTTTTCCATATAGGATATAAAAACTAACAGAATGTAATCGCTAACCAAGATATGACCTTATAAGAACAGATATATAAAAACGCCGCTTCGGCATTACATATAATTGGAATAATAAATAAATGTTATAAAAAATCAGTAGATCATTATTGCAAGTCGCTGATAACTCGTCGAAGTTATTCGAGAATAGCCCCTCGGAGCGGCTTAGGAAATTTGTTTATCAACTGGCGAGATTACGCGGAGGGCCTGTCGCGAAAGGGCTACATCAATAACTGCGACCCTTCGGTTATTATTGGCAATGCTCTCATCGTAAAATGCGACCGATCTCACAACCAGATTTAGAGATGTTGTTTGACGTTCTCCCGGGGAATATTTGGGAATCTTATTGTCATACTGATCATGTAAGAATATAAAAGTATTCTCCATAGATATTTCATCTGCATTCGTGCCATAAAAGCATTACAGAAAGACAGTGGAATCTACCACATATGTGTACGTACAATCCGTATCCTCAGCAATAGAAAATCCGAAGGAGCCGTTAAGTCTAATCGAAGCTCTTGGGTTGTAAGAAGCCAATCAGATTGCTTCGGGAATGTTCTGGAAGTCGATTATGAGGTGCACCTGCAGTTGCACGTCCAGAAGTGGTAATGGGGCGTTTTTGTGGCGGCAGATGGCGCCACAGCATGCATTTAAATCGGGCATTAGGCGCCGCACCTTGTTGCAGAGGATTAAACTTTCAAGCAGTGCACTCTACGTGGATATGGCTTGATTTCATCAATGTGTAATGCTTTTATATGTTTAGGTAACTCACAAGTAAAAGCAAGGAAAGTTAGCAATCTCATAGTTACTGTAATGGTGAACTTTACACTGATAGTCCTTTAAGTTTTCATTCAATAAACAAATTAATTAAACGAGTGAAATAAAAGGATATTCCTTTAACTTCTCCCCATATCACGCCATTATTGTATGCAAAAGAAGAAGAAGCAACAAAGTAGATATAACTTTCACCTTTAAACGATACAAACGTTAACAACATCTTGGATTGCGGCTATAAAAATAAGTGCAGAATGGCATTCCAATTTACTAGTGTTTATAGTCTGTATACTAGACTGTGACGTAGAAAATCAACCGCAGTGAAGACCTAAACGAAATAATCGGTTAACCTGTGATCAAATCACACATTGAAACACAGTTCTTATTGTTTTATTGTTAGGTACCCTTTTTTAGTCAGTTATAAGAATGTTTCTACTTTGATTTATACATTTATATAAAATGTACTCTATTTAAGTGTAGTTACAGCTTAAAGTACAAACATCCGCAAAATACTGTGGTGGTTTTTGGGCACTCAAACCGTATTTTCAATCCCCTCGGTGTAATTTGAATTTACAAGTTGTAGCAGTGTCTGATTAAGTAATGTAATATTAGTGTTTTCGCAGCCGATTAGCCCCCAGGGCTTTTGCCAGGTATAAACAATTTGCAGCCATTGTTTAATTCGGGAGTGCAGTTTTGATTCCGCTGGGAAACATACGGGACCCGTCCAGGGAACATCCGTCTACATTTTCACTGCGGTATCCCATTAGCGATGTTTCGTTGTTTAACTTAAATGGGCCAGAGCTTGTACCGCTTGGATTTTTTTATATACGTGTATGAAAATTTGGTAGAATTCTTAGTAGAAGTTTTGGTTCCCAAGTCTTAGAACAAAAAGACATTAATATTTTTTTTTATGTCAGTGATTACACTGAAACTAAATGAAATACTATAAAAAGAAAAAACAAATTCGGTCGACTCAAGATCACTTCTTAATTTTATTGTCTAAGTAGTGATTGTAATGATCGAGCCAACCGTGAACGATGCATTTTGAAACTTTGATTATAAATATATATTTTCATGTCTAGCTAAAATATACTTTTATTTTACATAATATCTTTTACCTTTTACCATTAAACTTAGTAAGTAGGCATGCGTAACGAGCTAACTAAATGCCTATTCATTTGAATAAAGTGTAATGACAGGAAATAATTTAACATTTTAGATGATACATTAAACTAGACTTTAGCTATTTTAGTAACAGATACTTTTGTGTACTGACCTAACCACGTCACGTCGGATAAACGAAAATTAAACGAATTTAGAAATGTGGCTAAACCTTTCCAAAATCTTGGTTTATGCATACAGTGGATACATCCTAATTTCGATCATCCCATTTATAGTCGTGAGTATAATTATAATATATTAATATAAACAAAATCAAATTAAGATACGAAATAATAACAAAATTTTGGAATAATATCTATGTATATGTCCTTTAAAGTACTTAGGGTTGTACTACTACAACTATCAGCTTTTCTTACAATAATATCGTTATCAGCAAATAAAACTATTGTAAAAGGGGCTGAAGAGATATTCCTTCTCCAAGGTAAAAGCAGTTAGTACATGCATATTGTATGTATTCTACATAAATAAATTAATGTATCAATCCTTTGGCAAGATGTACATTGCTTTTAAATTTTTTATCCCGATTCGGTCCTTATCCCTTAACATAGCTACAACAACCATCCGAGCTGCTAATTATATGTATGTATTTCAAAGTTATGTAATTTTAAGTTGTTTCTTTATCATAAATGTATATTATCTTTCCTTTTTTTTTCGTCACTCCGTTGCAGAGCCTTCGAGTGGTGCCCGAATACGCGGTGGTCACCTACGTGAACAGCAGCTATGGTTCAGGCACCATGAACGTCACCAAGTTTGGCCGCAGGAGCCCCAACTTCGTCAACCTGTACATGGACCTCAAACACCCTTGGGAAAACAACGTCACGGTGATACTTACCTTCATAATTAGCGAAGAACCGTCAGATTTAGTTTATTTTACTGGATTAATATGTAGAAAGAAACAGGGTAAATTGAAAAAGGGTGACGTAAGAAGTACCTATAACCGCCGAGTATGAGAAGATGTATGAGTGTCAATGAAGCGAAAGTAGTCTAGTAAGGTATCCGTGATCTCTGCCTACCCCTATATAAGGAATCAAGTTTGATGTGTATGTATTAAGGAAACAGGATAAATAAATAGCAAGCATCGGCCGATTAGGAGGCTCTTCAACTTACTGAAAAGAAATAATAAAAATATATGTTTAATCTTGGTCATAGCCCATAACTATGAGCTCTGTACAGTCAAGCTTGATATGAGATACCGAGTTCCGTGCTAGTCTGGGACAAAATAATAATGCTAACTAGCTGCAGTTCTTATCGGTATGTTTTAGAAGGCGTCTAAGGGAAAATATAATAAATGGGAATACGGACTAGCATCGTATTACCAATCTTCCATGTGTCATTATAACCCGAATACTCAAACTTAAACTGACCTAGTAGATATTATTATGTCTCCGTGGTTCTTTCCAGCTAGAAAGTGATGAAACTGGATGTATATGACTATGAGATCCAAAAAATAACTGTGGTATTGTATAGACAAATTCGGTATGGGTTCCTCTCCTGTTTTCTATGTGACGTGTAAAGAAATATTAATCACTACATAGTATAAAACAAGTCGCTTTCTCTGTCCCTATGTCCTTTTGTATGCTTAAATCTTTGAAACTACGCAACGAATTTTGATGCGGTTTTTTTAATAAATAGAGTGATTCAAGAGAAAGGTTTATATGTATAATAACATCCATAAAAAGCCAGAAGTGCGAAGCCGGAGCGGGTCGCTAGTAAGGAATAAAATCCGTAATTCATTCGTTTGTTACAGTTGGACCTGTATTTCTTCCAGCCAATGGGCAACCAGTTCAAGCGCAGCTTCGTCGAGCTGCATCTGCGCATCTGCGACATGCTGGACCACGACAAGTGGATCGGCCGCATGCTCAAGGGCGCAGGATTCGCGTGCCCCTTGCCTGTTGTGAGTTTAAACTAGATATTAAATAGAATCCTTTCGAACAGGGGTCCAAGACTACTAATGCGTTTAGCATAAACGCAATTCAATATCAGATCAGTAATAGTGTGAAGTTCATGGGGAATTAAAGTGTCAAATTTCGCTTTAAAAATCATTTTTTAATGAATTTCTATGTACATTTTCGTAATAAAAACACATTTACGAAATGCATCGAATTATACGGTGAGGGAAAACATCGTGAGGAAACCTACCTGTTCCCCGAACAGGTAATAGTTAGTGCTTGTAAATGGCGACATGGCTGACCACCTGTCACATTGAGCACTGACTATCTGGTTAACACGTGGGTTCGAGGTGTCCATAGAATTACTACCTTCGCAATTGCGGAGATGGACATCTGAACCTCTGACTACCCCGCAAGGGTTAATGGTCGTGAATGCGTTTTTGTTTTTTTTTTGTAAATTTCTCTTTAAAAATCGCGGAATTTGACACTTATGTTAAACCACTACCAACTTCACACTATAACCTACTTATCTGATATTGAACTGATATTTCTCAATAAGTATTATTGGGCCCCTGTACGCTTAATGAGTGAAAATATCCTAGAGAAATGCACTTGTCTGACACATCACTATCAATGAACCGCAACATATTCATCACCTGTTCTATTTGGTGCTTTCCATTTAGTTAAATTAAGCTTTGAATGACCGAAGACTATCGTAAACAACAAAGTAGACAGTCAAACCTTTTTTTCAACTCTGAAATAGTTAACAATTAATAAGTGTGTGTCTGGACAACAACTGTCCCCTTAAAAATTCGATTAATATCTTTAATACACCAGATACTACAACAATTTACCATATAGTATATTCGCCATGGTAGCAGTGCCAATTGAAAGTTCCTTTCTAACATAAATTAATAATTAAAATAGATTTCACTAATCATTGAACTTGTTTTATCATCCAAATTAACATCACCCAAGCAACACTGTTACTATTTTTGACACCTGAACGCTAATCGAATACGCAGAGTTAAGAACTACTAATTTCTTATGATGTCAAAGTCCTTATGATGACTCTGGTTGTCGATTATATACACTATATATGAATTTATCTGTGTGTAACAAGTAAACATTTCTTTAATATACGTTGACTTGGCCCTTAACACTAGTCTTAAATGAACTTACCAAGGGGCTAGTTCCATTGGTGTAATATTGTCTTAAATTATTATTTCAGGGCCGTCACGAGTACGTGAACATGTCGTACTTGACATATGACTTCCCCAACGTGTTCCCCTTCCCCAAGACCAAGGTGATCGCGAACATCTCCACGGATGAACGGAGGGTGCTCATCGCCAGCGGCTACATGATCGTGAAGATGGTGCAGCCAAAGCCCAAGGCTCAATAATTAAAAGTCTTTCAATAAATAAAATATTATATAATTGTAAATTTATTTTTCCCCAAAATTTATTTTTACCCAAAAAGCGGCTGTAACCCAGTGGGTTAGACCTCGGACTTCTTATAAGAAAGCTCCTAGGTTTGAATCCCGAGTCTGGCATGTACCAATGAATGAAATTTAAATATGTGTTTTTCATTTACGTACATAATTTACAGTCGCTAACGGTGAGGGAAAACATCGTGAGGAAACCTGCCTATCCCTCAGGATGTAATAGTGAGTGCCTATATACGGCGATACGGTTCACTACCTATCACGTTGGGTGCTGTCTATCTAGTGATACGCGGTCTTCGAATGACCCATACCTAAAGTCCCTTCGAAATTTCGGAGATGGGCATTCAAGCCTCTGACTACCCCGCCATAATAAAAAAGGGAGTGTGTATACACAAGTCGTGAAGCGTATGTATGTATTTTTACCCAGTATCCTTTTCAAAATAGGGCCAATGATCTCATAGGGCAACCCTTTTAGAGTTCTAAGTAGTAACTTTATATTCATGTCTACCTAAAGGACTGACAATTATGACCTACCAAATAAATTCACGTTCTTCTATCACTATGAAGGTGGACTAATTTGAAGAAGTATAATATCTTCTCTTCCTTTTACATACCAAAATTGAAATTGTAAAGGCGTTGATGTAGAATATAGTCGACAACTTGCTAGCCCATTGCTCAAGACATCCTATTTTTAGCTAGAACCTACAGCATCGTTTACGAAATGCGTTTCCCTTACATATATATAGTCACTGAAATTATATCCACTCCTTCTGGTAACACTCGTCTTGTATTACTAACGTTACCACAACAGTTAATTAGTCCCACCTAATTACCATTATTAGCAATTTGACTCTGCAATGCAAGTCCTAATTTGCCAGTAGACAATAGCAAATGAAGCAATTAGTCTCATTTAACATATTTCAAGGAATGCGTACACAGAATATCCGTGAGCTAGTGAGAAGACGTAAAGGTAAGACAACTAGTATGTTATACAAGCAATATCAAATAATTAGCCACATTTTTATTTATTCAGAAGTTTTCATTACATGAAACATAGATGGCACTGTAATTATAATTTGATATTTATATTACATTCTTCGCTCCTATTAGAAGCAGGGTGATTTTATATATTTTAAAGCCTTCTTTAATAAATGGTCTATCTAACACAAAAGGAATTTTTGAATTCGAACCAGTAGTTCTGGAGATTAGCGTATTCAAACAAACATACAAACTCTTCAGCTTTATAATTTTAGTAAAGATTAGGAGTAGGCTAATTTGCATATGTTGGTGTACTTAGCAGACTACAAATATTTAATCTGTAGTTGTAATTGTGTAGAGGTTATAATTGAATTTACAATTTCCTTTTATAACTAATGGCACCTACTAGAAAAATGAGTTTTTCGTTTACGTACATAATTAACAGTTGCTAACGGTGAGTAAAACCGTCGTGCTGAAACCCGCCTATTCCTCAAGATGGGTATGTACAGGCGTGTATGTTATTTCACGTTTTATTACCAAAGAGTGAGCTTTCCTACTGCTTTCCAGTCTGGTCGTTTATTATATGTGCTATATATGTATTTATCTACATATTATATGTATATATTTCTTAAATATACGTTGACTAGTACCCTTAACACAAGTCTTAAATGTACTTACCAGTGGGCTAGTTGAATGAGTGTAATAATGTCCAAATATTATTAATATATTATATTACTAGTGACCCGCTCCTGCTTCGCACGGGTATAAAATATATAGTCTACTCCACTATTTAATGGATGTTATTATACATGTAAACCTTCCTATTGAATCATTCTATCTATCTATTAAATAAAACTGCATCGAAATCCGTTGTGTAGTTTCAAAGATTTAAGCATACAAAGGGACATAGGGACAGAGAAAGCGACTTTGTTTTATAGTATGTAGTGATGATTAAATTATTATATTACCAAAGAGTGAGACCACTATACCTTGCGGGCTATTCACAGGTTGGCTTGCCTGTACCAAGGAATTAGTAATAGCTTTTCCCCTTTGCTATAATCTTTTTAAAACAACCTAATATTATGTTACTATTAAACCTAGAACTCGTGCGTAACGAGTTAAGTAAATGTCTATTCATTTGACCATAGTGTAATGACAGGAAATATAAAATAGTGTAATTTAATATTTTAGATATATGTATTACAAGTAAACCACTATTGTAGTCGTAATTATTGTAAAACAGATAATATTGTGCACTCATATATAATAGTCAATCATCATAGAATAACGCCAAATCTTTTTGTATACCAATGGTTCGTATGCGGTGAATAGTTCTTCATTTTTTACGCTTAAAAAAGAGACTAGCCAACTTGCGTGAATCAAATGCCATGGCATTAGCAATGAGACAACCATTAATCCCGTTACTGGGTA
The DNA here is from genome assembly GCA_030578115.1 of Leucoptera coffeella. Classification (NCBI taxonomy): domain Eukaryota; kingdom Metazoa; phylum Arthropoda; class Insecta; order Lepidoptera; family Lyonetiidae; genus Leucoptera; species Leucoptera coffeella. The sequence continues at coordinate 63,642 of JAMBLF010000218.1, forward strand.
CAAAAATGTGAGTACACGCATTTTCATATGTAAGGGCAAAATTAGAAAATTTTAATATGAGTGTGATGCAGGCTCTATGAGTGGTAGCCAAGCACTGGTGATACAGCATCTCGTAGCACCCGGAACGAAACCAAGGTAAGCCACAGTAGCCCCCACTATCATACTTCGTGGAGGTAGTCACAGATATACAATCAGTCAAATACTATAATTTGTTAACTATCACACGTTTTGGTCACTTCAAAATACGTTTTTATTCAACATAAGGATCATAAGGATCATAAAGACGACCTCCGTGGCGCGATCGGTTAGACACCTGAACGCTAATCGTGGGGTCCCGGGTTCGATTCCCGGTGGTGGCAGAGTTGAGAACAACGCTTTTCTACTGCTTTCCAGTCTGGTTGTTGATTATATATGCTATATATGTATTTATCTATGTATAATATGTATACATTTCTTAAATATACGTTGACTAGTACCCTTCACACAAGTCTTAAATGTACTTACCAAGGGGCTAGTTCAATTGGTGTAATAATGTCCGAATATTATTATTATTATTATTAAATAATATCACTTTTTGAAAGTCAAAATAAAAATATTTTCACATGAAAATTTGTCATTAAAATTAGAATTATATAATCTTTAACTAAAATAAATCTAATTAAACTATTGGCATTAGGTAAACGAAAACCTGCAGAGAAGAAATGTCAAGATACTCTGCAGACATTATTCTACACAAAATTATATTATTTAACCATCAGAATATAACTGTAGCCTCACCAGCAATCAAATGTATAATAATGTTCTGAATAACAACTTAAGGGGGTCCCAATGAAAACACGCATCATGAAGTTGCAATGACAGCAAAATGAAACATAATGGAAATACGAAAGTCGTTGCGATAGACAATTTGTTTAGCATAACATGAGTAAAAGCAATGAAAAGAGACACGGTCTATTTATTGCATTAGATACGTAATCAAAGCGATTAGATAGTAATAAGTTTCCGCAGACAAAAGCCTGGTAGCATATTATATAAGCAAAAGTGAAAGTATGGTCTGCAAAAATGAAATTAATATAGAATACTTGTAGTAGATTCAGTGTCGACAAGAAAGAAAACTATTTTACCATACCGACGAATGTTCATATTATAAGCTTAAACTCTTGGCCAGAATTATTACTTTTTATTTAGTTAAAGATTAACAATAGAAATGAATATTTCGATAGGTAAGCTGGGAACTTGTCGTTATTTATGTACGGCCTTAAAAATAAGTCACGTTAAGACAATGCAAATAAAAGTACAGTTAGTAAAACAGTTTAATTTAACACGTTTATATTAACGATTTATGAATAAAAAAAGTTTTTCTTCATCGTGGTACTGGCAATGAACAGTTATATTAGATAGTTCCAAGAGCATCATCATTCATAGTTTGCATATTCATTCTACTTTTCCTCTTGCCCTTATTTTTGTTTGGTCTTTTCATTGGGTTAACTAGTTTGATGTAGGCTTCGCCTTCTGCTATTAATATCGTGTCATTTCCAGTAATGAAGTTGCCTACAGCCTTTCCTTTCGTAAAGGGGAAGATATTTGGGAAGCCATGAGTGGGAAAAGTCAGGTTGTATGCGCCTTGTGGTACCTGGGAATAGACCAATATAAAATTATTTGAAACGCTACTATATGTCTTACCAAAAGACAAATGTGTTCACGACCATTAACCCTGGCGGGGTAGTCAGACGTTCAAGTTTGCATCTTTGCAATCGCGGAAGTAGTAATTCTATGGCCACCTAGAACCCACTTGCTGGCTAGAATTTTCAGAACTCAATGCGACAGGTTGTAAGCAATGTTGCCAATTTAAATATATCATCATATTATATCATCTAAAAGATTCTATAGCCATACATTTTTTTTATTTAATTTAATCGAATTAAGCGTATGTATTTCTTAGCACAAATGAGGACCCTTACTGGCTGAACGGGGCAGCCGATGCCTTTCAGCACTACCCCGATGTAGAGCTCATTGTTGATGAAGTCGCAGAGGCGGTAGTGCATCTCGACGAACGTCCTCTTGTACTGGTTGTGCGCGAACTCATAGAAATAAATGTTTACCTACAACACAGGAGAAAAGACGTAAACTTTGTTAAATAATAGTGCAACGGAGTGAGCCTCTGGAACAGGCTTATTTCAGTTAGGCTAATCATCACCATATTCACGAAGTGAATTTAAAATACGATGTTGAATACCTGGCTGACTCCTTAAGAGGAGATGCAGTAATCATTCTTGTTACATATATATTCACGTCTCTATCGACTATCGATTGCTACCTGAAACGATCTTAGCAAATCGCTCTTGCTTCACTCACACCCATGAACCGTCTCATACATGCTCTTCTGTTCCCACGCATACGAATTGTCTCTAATTCGATCTGTATAAGTTTTACGCGGTCTACCTCGTCGAAATCTACCTTCAATTTAGGCTATTTAAATTCCTTTCGTAACCCACCTTTCATCCATTCGCTCTATATGGCCTAACCACCTTAACATACCTTTCTCTATTTCGTCACTTCATCTTTTCTCATACCACAATGTTCACGATTTACGCTGTCCCATATCCTATCACACAATCTTACAATACACATTATATTTCCTCAGGGACCTCATCTCATCTCTACTAAATTAATTCTGCTTTCATGATTCTTCTGGCAAACCCAGCACTCACTACCATACATAAGCCCGTAGTGACACCAACTCACTAGATATCATACCGCTCACAGCCCCAGTTCACTGTTTTTCCCTTTTTCGCTCTCCTTTAAATATCGCCGGCACATACACCATAAATAAGACGTAGCTCAGTTGTTTGGGGCTTGGCTCTGTATCAGTGGGTTCAAATCCTGCAAGAGCATGTATCAATGGAAATGAGTTTTAATGAATTTAATTAACTACCCCGTAAGGGTTAATGGTCGTGAACGCGTACGTACGATCTATGTAAATTTTCGTAATTAAAATACATTTACGAAATGCGTCGAATACTACGGTGGGGGAAAACATCGTGAGAAAACCTACCTGTTCCCCGAACAGGTAATAGTTAGTGCTTGTAAATGGTGACATGGCTTACCACCTGTCACATTGAGTACTGACTATCTTCTTAACACGTAGGTCCGAGGTGTCCATAGAATTACTACCTTCGCAATTGCGGAGATGGAAACCTGAACCTCTGACTACCCCGCAAGGGTTAATGGTCGTGAATGCGTTTGTTTTGTTTGTATACATCATCGCTTGTAAGCACGCTTGTAACTCTCAAATTTTTGTTGATTGTGAATATCTATTACATTTGCGTAAAATGAAGTTTAAGTAAATGTAAACTTTTCAATAAAAATAACAATAATATACATAGATTACATTCAGTTAAACAGTGAAAACCTCCTCTTATGATAAAGCCTTACATCAGTTATAACAACCAAAATACAAATTAAGTACTTTTTATATTTTACTTTGAACGTTGTTAATCATTTTGGTAACATGAATCACTTTTACTGGAATTTAATTACTTTATTAATTTATAATATAAAATAAACTATTTATTTATGTTTTGATATATGACAATAAACAACCAACCAATTATTTCGTCACTTACCGACACATTGTTGTTCCAGACATGTTTTGGGTGGCCAAAGATGTTGCCGTAGTAAGGGCTCTTCCTGCTGTACCTGGTAACACTGACGTTACCATAATAAAGGTAATCTGGGTTGATGTACGTGGCAAAAGCGCGCTCTGGTATCACTAACAGACCCTACAACATACAGTCGCTGCGGAATATACTACGATATGTGCAAATATTACCTCCTAGACAATTAACAAATCAATCGTGATCGAGAGTATCTTATGAAGTTTATTAGTTACAGTAAGTATCAGTTAGATTATTCGACATGCTACTAAAAGTTTCACACACATAAGAAGTGAAGAGTGTTATGTAAATTTCATTGATACAGAAATGGGAACCATCAGTTACCAAATCTTATGTTAAGCTACAGCCATCTACAAATGTTAAGAATTTTCAGTTACAAATAATTCTTAAAATGAATTTAATGACTATAACTTACGTTTGAGGGAAGTGTGACTAATAATAAGAGATATCCAATTAATATAATCATAAACTTTGACGACATAATTTGTTGTTGATTTATTTTAGTGTCTCAATGAAATAAAATTTAAATCTCAACTGTCAACTATTTTGCCTGCGTTTATTATAATACAATAGCAAAAAAATATATTACCTGATTGCCTTAATAGGTTTAATGATAATCAATTTGATTAAAGTTTGTGATACCTTTATGGAAATACGAGTAATTGCGTAATTTGAAATAATGACTCTATTACAAACTAGTTTTGACATAATTCGTAGTTTTTTGCTATGATTGTTAGTCCAGCGTAGAATGAATGAATTTATAGGAATGGTTTTGAGAATGGACTTGAATGAATTTCTATTATTTTACGCCTTACTGTGTTGTAGCATGTGATTGGTGCTTGATCATAGTTCGTAAAAAGCACCTTTACCTTAACTTATTCCTAGACCTCAACAACCTTTCAGGCAACAACGTCATGGCAATGCACACAAATATTGTCTTCGAAATGTTGAGGAACGAAGGAGTCAGAAGAAGGTTTAGTCAGAATTATTCAGTGGGTTGGAGACAGAAATGTATAAAAGAATAAATCTATTGTCTCAACTATAGACCTAGGAGACTAAGTCACCTCTTTAAAACATATAAAGAAACGCTTCACGACTTGTATATACACACTCCCTTTTTTATTATGGCGGGGTAGTCAGAGGCTTGAATGTCCATCTCCGAAATTTCGAAGGCATGTTAGGTATGGGTTATTCAAAGCCCACGTATCACTAGATAGACAGCACCCAACGTGATAGGTAAATAAATTATCGCCTCTTTAAATGTGTTTAAAAGTGGTTATACTGCATTAAAATCTCATTCATAAATGTTCATTACTGTCTTGCGGGGCAGACAAATGTCCACTTGTCTACTCCATTAATTTTTAACTTGTTTCTATATATTTTGCTTATAATGATATGTCAAAGTATAATTTCCTTTCCATTGGAGTATGGCATCTTGTATGATACGGATAAAATTGTAGAGACAATCTGCCTATTGGAAAAATAGAATAAGGGTATTATGGACAAGGAGGTATCCCTTATATTATAGTCATGGCATTTCCTCTCTGCAGGTTCTTCCTTTACTAAATGCCAATTATTATTTTCATCTGATTAAAAAAATTTATTTAATTTTAAGGACATTTTTTCATGTGTTCAAAATATTTTTTTTTTTACTTTCGATAAGTGATTTTATGATTCTTATGTTAAATAATTCTTTTTTCTTTCTATTATAGTTTTTTACGTAAAAAGTTGATTTGATGTAACCATACATTTGTTTTGTCCTTAGCTGGGACGTAAAAGGAATCCTTACTAGATGACGTTCCCGGTAAGTAGGATGCAACTAAGGGACTAGGTCTAACCGGAAACTATTGTGCTATGGGCTAACAACTTGTAACCAATGTTTCACATATGTCACCTCAACCTTAATATTTATGCTAAACCTAACCTGAGCTAAACTGACCTAAGAAACATTATCATCCCCTCAAGGTTCTATCCATCCCGAAAAGGAGTAAAAGTGGTGAATGTATTTGTATGTAAATCAGACCTTTACAACTATGCAGATAGTTTCGCAGGTTCTATGCAAGGAATAGTGATTGTGACGAGAATACTTGGTAGGTTCATTCTTCCCACATACTTAGCTAACACATCGAGTTATGCAGAGGCAGTTACCTGTCTCAGGCATTCATTCAGTCACCCCTTCACTATCATTCAACAATTTGCTATCAAACGTTTAAGTTAAGTTAGGTTTAAAGTAGTACACTATGTATTCAAAAGGCTTGCAACGGCTGCTGCCATTAAAAAATCTTATTTTGTATTTTTATCGGAATTAAATTGAATAAAATAAAATTTGTGTAACGTAAATCCAAATACGTGTATTAGTGAAAGTATATATACTCGTAGCTAAGCGTACTGTGTAATTTAGGTAGTTACGTGGTGGTCGGCCTAATAAGACATATGACAGTCAGATAGACGAAATATTAAAAAAGAGTTACGTTATAAGTATCTATAACCGCCGAGTGTATATAATAATGTGTATGGGCGTCAATAAGCTAAAGTGTTTTGTCCGTATCGAGATAGATGGCGATCTGTGATTGCTGCCATGCAGAGTATAGTTATATGTGTGTCATATAATTTTTATGAAGGTTCGTGGAAAAAATAAACGAGAAATCCAACAGTAAAAACGGTTCAGACATTTGTAGAGATGAAAATTGAACTGGGTGGAATGCAAATAAAAGTTCAGTTAGTGGAATAGTATAATTAAACGCATATCTAAGTTAGTAGAATTATACAATTTAATCTTTCTGGTAATACGAATTGAATACATTCATAGCAAGCATATTCAAACTGCTTTTTTTCTTGGCCTTGTTTTTCTTTAGTGTTCCTTTTGGATTAATAAGCTTGAAGTAAACGTCGGCTTCTGCTAGTAATATCGTGTTGTTCCCAGTCTTGAAGTTCCCTAACACCTTTCCTTTGGTGAAAGGGAAAATGTTTGGGAAGTGTTCAGTGGGAAAGGTCAGATTGTATGCACCTTGTTGGATCTGAGAATATCACCAAATTTTATTACGGAACACGATCACACGTACATCGTACAAATTATATTTCATTTAAACAATTCATTACAATATTTGCTGTGGCAATTTTAAAAGACGTCCAGGCTCCACAGAGCTGCTGATTTTCAGCTGGCAGCCAACAGGGAGTAAATTTACAATATTATATAAATTGAACTTACAAATGTTAAGATAAGAGTGCGTGAAAAAGTAAAAATTACGAACATTACATGAAAATAATTACATAAATAGGGCAGGTGTTAAAGGCTAGGGTAGCTTGCACTAAGGCAGTTCTTAAATTTGAGTCTGAAAATGAATTTAGTTGATATTTATTTCGAATGGGACCTAACCTATACCTAATTATCTAACACTGAAGTACGAGTCATAAGTGAAGGACCTTACGGGCAGGATGGGGCAGCCGATGCCGATGGCCTTGATCATGCCTCCGATGTAGGGCTCCCGCTCGATGAAGTCGCAGATGGGGTAGTGCGCCTCGATGAACGACCTCTTGTACTCGTTGTGCACGAACTCAAAGAAGTAGATGTTGATCTACACACCATATCAAAGGAACAAGTCGAAATTAAATGTAATGTGAGATACAAATTTATTTTCTAGTAATTCAGAGTACGTGGCAACTAGGACACATAAGATTATCCAAATTGCTTTGGTTTTCAGTTTAGTCCACTGAAAACCAAAGCAATTTGGATAATCTTATGTGTTACTACTGTTTATCCTGTAGGATAATTAAACAAAGTGTATATGACAGTGCAACCCTTCTTTACCAGATAGTCAGCACTCCACCTCATGAAGAATGAGTAGTTTGCCTCTATAGTACATTCGCATTAAGAAAATTGTGACGTCATCATGTCCCCACGATTTGACCAATGAGACGTGACAACGGTTGTCTGCAATTGGTTGATGTGAATGGTTTTCTCATTAACTAACGTCTCATTGGTCAGTTTAACCTCTATATATAATGACGTCACTATTTACTTAACGCGAATAGACTATAGTGGTTTTCTTTCACTGGAAAAATGTGTTGAAATGTATTCGATACCATATAATTTACCCGCCTAGCAAATCACTTTCTCTTCGTTTAATGCATACACCTCCTCATATACATTTGGCAGCTGTTCGCACTTCTAACATCACTCTTCACCAATGTGTCTCCTATTTGAGCGTCATACGTCTTATGCAGCTTGACCAATAGGAAGCCCCACTACTTACCGTCACATTGTTGCTCCAGGCGTGTTTGGGGTGGCCAAAGATGTTGCCATAGTAAGGGCTCTTCCTACCAAACCTCGTGACGCTTACGTTGCCGTTGTAAAGGTATTCGGGGTTGATGTAGGTGGCGAAAGCGCGCTCTGGTATCACTGTCAGACCCTAAACACACAGACGCTGCAGAATATACGAATATTACGTCCAAATATTAAGTAAAAGTTATCTGTAGAAATTCTTTGTTCTAAGTGTTTTTCATTCTTAACCAAAATTTGTTTTTTTTTACTTGCTTTCATATTTTGTGTTTACATCCTTATTATTTCAATACTTAATTGTTAAGATCGTTATCACACACACATCCTTAATTCGAGAAAATATTAATGGCAAATAATTTAATTCCTGTAACTTACGTATAAAGGAACTGTTACAAAGAACATGAGATATAGAATTAATAAAATCTGAATCGTATACTTTGACATATTATTTCGTTACTTGTTATGTCGTCTCATTCAAACTTAAAAACTGGACTGGTTAGTATCCGTGTCTATAAAAATAAAACAGAACTAAATATAATCTAATAGAAAATAGGCATCATGGTAATAATTCAGGTTTTAAAATAAATAATCAGTTTGATCTGTTTGTTTCCTTTATGGAAATAATTATGTAATTTGTAATGATGACTCTATTCTGAACTACATGATACATAATTATGTAATGTATATTTTGCTATTCTAATAATTTCAGATGGAATGACGTTCCGTGCAGACGTAGAACAATATATAACTATAGTTGAATTTAGTTCTTAAAATTCCTTCGTAACATGCTCCGACGGGAGAGTTTACCTGAAACCTTTTGTTCTAAATTCTTAACACCACCACCTGGCCATAACCACTGAGCTCTTATGAACTAGTTCATTCAAATATCGTGGCCTAATCTATCCTTTTCCCTACAAAGCAGTAATGATAGCTCAGCTTGAAAGCAGTTTGGATCAAATCGGTGCAAAGGCTCACGATAAATTGCAACTTTGCAATTGATTGGCGCCTACGGAGCCACGACGTATTTTCACAGAATTCAACGTTTGGGCGCTTGGCTAAAGTTGAACGAATCTATTTAAACAGCTCCTTTTGGAGATCCATGAATAATTTTGCGTTATGACACTGCATGAAACTAACTTAAATAACAACAAAAAAGGCATTAGACTTACCTTTTAGACTGTAATGCCTATCATTATTGCACTTTAAATATGGAAACTTAAAGATTCCTTAGATACAAAGGCGGGGAATTCCAAAAGTAATGTTTCGCATTATTAATTAATAATATTGGAACGTATACCGCCTACGGACCTTTACATACATATTTATTCAGCTGAATTAATAGGTACTAACGTCAAAATATGCTACCTTATTTAGTAATTCACTTATTTGTATCATGTACTTATACCACAGTGATGAGATATATTATCTCCGAGAACCTCACTCCGAAAGGCATTAAATTACATGAATGTATATATATATATATATATATATATATATATATATATATATATATATATATATATATATATATATATATATATCTTAACGTCACCGCCCTTGTATACGTATTTTATTCAGTTTAAAGTCATCGTGCACATCACAAGGGCTTAGGGACGCTGACCCGATGCGTAAATGTTTCTGATTTGAGTGCAAAAGGTATTTCAATCAGTAATTACTGCATCAAATTGACCTTGCACATCCGCCCACTGTTATTAGCGAGTACGACATCGCTTCGGCTCTGGCGGATAAATTCATTGCTGGAAGCACCAATAGCTACATTACATTGAAAGTACTTACCTTTTGAAGTCGCAAGAAAATATATTGAATTACAGTTGAACAAAGTTTTACGAAAATAGAGACCTAATCATAAAATTTAACTATGAAGAATTACCTGGCAGTTATTGCATTTTGCATCTCGATACAGCTAAAAATAACTTTGGTAATATGCTTTTCATTCTGTATTTGTAAAATTCTTATATTAGTTCTCCATGTAAGATATCTAAATACTGTTGTTTTGTTGATTTCTGTCTTACTCTTTCCAGTGTATGACAGTGATCCCAGATCACGCCACAGTGTCCTACCTGAATCCAGACTATTTCCACTACGGAAATATCAGCGTCACTAAATTCGGACGAAGAAGTCCACCAGTTCTCAACATCTATGGCCACCCGAAGCATTATTGGTACAACAACGTTACTGTGAGTCAATACTTTACTCTATGTTCCTGATGATTTGTACATAACAACCTATAAAAGTTTACCAATTTACCAGAATCACAGTAGTTATATGTATTAGAATTACATCGGTTAATAATAACTACATAAGTATTCCTAGAAATTACTTAAAGTAAGACATCCTTAAAGTAAGTTACCGCGGAGATATTTTATATCCGACATTCTTTACATCCATAATTGTATAGTGGCCTATACATTTGCACTTTTACCCATTTAGACCTACATAAGAGAACAAAAAATTGAACAGTAACATGGTCGAAACCTCGAATTCCAAGGGTGAAACAGCCTTATAAAATAAATTAACGCGATTTCGTCCCTATCGCTGATGTAACGATATTTGGTTCGGTAGTTTAGTGTATTAGAATTTCTTTCTTTGCCACAAACTGTGTGTGTGTCTAATGATAATATTATTATTTATTTCTAGATGAACTTCCTATTCTTCGAGTTAATCAATAATGGCTACCGCAGGACGTTCGTGGAGCTGCACCACAACTTCTGCGACTTCCTCGAGAAGGAGGCCTACATCGGAGGGATGCTGAGGGCGGCCGGCCTCTCCTGCCCTCTGCCGCCGGTGAGTGCGATAACAATTGCCACTTATACGTTTACATATACATTCACGTCCTTTAATCCTTTTCGGAATGGTTAAGTCGCTCCTCAGAGATATAATATCTCCTCGGTCACTTTTTAGCATGAATATTGGGGTTGCGATGTCATAATGGAATATTATGACAGTTAGCTAGCCAATCGCGCAATAGACTCACATACTATATCGACATACTGGGAAGACCGGCAGCTAGTTAGCATTCTTTTTACATCCCCAGACAGACACACAGGATCTATACTAGAATAATACGTTTTATAACTCTTATGACACCGCCATTAACTAAACATAACGTAGAACATAATATCACTTCACTTTGGAATACCAAATTCAGGTTTTTAAAGAAAAATATACGATAACAGTGATTATTAATTTCTTCTGTAAATATAAGACTCTGCATATACCATACATACTTAAACTTTGGCCATTTGTCAAAGTGTAGTGTAGTAGTATACCGCGCTAGCTGGGAGTTACCTATGTATAATGCGTACAAACTGCCGTGCTTGCTGTGGGTGTCAATTAAGAGACTAGGGTTAAATGGAATCTATTCCAATACCACCAGTCACTAACAGTGAGGGAAAACATCGTGAGGAAACCTGCCTATCCCTCAGGATAGGTAATAGACAGTCCCTGTATACGGCGGTACGGTTACCTTGAGTGCTGTCTATTTAGTGAAACGCGGACTTTGAGTGACCTATAGCTAATATGCCTTCGAATTTTTGGAGAAGGGCATTCAAGTCTAACTGTTGCAATAAAAAGGGAGTGCGTATACAAAAGTCATGAAGCGTATGTAAATCTCGATTATGAGTCTCTTCATTCTGAACGTTTTTCATTGTGAACTTCAGATGCCGGTGCATTTGAAGAACTTGACGTTCCCCACACAAGACTTCCCCAACGTATTCCCCTTCACCCACGGAAAGGTTGTCTGCACCATAACCACCGCCAACGACAAAGTGTTGCTTGCTCACGCCTACATGGTGCTCAAGTTCGTCAACAAAAAGGAGAAGAAAACGCAGAAGCCTGGCCTCAATTAAACTATACCAAGGTTTAATTACGAATAACGTTACTTATTAGAAGTTTATTGTATGTACTAGACTTACAAGTATAGACCTTGGGTGAGTAGCAATAATGCTATATAAATATTTTATAATAGAAGTATAATAGTCAAAATACAATTAAATAATCAACTTTTATTTAAAATCTTTATTATTTACAACACAATACTACGCTGAGGAAAAACATCGTGAGGTAACCTACTTACTTACGTCCTGTTACATTGAAAACTGACTACCTGGTCAACACGTCGGTTCGAGGTGGCCGTAGAATTACTACCTACGCAATTGCGGAGATGGACACCTGAACCTCTGACTACCCCGGAAGGGTTAATGATCGTGAGAGCGTTTGTCTTGTCTTAGTTATAACTATGAGTAATAAAAGTATGAAAAAGCATTTATTAAATAAGAATGAAAAATACATATAATAACATTCTAAATGTTGGTCCTACGAACTATCTATCAAACTTAAAATCCCACGACTAGCATAAAACCGTAAATTATCACCGCGCAACGGAGGTGTTTCATATGTAAATGATAACAATGTTTGAGCTTATCAAACAGTAAATCCTAATAACAATCTGACCTACGCCTTGATTGCCATCGTTTATAGTGATTCTAATAAGAGATAAACTAAACTGTTCACTAATAATTTTAGATAAACTGTGCGCCTGATAAAATCACGGAATTAAATTGCTACCAATTATATAGGGCCGAAAATTATTTCACTTGTAACCTTGTACGAGTAATATAGTAATAGGCAAAAATATGTTTTTGGATTTTATTTAACTAAAATTTAGATACCGAGTTTGTGGACATTCATCAATAAAACAATGCAAATGCTTGAATAGCTAAGAAAAATATTTTATTTCTCGTACTATCGGTGATTTATTTTCAGTTACATACACATATTTTTTTCACCTATTACGACTTATAACATTAATTCTATTACGACTTATACGTTGACACATATGTAATGTGAAGAACAGAAGTGTCTGTGAAGGTTAATGGGTGTGAGTGAAGCAAGAAAGATTAGTCAGGATCGTTCCAGGTGGCGATTGATCGTCTCTACCTATCCTGTTGGGGACGTAGAGACATGAAAATTGTGTATATATATATATATTTTCGTATCAGAGTTGTATGCTGTGCCAATGAAGTAGGTAACAAATGTGATTTTGGGAATCTCTGCGCAGTGCTTCGGAGCACAATGCGCCCGCATACGAATGGGACCTTTGGAAGCTTATTATCATGTTTTATGTTGCCTCACAGACACACGGGAAGCGCTCTCTTTTATTTTACTTCAGCGTTTGAGATAACGAACTCGTAAAAAGTATCCTTTGCAAGTGAAACGCTCGAATATCAACCGGGGCTTACTGCGGTGTTCTATTCGGGATAAGTTCATTATCAGACAAAAATTAAGGACAAGAGAAAATTAAATATGTTTTATAGATCTATTATTATCAAGACAACACATAAGGTGTGGTATATAAATTTCTTTGACAGAGTAATTGAATCTATAATTGAACTTTATTTATATGCTGTAGTTCATGAACAATAGTTAGGTAATCTGGTATTTTATAATACTATAAACAAGTTTTTTTAAATTAATCATCTTTTCCGATTAATTTGGTCTGTAGACTCATTTCTCAACTCAAGTTGCATAAATCGTATTGTAATTTTGAATTTATCACACGCGATAAATAAGGTTGGTTCAATTTTGTACCCCGTAGTAAGAGTCCGGTTTTTTACGGTCGGAAATCATATTATTGTGCCCTGCGATGTGAATGCTAATAGCTGTGGACAAATACCCGTAAAATTTTATGGCCCATCACCATTCCTTGCTTTTGGTTGAACAAAGTCTAGAAAATTATGGACGGACCAAAAGAGACAATATTGGACCTTCTTAAGAAATGAAATCTCATATTATAAAGAACTAAGATTAACGGTTACTCATAGTATAAAATATGAAGTTAAAATAATGAAAAACCGTATAATGATTGATATTCATATAGTATAGAAGTATTAGAATACAAATGACGGTGGAGTAGGTCAAATAGAACCATGTTCCACACTATGCTATTTTACCAAATTCTATTTACGTATTTTCCTTTTTGTAGGTTAGCTAATTATACCTACTACTAAATATATACTTCTGAGGTAAGTCAAACATGTAGGAAATTTTCCACTTATATGGAATCAGTCCTAAATGAAAAACAGAGTGCACCACACCTCGATACCTTGGTGAGGCATCTTTTATTCATCCCGTCATTCGCTCCCGGGGGAGACAGAGGCCCTAACGCTAGGAGGTGGTCTACTCTATTGGGATCTTTGGCATCGGCTCAGACTTATAATGCATTACCACAACATACTTCTTGAATACATTAGCAATATTCTAAGTTTTTTGTATTTCATTACAACGTACATTTCAAACATTTAGACGTAGCTCAGTTTTTTGGAGCTCGGACTCTGTATCAGTGGGTTCAGGGTTCAAATCCCGCTTGAGCATGTACCAATGGAGACGAAGTTAAATGAATTTCTATGCACATTTAAGTAACAAAAATATGTACATTATAGAAATGCATCGAATACTACGGGGAGAGAAAAACAAGTAAGTTCAATAAAATTATTACAACAAAGATTTTTTAACTTTATCCTTCAGAATAGGTTATAGTCAGTTACATATTGTCATGACATATTATTTGTCACAGCGTCGGGAGCACGCTATCTCGGGAATAGTATGTACGTTTAGCCTTAAATTAACATTTTTGGACCTAGACACTTGACACCTCTGTTACTATTAGTAACAAACAGAGATGTTTATTGAAATCAGTCGGAATCTCCTTTTACGGGCGTCGGTTAGCGCGCACTAAAGCTCGCAGCCGAGTACAGTCGTAAGCAGCGTTTTATGGCGGCAATCGCGAGCCATCATCAGTCAAGGGCGACGCGACACCGACCTCGTAAAGCCACTCCATTGTGCCGAACAATTTATGTGTCTATCTGCACCCATTGGCTGCAATAACGACGACTTCCGGGAAACATTACGCGCTGCATCGTGCACTTAGTCAAACTAATATGGGCCACTGCATTCATGGACAGCTCGGAGACGCTACTTATTCATGTTTGGCTTAAATACAAGTTGTGATACCAATCGATAAGAAATATTGGAACAGATTGCAAGCCAAAGGTAATTGCCCTAGTCTCTTAGCCTGCTCATGCGGTATGCTAGTAGAGGGACTATCATGATATGTAAGACCCAGATTGGCTACATAATAAAGAAGCAAATTTAATAATAATAATCAGAGCATATTACGATAGCAAAAGTGTAGATTAACTATGCCATCAATCGAATTCAGGACAATGAATGATTTGTAACGGTAAAGATAAAGTTTTATTGGTATTGTAAAGTTTAATGACATAGCGAGAATTATTGATGTGAAATGTTTTGGCATAACTATCCCATATGTGATGGTATTCGTATGTCACATTTGACAAACCGATAAATTAATTAAAAACTAGTAAAACACAATCAATGTGTTTACGAACCTATGTGTCACTTCTCAACAGAGATCAGTGACCAGAATACATTAGAGGTAAATTAATCACATTATCATAACATCTCAAAGGCTCTGCCTATCCCGGTGGAAAGTAGAGCAGTAACTTGTGTGTGTACAGTACAAGACTACAGTGTGTCCAAGAGTTTTATGTTTATATTCTCAATTCAGTTAGAAACTATTTCGGCCCGGAAACAAAGTTTCTTTATTTCTTTCACGGACGTCGGAATGAGTTTATTAGTCAACAGAGAACTCCTTGCTGAAATCTCTGCGAGGACCGCTACGATAGAGTAACTCTGACAACTGACACAACAATTGTCAGTCAGTTTAAGTTTCTTACCTTTGATTCCAATGGAAATATCTTAGAAATGTATTTGGAATAAAACGAAATACATAGTTAGGCTAGTTATAGCTACTTACACTAATTTTTATTGTATTCAAAAGTTTTTGACGAAACTAAATTTCAAAAGCTTACTTTATTGTGTCTCTTTTGCTACGTTTATGCATATTGTATGTGAATTATATAATGCTCTGAAAAATCACAACGCTGCTATGACCTTATTTAAAAATAATATTATATTTAAAAGCTTTATTTAAATCCAATTATTTAATTAGCTCTAAATGTAACGTAAACATCTTTGTCTTATCAGAATAGTAAATAATTTATTGACTCACAATTAGGCACAACCACAAACACTAAATAGAAAACAATACATAACTACTCAGAATAAATTAATACAAACTGCCATGTCTATGTATCAACATGTTTTTCCACAATGAATAGATCACTAAAGAAATGTATTCTAGATGACACAGTTTTATTATTTTTTATCAAGCACTAATACCGAATGATGATTTCGGTAATTATTACTTCAATTTTCTGCAATGTTGACAATCAAATTATTGATAGCCATTTCTCTTCAATTAATATTCATTCTTCAATTGGTCACACAAAGTAAATAAAAATAATCCTCTTAACTGTTATCTAATAATTATGACACTTATTACATTGACTATAATAAATTATTATGACAAGATGAGTATCGATTTCATTTTGTTAACTAGAAAGATATATTCTATCAGGTATGATTATGTACTCCATATTTCTCCATACATTTCACTTTTAAACAACAGTCTTCAAAAGCACCAACTAATACTGACTTTATACACTAAAACTAAACGCTTGTCACTTCCAAAAACTGATCATCTCCCCATTCTACCACTGAAAAGTCACTCCAGACGAAATTCCCCTTGATGTTAAGAGGGGCCTCTAGTGCCAGGTACAATATCGCTTTGGCTCCTTCCTCATACACTTGGGAGCTCTTGCGGCCGCTTTTCGTGAGCAGGTTGCCAGGGTTCACGCAGTTGATGACCACGCCCTTCCTGGACCACTCCCTCTGCTGAAGGAACGTGAGTGCGTTGAGCGCCACTTTGCTCACCGCTTGCACGCTCTCGCCCCACCCGTCCGTTCTCTCTATTCCCTTTTTCACAGCCGCTTCGTATTCCTGCATCAGTCCCACTAACTCATCCTCTGTTATCTCCTTAGAACTAATTCTCTTCCTGATCTCTTCATTTTCGATGGTGGCCAGCAATCCGGCCGGGCCTGACACGTTGACCACTCTGGCTTTCTCGTTCAACAAAGGGTAAATCAGCTTCCCAAAGTTGAGGCAGCCGTAGAAGTTGACGCTCAATGTCCGCCGCACTCTTTCCGCGTGGGAAACTTTCTTTTCGACGCTGTGGTACTCTGTGTTATTGATGATGAGATCTATCCGCTCGCCCTTATCTTGCATGTGATGTCTAAAATCAACGATGCTCTGCGTGTGAGTGACATCTACGTGATAATATTCTAGATCGAGGCCTTCTCTTCTAAGATTGTCACAAATATTGTATCCCGTAGTCTTTTCCTCGGTGGTGAAGTATATTTTGTTGCTGTACACTTCGCAGAGTTTCTTGAGCACTTGGTAGCCCAGGTTGGAGTCGGCCCCGACGACTATCGCAACATCCGCCATGTCGTGTTTTTCACGGAAAACTGTTATTTCGCGCGATATTGGACTCGATCTAGCGTTATCGGCGAGTGACGTGCGCCCTCAGTCAATAAGATTGCGTGAACGCAGCCATCTGATAACGACCGATAGCGCCGCACTCGCTCACTGCGGGCTCCCTCTATCTCTTGATCTGATCTGAGATCTTTTCTTTATTTTCAGCAATAACAGTTACACTTAACTACTCGTTTCGCGTTCACGTAAACTAATGTTATGTCAGTTATTGTGCATTCCTTATCTCATAGTTGAATGGACTAATATTTGTTCATTAGTCATATCGAAACGGCCGCTGTTTGGATTTGATACCATATGATAATATTGTTGTAATTTATGTTCTTCAATATTTTCATACAGATTAATTATAAAAACAAATACCATTACTGTAACGAAATTTGTAACAGATTGTTAATCGATACCGAATTAGTTTCCTTAATTCATTGAAAATCATCATACCTATACACTCTTGTCCTTTTATCCCTTTCGGTATGGACAGAACCTTGGAAACGATAATATCTCCAAGATCACCTTTTAGCATCAATATTGAGATCGTGATGTTATAAGAAACATTAGTGACAGGTTGCTAGCCTATCGCTAAATAGATTCCATCTAACCCTGATCCCTTATGAAATAAAATGCCGGAAAGAATGTCAGCTAGTGAGCATTCCTTTTACTTCGCAGACTAACACGAGACATACAATAAAATAAACTTATATTTAGTTCGAATGACAAAGGCTGTATGTGTGTATGTTATTCATGATATGATGTATTATTCAAGGCTTGCGTAGTCCTCTCTGGGCCGCCGCGGGGTAGGAATGATTGCCAGCCGTCCCTCGGGGCCGATTAGCGCTGTATCTCAGCCCACGGAGCTTATGTCACAGATTGTTCAGATTTAGGTTATCTGAAAACACTAGCCTAATGTGTTTCCATACAAACCTAGGATTTATTGGATGACCACTTTTTGTCAGTTTGCTTAATTGTTTGTTCTCATTTTTTTATCTTGTCCTAGCTGAAATGTAAGTATTTCTATGTGTCGTTTCCCGTCACATGACAAAAAGCAACTAAAGAACAGGTCAGTCAATGGGATCATTAACATTATATATTAATCTAACATCACCTCGAATGTACTAATTGGCGGGTGTACGTAGTGTGAAGAACAGAAGGGCATGTATGAGAATGGGTGTGTCTGAAGCAAGAGAGATTTGACAGCATCGTTCCAGGTGGCGATAGATATTTTATGCCTATACCGTTGGGGACGAAGAGGCATGAGTATATGTAGCGCTAAAGGAGACCAAAATAATGACCTGAATGTACATGGTGTGGAAACAAAATATTCGTGTAGTAAAAGGATAACACAGTAATCAAATGCAGGGTTCGTGTTGTAGACATTTCGCTTGAATTTCGTAGCACGTCACTCCAGGTGAGGCGGATTGGGTGCCTCATAACTCGCGCGGCTTGTTCCCTCCCGAGACTCTGGCACTTTTTCACTGCGTGCCTTGACAGGACTCACTTTGACAGGTTTCGGATTTGCTCATGTAAACTATCTCGTACACCGAGGTCACGGTGTCACATAGAGAAAGGTAAGAGACATGTGAATATCAATGAGACGTCACTGGTTTTGCAGATCAGGGAAACGGAAAATGTTTTTAATAAATTATATTGAAAGTTTAAATGTGTTTTTTATTTCCGTGCATAACTTACAGTTGCTAACGATGAGAGACAACATATATAATAGTGCCTATATACGGAGATACGGGTTATACTACCTATCATATTGGGTGCTGTCTATCTAGTGAAACGCGGGATTCGCGTGACCTATACGTAAACATGCCTTCGAAAACTTGGAGATGGGCGATCAAGCCTCTGACTACCCTATCACAATAAAAAGGAGTGTGTATACACAAGTCGTGAAACATATGTTATGTTGTTTTAATAGAATGAATTTCAGTAGTTGGTCATTACATCTGTTAAAATTTTCTTTTAAATGCGAGAATACATTCCATAAATTATTCAAATACCTGTAACCTATAACCACCGAGAGTGTATGAGAACATGTATGAATGTCAATGAAGCAAAAGTGGTCTGTCAGGATCGGGACAAATGGGGATCCGTGATCTCTGCCTACCCCTCTACAGAGAATCAGGCGTGATGTGTATGTATGTATGTATGTTAATTATTCAAAGTCTTTTGTATTTTCAAATGCATTATAATAATGCTACGTTATTGTGTTTTAATATTGAGTTTCAATCGTAATAGAATTACACCTTTTGACATGAAGAAAAGGTGTAGAACATCAAAGGCGTATAAGAGAAAACTCAAAGTCTCATCGGCCTGTGCGCTAACAGTCCAATTGAATCGGCCGATGGCAATGGGCAGAGCGGAGCGTGAAGCCAATCCCATAATCGATACGACTTCCCCAACTTTCCCAACTCCGCAGGTATTCGGAGGTGATTTGGGCAACCGATTCAGGCATTCCCAGCGAAATAAGGAAACTTTACAAAACGTACTCGGAAATGAGCCGCGCAAGTTCTTTGACCCAAAATTGAATTATAATATTTAGGACAACGATTGGATTGGATTGGCAGCTTTGTAAATACAAATATACTATATAACAAACAGCTTTGTAATATAGTGTGTTTTTTTTATTATTTTCAATACAGTTACAAATCCCTATACTAAAGTAAATCACTGAGATTAAAGGATACGTCCTGTGCTAGTCTAGTACGTAAAATGAATGTTGACTAGCTGCTTTTATCCCGGAATGTCGCAGGAGGCGACTAAAAGACTAAGTATAATAGAACCTATTGGGCAGTGGGCTATCCATCTGTCACCAATGTTCCATTATGACATTGCAAACAAATTCATCGATCGATTCATGCTAAAAAGAGATCTAGAAGATATTATATCTCTGTTCTGTGCATCCTGAATAGGATTAAAGGACGTGAGTATTACTATATTTTGTGATATTTATGATCCACTAGAAATATGGTACTAAGAAATATAAATAGAATTATTTTGGTTCTGCCTATATGATCTTTCAATAACCTGTGTTTATAAAAATAGTAAGTAATATTTCCACAATGTAATTAAAAAAACACATCACATATAATGAGACATGGGTAACGGTTTACACAAGGAAATGATACACTAACTGTTACTTTATGTAAATATCTGATGAAATTTGGGTTCTATGTTACCCTAATAATATTTGAATTACTCCGTGGAGACGTATATTCTAACACTTGCCGTAAAGGAGTGATCGTAAATTTTTACATTTTTATTGAAAGCACTTGCAGGCATGCTAGTACCAACAAGTCATCTGTAGAAGTCCACGTGAGCTATTTAAAATTCCGTTGGCAACGGCCACGGTCGTGTAATGCCGGGGTAAAGGCGCCTCGACACTTGCGGCACGTCCTCCAGCTGAATAAGACATGGCCGCCGTTTGAGGCCGAACACCACTTGTTTACGAGCTGACGCCCTGCACATGCACCCACTCAATAATGCACACAGCGCCCTCATAGTGGCAGCCTGGCTCAGGACGTCACGTGTGAGGGTCACCCACTGCCGGATTTATAGGAGGTAAAAGAACTATGTAGATCAGACGTTGAATAAAATAAATAAAAAGAAGAAATTTCGAAAATGAGTGTGGGATAATGCTGATATTTTCTATTATCAGATGATGAAGTCTCTATTATAGTGCCTTAACTTAGACAAATGAGTGACTTAAAAATTTCATATAATTATTGATCCTCTGGTAATAAAACTTGGACCAATTTTCATAAAATTCACATAACGCTCCCATATGCAAAAATAGTAGTTTGGTCCCGATGTAAAAATAAAACCGAATTTTATAGCTACTTGAAAAGTTTCACAATTTACGAGGCAGATAAAATTTTTATTATAAATTAATGTCAGCAGTTGACGTTTTATGCGGAATAAAGTTGTTCACAGACTCGCGCTGCGCCCAACATGCAGCGCCTCAATAATGCAGGCGGCAGCCTCTGGTTATTGGGCCGCTACGTGACTGCGGTAGTGTAATGCTGCCCGAAATACATAAACTGACTTTTGCCTGGTCAAAAATGTAGACTCAACGATAATTCACAAATTTCCTTGCCATTCTCAATCGCTTTCAGATCTTTGATTCAACTAAAGTTGAGTAAATAAATAGTAAACGGCATATCATGGGCAATATGTGGAGCATCGGAATCCCAGCACGATACTAGCCAGAACTCGGAAACAAAAGGCTATTTTAAAAGCGCACGTATTTGTGATATGTTAAAGTAATGCTGCAAACGTCCGAGCGCGAAGTGGCTTGAAATTTACGGCTTTATGCCTCTCGCGGGTGCTCTGCATGTCTGGGAGGGCCATTACCACCAACAACTAAGAATCCTTCTTGACTTTAAGAAAAGTTGGAGAATATCTCCATTCATACGTCAGCCATTTACTAGCGCCTTATAGTGACATAAATGAGGTTGAGTGCTAACAACCTCTTGGAAACTTTGTTTGATTAGACCATAAATGAAGTTGGCAATTGCGGCGATTGACACGCGAACCAGGCAAAGGGGCGAGAGTAGGAATGGCCATTAGTGCGATGCATGCACTCTGGCCCTTGCTCACTAGAGTCAACAGTGGACACATTAGTTCGTGCCTAAGCCTGTGCGGCGCTGGCATAATGCAGCTGAGCCGTGCCCCATGTGCCGCGACTAATTAATTGCTTCCCGCCAATGCTATAGCACTGGCGACGCCCTGTGACAACCTCTGTCTTATTTCGCATGTACAAAATACACGTAATTCTTCTAAAGAAAATATTTAGATTATAAGAGATTTAAGAAAAGATCTTTCAAGAAATAACTAGAGGATAACCCCATTTCGCTTGTCTAGTACGCGATTTTGATAGAATCTTTGCTAGCCAAACCATAAACAGAGTCGTATGAACAATGACGACCGTGAGCGTTCTCTTAGAATTGAACGAAATACTTAAGAAACCAATTTTTGCGGATAAATTGTCCAGATATTTTTTTTGGGTTTTTAATTCAGAGTCAGAGTCAAATTATCAATATAGCGAGAGGCTAAGAATATTCATAGAAAGTCACTAGCATAGACGTCCTGTATTTAATAAGACATTTTTTTATTAATATATGAAACTACATACAGATCGCATCCCACACTCTTACTGATTGTCTGATTCCAATACTTTAGAATAATAATAGATATATTTAAAACCTATCAATCCATTCAGGTTAGGCACGAGTGCTATGTCAACGGCAGCCAGGGAATGTAATTAATCTTCCGTTGACAAAGACGACAGTTGGAGACCCATTGCTTGTGTTCGGTCCAGAATCAACAGTAGACACATTAATTCAGAGCCTAATCCTGCGCCGCCGTTGGCATAATGCAGCTAAGCCCTGCTTTCACATGCCCTAAGTGATTAATAACGAGATAGTTTAAATTCCCACCCATACTCCACCATGACGGGACAACTTGTGGATTTGCTCCCATGTTTTAGAGGGCTTGTGAACACAGAACTACCATCTTTTATTTGTATTACAAACATTTTCACGACATCTTGATCTAATATTTGAAAGTTTGATTATATGATCTTACAAAAAATTGTTGATTTTAATCATCAATCATGAATGAAGCTTAATTTAAAACTAAACAACAACGCAAGTATAAATTTTAGACGCTTATATTTAAAATTGACAGCTGCTCCAAAACTGTGTACCTTTGTCGAGTATTGTCAACAGCATGTTAGACTTTTGGGCATGCATCCTGCCCGTAATGCCGTGTAACTAATGCAGTTAGAAATTGTTTGTCAATCCGTGGCCCGATCGCAGTCTGGTCACGCGCCTCCCAGGGAGAGGGTTGTGAACTTGTAATGAGTTTCTCTCTTCTCCTCTACTGCTAAACGATGCATTTACGCTGTTTACACCCTGCTCTCAGTTTTACATTCCTTAAACGTTGACGACTATACTTAATTTACATACTCCGATCATTGTCTCTAGAGTAGGAGGAGAGGATTGTTGGATATGTATTGCCACAATTGTGATAAAGTGCATGTATAACCGCATCGACACACGACACATTTCACATGAAAATCAACGTTAAAGGCTAATAGGTAGACTTCCCCACTATGATTACCTATCTTACCTAAAGATTATGAGTTTCACAATTACCTTGTTAAATTATACCTACAATGTTATATGTAAAATATCAATTGGAGCATGCTGTCCCATCTTGGGATCCTATCCGGAATGCTCTGTTCAGAGTTTTTTCTCGCACCACACACACTCAGATCGTGTGAGATTTGAACAGGTGATAGCTGTATTGCACGTTAATACACGAACGTGTGTTATCCACGTTTTGTCTGTCCAACATGGCGGCGGCGTCGCCTATGGGCTTCCAGCGCGGCCTGTCCTCGTAGACACGCGGTGCCCGTTATTTAAACATACAATTTGACAGCAGCGCCGTTTTTCGCACGTGCTTTGTGGGAATGAAATTGCCGAGGAGCTTTCGCATCATAACATAACATTTTTCATGCTATTATTCATTTATTTTTAAATGTGATTTGGATTGTTGTCATTGTTCCATCTTATAACACCAAACTGTTGTTTAAATAAGTCATGAATGCCAGACTGTTCTTAATCTTCATGCAACACCTCTCCATTTTCCAAACATTGACTTCTATCAACAACCTCGCATAACTATTCATAAAGTCCTACGTGTGTGTTATACCAAACATAATAGATGTTTTCATGTATTCCAATATTTTCTATAAGATTGTCTGTACAAAATGTCAGTTGCATTTTAGCTCAAACGCGAGATTACAAGCAAGAAGTTGTTAATGGAACCAAATATTCGCTGCTAAACTTTGCAAAGTTGCATCATAATTCTGTTCCGAATTAATGAATTCGCAATCGAACAATCCCTGTTGGGGTAACAACGTTGTAAGCCAACTATCGCTGAGCGTTTTCCGCCGAGCACTAGTTTGTTGTCGAGCACTCCTGTTAAATATTAACAGGACATAACACGTTGCTAACTTTGACTATCTGCAGTGTTGTCCTCGCGCAGAATACTCGATGAATCGGTTGCTTTGATTAAACTATAACTCAATAATTGGGGTCGCTTTGAAATATGGTTACCATAAATTATACTCAATCTAATGTACAAGTCCCTTGCGATACTTAAGTAAACTTACTCCTTATTTACTGCGTTTTTTCTCAGCATATGGTAGGAGGCATCCAAGAGACCAATTGCGCCTAGGTGAAAATCGAACGACTTATCTACAATGTGTCATATTAATGTCATCATAATACTAACTACTTAATTATGTTTAAAATGAATGAGGATATTACGTACTCGTAGCATGGCTAGAGTTCTGACCATGCTGCAATCATATTTATATCTTTCAAAGGAGTTGCTTTCAAGAACCTTAAGATTATACTCAATAACAATGTATACCAAGTGGTTCTATTTAGGAGTTTATGTTTTACGTAGATTCTCTTTTTTCAACGCTACGCATAGTTCGTAAGTGATACGATTTTTCCTCTTCTCTCCACCTTATATATAGAGTGTATGTAGTAATATACAGTAAGTATGTAATGTAAAAAACCGCGAAACAAGGGCTGGCGCCCATCTCGGGCGCTGTCAATAATTGATAATGGATGGCGCCGCCGCTGCCCCGTGATTGATTGGTTGCCAAAACTTTCTTTTGTGAATCGCGCACAAACTTCGTGCGCAAATTAAATAAAACTGCGGGACGCTATCACGGTATCTCTGACGAGGCAGAGGGGCTCCAACTGCAAGCCTCTGATTACGTCCTTATCAAAAAAGCTCGTGTACCTATTTAAAAAGAACTAATTTTCATATATCTTGATGTAAAAAAAATATTAATTGAATGAAATATATTACATCGAAATGATTATAAATTATTAGGGATAATTGAGCTACTCTAACTTTTCAAATCGGTAAATTGATTGATAATGCTTGTAGAGATATGTAACGCGACTGAACAAGCAAATTTAAGCTTTGTTGATCCTCAACCAACGGCCTCGGAATGTGTGATATGTGGGCCTTGGATATTCGTATTCTGCTCAATTATTCACATTTTCGCTTTCAATCAAACTCCAAACGAAACGGAATAGTTGCCCTTTGAAAAACTGACAGAAACATTTCCAACTATTTCCTGCCAAATACCTACGTGCCATCACAAGTTGTAATTGAATTCACGAGCTAACCCTCCATGATCTGACTAGACATTTTATAGCCTTACAAAATGTACAATAATGTAACACCCAAAGTTTTTCACAGTATCAATAAGACGTAAATACAAACCTGTGTGTTGTTCGCTGTAGCTTTAAACGCAGAACTAAACCTTCCATACAATCTACCTACTTATATTTCATTAAGCTTTTATAAAGTGATATTTTAATGAAGCAATATGACTTACCCTCTATAATCGCCGCTGAAATTGCTCTCCAAAGAACTTCCACATCATTCAAACACTAATCTGAAACAAACGGCGTCTGATTAGAGCAATCATTAACAATCAAAATGTTCATACAATCAAATATCTTAAAACAAACAACGCCATAGATCATTGTCAAATGTCGCCTTTTTTAACTAAATTACGCTGCTGATACAAGCTGTAGTCTAGTGGGCAAGACCTCTAAGATTTTGTTAGAGGTCCTAATTATGAAAAACGACTCTGCCATATACAAATTTATTAAACACAAAAATGTGATTTTCCTGCCTGC
Source organism: Leucoptera coffeella (assembly GCA_030578115.1). Classification (NCBI taxonomy): domain Eukaryota; kingdom Metazoa; phylum Arthropoda; class Insecta; order Lepidoptera; family Lyonetiidae; genus Leucoptera; species Leucoptera coffeella. Next base: position 89,831 of record JAMBLF010000218.1, read on the forward strand.
CTATCCTTTGGGGTAGGTAATAGTTAATGCATGTGTATGGAGTAACGGTTCACTACCTATCACGTTGGGTGCTGTCTTTCTAGTGAAACTCGGACTTTAAGTGGCTCATATCTAACATCTTTATTATGATTATAAGAGCTAATACTTAAATAAACATAACCAAATAATTATTAACTTTATAAATAAAATTAATAAAGAGATAACATCCATACGACACAATAGTATATTTACTACATTATAGAAACCAAGTATATTTTCTATGCATTCAATCATGTATTTACACGTAAATAAGCAAAGGTGCTGTCAATGTATTGAAGGGAACATAAGATGCCTTGAAATCTCGTTAAGCCCACGTTGAATGCAATCGCTGATAAATACATTGCGTCTTGTGAGGCCATAATTGCAAATGCTTTCAGCCGATGTCATGGAAAATATTTTCCTCTATTCATTTCGCACCCTGCCAGTTATTTTGTTGAGTCTGCCGCCTCATTGGTTGTATAAATAAATGTACAATTCTTATAATACGACACGTAATAATAGAATAGCTTTCATCTTGTTCAGACGTCGTCATTCAAAACATTTAAGGTGTGTTACTCGGGGTAAGTAAACTTGAGTTAAACTAAGTATGATGATCAAATAATGTAAATTGGTTTGTTTGTATATAGATCGTTGGTTTAAAAGTAGTCAATAGATGGTCCTGTATATGTTAAATATATCATAATTTTTACCTTAAACTAAATGTATATACATATGTGGGTGAAATGGATGGGCGGTTAGATAGATGTTGTCGTGATAAGACATATGACAGACTGATAAAACAACTTATTAAAAAACGGTGATATTAAAAGTACCTATAAACGCCGAGATCTATGGATGTCAACGCATGTTTTGATGATCAAGACAAATGTGGATCCGTGATATCTGACCGTATCTCAGTAGAGAAACGGACTTGATGTTTATGTATAATAATATCCATCCACAACATATCTAAATTTTATAAAGTAGTACCTAAATATAAGAATATTAATTAAAACATTATTATTTAGCTACAATGTACACCAAAAGATGTAACCATGAAATCTTGCCATATTGTAAAAATAAATAGAGCTACGTTATATCCTGAAGAACCAAGAAACTGAACGAAATCGACGAAAGGCGGACAGTGGGCAATATTTCTCAATCCGCGCTACAGTGGACAGATCTAACACTTGTACAACTTGAAAAGGAAAATTCGACCCAAAGTATGTGCGTCTGCCGGAGCGGCATCATGAACATTTCTCAACTCAATCGAATTACACTACGATAGACTTAATGTAGTAGTATATAGTTATTTTATCGAAGTAACATACGTATAAAATCGCGTCCTTTAATCTCTTTTGGGATGGACTTCTGTCTGTCTCAGAGACATGAAAATATATCTCCTTCATATAGAATAATTGTAACAGGTTGCTAGTCCAAGATTCAATTTATCTCTGGTTCCTTAATCGAACCACAACATGCGGGAACAATAGCAGCTAGTAAACATTAAAACGAAGTACGTAAAATTTCTTCTAATACGCAAATAATTTCGACAATCATCATCATCTTCATAATATTACAGCTTTGTAATAATAACTATAAATGTACAATCAAAATATAATTGTTTGAATATTTGTGACATACTAAAATGTAAGAATTGTATGATATAGTATCTTAAGTAGAATGGAAGATCGGGGTAACCCTCCACAGAAACCTACACGAGAAAGCTACACGAAACTAAATTGTCAAAGTGATACGTAAATTGAATCAATTTCTGCGCGATGCCCCAGGGCGGGGGCGGATCCGCCAAATCCCAGCTTAGGAGAGCGCCTTTTTGCCAAGGTGTGTGGTAATGGGGCTTACGCGTGATACGCCGCGGATCCCACTCTAGCGAAGGTCTTAGAAACTGCTATCACTCGCCACTCTACTCAAGCAGGTCGCTCAACTGTTTACTTTTACTTATGTTATAATAATGTTGATGCGAATTCATATTGTGTAATAGCCTCATATTGAAACTGATACCAGTTTGTTCACAAAGATACAAAGCTACAATCATATATATAATAATTTTCAGTGAATAAGATACATCGCTCCATATGGAGCGATTCAAGTTGTAGCCAGTTTGATAAGGTCAATTGTAGACTGAACGGTAACAATGCAAAGCGAAATAGATGCAATTTTCGTAATGACAAATCTAAAGTTAATAGTAAAATTAGTAAATCTCTGAAACAGATATAAATAAGCCTCCTCAAGCTCGCAGATTCAATCACCATAGTTCTTACTCGTAGTAACGCAGACTAGATGTAAAAGACTAGATTCTTTTAATGCAACTCATTTTCTTTCTGGATAACAATTTAAACACGCTAACCACAACTTTAACGGTTTTATAATAATCCCTGATCGTTATATGAGGTTATTAACAATAAACGTCGTAATTGGCGAGCTTTATCGCCGGGATAAGGCCAGTCGTAAGAGCGCCGCCGCGCCCTGATTTCAGGTTGTAAACGCTCCGCTGTTATTGGCCCTTAAACCGCCACTTTTACTATTTCCTACTGAATTATTAAATAGCACTGGGCTTTCCTTTTGGGTAGAACGGAATCATCGTGAGAACCCACGCAATTGCACGGCTCAAACCCTTTGCCGACAAAAGAGATATACGGTATAGAGAGAGATTAGACACAATACAAACACGTTCACGACCATTAACCCTTACGGGGTAGTCAAAGGTTCAGGTGTTTATCTCCACAATGCCGAAGGTAGTAATTCTAAGGTCACCTCGAAGTCAGTACTCAATGTGACAGGTGGCAAACCATGTCACTATTTACAAGCACTGGCTATTACCTGTTTGGAGAACAGTTAGGTTTCCTCACGATGTTTTTTACTCACCGTAGTAGTCGATGCTTTTCGAAAATGTATTTTTTTACGAAAATGAGAGAGAGTAGATTTTTAGACATTGTGAAAGTTACAATAGATAACGAATCCTGTATTAATACACTAAGTATTTAGTTCCACTAAGCTCGTCTAGTATTCTAACTACTTACTTCTATTTTAATGAAAACATATCGGCGTAAACTGTGTCATAGAGAGTCTTCGGCTTAATCAGATAATGTCAAGATTGCAGAGCTCTTGTGAAAGCCATCGAAGGGCGGAAAAAGATCACGAAGATTGGCAGCAAAAAACAAAAGATAATATGAGCATATTATAAATTAATAACGTTTATAAAAAGCTATAAAGGTATTAAAATTATTTGCTGTCGCTAAATACCAAATATATAAAAGGCGAAAATACCAAAACTTTCTAACTCTGCAACGAGTGTAGTGTATAAGTTATTGTTACAGTATGTTTTGCTTCTAGTTATTACAGTTATAAGAATACTTATAGATTACTTCCACCTCATCAAGAAAATCATATAAATCTTAAAGAAAATGCGTATCTATGAAATTATATAATTGCAGAGATGCGGATATGTGAACCACTGAATATTGCATGATATAGTGTGACCAAGTGGTGCCCCTCGGAATAATACTCATAGTTTCTAGTGGCCATCGACCATCACAATACTCAATTAGTGGTGGACACACCATATTGTACTCGATTATTATATTATGTTAAGAAAGTATAATGATCAGAAAACTTCATACTAAATAATATGGCATTTACTTATACACCTAGTTAGCGATTAGACGTACCGTTCACTAGTTAATATGAGGAATGCAATATCCTCGATAAGCACATATTAACTGAGACAGCAGTTACAAAAAAGGCAGGGCTTAACAAGCGACCACAATCCGTCCACAAATCTCTGCGCAACAATTCAAAACGTTTTAACCCCTGACACTTGTGACATGACATGCATGTAGACAACTGCGAAATATGTTGCAAGCATGCATTTTCATGACGTCATAGCTGCCCGGTGACGTCACGGGCGTGGCCTGCTTCTGCAGGTCGCGAGGAAGAGAGACGGCCTAAAAAACGCGCAAGGTGAAAAGGGACGGAATACAAATAATTTACGGTTGGGAAATTTTCATTTCATCGCACAGAGCGTTTCTCGGAAAAGTGGTTTCGCAATCGATGTCGTTCGATGCGATTGCGAAACGATATGTTTTGTGCACAGCACACTCATCACACTGCTCCTTCGACTATCCAACATCTTTTGGAAACAATTTTTGATTATCATTGCAGAATTATCACAGAAATGTAGGATTAAATTTTCTTGCAATATACAATTTAAATCTGCCTATAGAAAAAATTCAAATTACTTTTGATGTTTGTACTCTTTCTCAATTCCTTCTTAATTTTTCTATTTAAGTTGATGTATATTACTTTCTCTATACACTTTTTTTTTTTTAATTGAATTTTAAATTTCATCTCACGTATTTCGTTTATTTTCCATTAGACTCTAAGTTACTAACACAATATATTTGTCAGTAAATTCAATCCTAAATCAATCAATTGCATCACAATTAATGTTAATCTAGAAGGATTTTAACGTCTCATCGACGAGACTAGAGCATTAAAGAAAATGCTTAGATCATGTTAAAAGGGTGTATCTGCGTAGCACAGAGTCTTGCCCCGCCACAGATACGTTCGAGTGCTCATAAAAAGTTAAATGATAATAAAATGTTTACGACACCTGAACGTTGACCTCGGCGCCACCATCGCATTAGGCTGCCTACATATTGCCGTAATAATGTAATGCATTAATAATAAGGGTTTATAATAATAGGTACGTTTTTGTTCTGTTCTCACGTACGTACGTTTTTCGTGTTTTAAAACCTTGCAAAGTATTCAATCGAAACTATATAAGGTAGAAAACGATAAGTGTCATAAAGGACAAACAATCAAACGAAATGTTATTTATTCTTTGAGTAAAATACGTCGAACGTGTAATAAGTTATATGCATTATAACATTAAATATACCTTTTCTACTATCACAAATGGGAAGTTTTACAATTGTAACAACTATGCGTAAAAATGTAAATTCGTGTCTGAATAATATTGCCAACCTATCAAGTGTAACGGCAGCCTTACAAAATCCGCGCGACTCGTGAATATCTTGTCCTGTAATCCAGGGATAGCGAACTTGTTTGTCAACTTAGCTTTGATTTACTACTCGCTCGAAGCAGTAATTAATTAGCGGATGTATCTCAGCTTTGCATGATCGTTTTCTGATCAAAATTACTTGTAATTTTGCTAATGAAGCGTTGAAATCTTCAAACAAATAGTGCCATATGATAGGATATCACCTCCATTTCTTACAACACTACATATAAATACAGCTATGATGAGAAATTGAACTTTATACAATTACAATTTAATCAAAGTTTGCGGCTGTTGTGATCCGGTTAAACGTGAAATTCCTGGTACCAATGAAATTATTTATTACGTTTTGTGCACAGCCGCATTTATTAAACGTTGTCGGAAAACAAATGACATTTGATCCTGGATACAAAGATCATGCACAAATAATTGTGGTGCATTACAAAAAAGTGTATAAAGTTTATAATTTGTCCAAATTACAAAAAGATTGATCGCCTGTGCCTTTTATACTCTGGTAGAGCCTTAAAATAAAACCAGAGTTGTCGTTCCCTATGCGAGCGCCGCGTGTGCTGCCTCTCCCTCGGGAGCCGCGGGATAAGTAACGAATTACGCCCAACCAGATATTTTGGGCGATGTGTTTCGCGGACTTTTTATTTCCGCACGAATTTCGCGCAGTTTTCTTTACCTTTTCTCGTATATCGGCTCGTTATCGACTGCTGAGGTGTTGAGTGGGTGAATAAGCAGTACCTTGGAGTTAAAGAATACGTAGTATTCCTGTGTAAATACGTTCCAATCTTAGCCTCTTAACGCTCTCTTAAGAACTGACATTATCACATAATGACATTTCGTTGGTGTACTAAAATCAAAACTAACTGGCATATCCTGATTCGTATTTATAGAATAAAATAAATAGATATTTATTATCACGTTTGCATTTAATGAGCAGTACGCGTTCACAATGGCTACGTGATGACTAAAGTTAAGATGAGCGTGAACTTCTATTGCATGTGTATAATACTACTGACGACTATATACTATATTTGCGAGTATAATATTTTTCCTTCCCCATCACGCTAGGACTTTGGATCACATATTTCTCAATAAAATATTGTTAATCATATTTCAAAATGAATCACTTGATACTTAAATCTCTATCAAGAGATGCTTTGAGAATAAAAAGCCAAACAATGCAAATATAAAAAGCATGGTTAACTCGTTTGACCTGGTGAAATGTCCAAAATTTGAATCATCTTTAATGACATTACATTTCATTACTACAGCATATACTTTTCGACTACCATCCTTTATATGTTGGTCAGAGCCTAGAGTGACAACAACAAAGCTTTCGTTAATACTTGGGCTCTACAACCATGTAATGTTGTACATCGCTAATCATAGTGCATATCTATAAGCGAGCAATTTATCATCGGCTTGTTTACTTGACAGCGGCGTTCACTAGAAAGCTGTTGCGCAAACATCCCTAGCCTGTAGGAGCTTAAGCTAATTAAATCTGTCGAACAAACACGTGTCCAGCCGCCACTCGTTTTACTACCAAGGGGGGTTTATTTGCCATCGCGCAGTTTACGACCTCCTTTGATTCGCTCGTCCATTTGTCCTCATAACCATCTAAATGTGTCCTATAAATGGCTTCCTTTAACTTAAAGGTCTGGCCCTTATCCAGACAGGGCATTCAATGGAATTTTTATACCGTCATCGTTCGTGGTAATAATGACAGGCGGGCGGGCCGATTACAATATAAGTCACGTTTTGAGAGAACTATTTTTAAAGTATACTAATATTTTTCATATGTTGTAGTGGGTCATGTCACCCTGGAATAATAATGACACTATACATTCTTAAAATAAACAGATTCCCTAACGATGTATTCCTTAACAGTCTGCTTATCAGACAACTGCGAAATAAGAATATGTAACTGTAATATGAAACATAAACAATAATTACGATAATGCCTTAGATCTCGGATCGACATATTTTTAATTTTCAAGGTTTGTATGATGTAAATAATTTCGTTCATTATTGTGTATAGGACAAACGTGTGATCTGATGAATTAATTTCATTAGCGCAAGTTGTGTCGCCCTGCAGACTAACTAGTGACAAATAAGACATTCGTTGCTGGAGAATCTCATTAATCACTACTCGTGAGGAGGATATAGCTGATCGCTCATTCGCGGGGCCCTGTGCCACCATCCATCAAAAGAGGAGCTCACAAACCAACACCCTCGCGTTTCTATTACGGTAACGCACTACACCATGCCTCACAGAAGCTCTAGGCTCGCAGCAATCTGCGCCACCTAACGACATCTTTGGTCTAATGGGCGAACTAAAACGACGCGTAAACCTACATTGCTTAAATGAGGCCAAACAGATTTCTTGGAATGTATATTTACTTCTACAGATAATTCTAATGATTTCAGCTTTGAGGTTAACTAATGTGTTGAATTCGGTTGTATTTGACGTAAGTTAATAACAATTACGTATAAGCATAATTTTATGCATATCCCATCATTTCACAGAAACTACACTTAATTATCAACTGGTAGAAATCACTGTACACCTGAAAATTAACTCGATTGTATGTTATGTTAGATAAAACAACTATTTGTAACTATTATTTTCGTAACAGTAAACGAAAAACATTTCCCTACATTAACTGTAACCCTTCTTTTCCAGAACAGTTCCTTTACAATGCGTTTCAAATGAGCGTTGACAATCCGCAAACGAGTCGCAGCTCGTCTTTTATTTTTCCGCCCAATGAGCTGTCGAGCCATCAGCTGATTAATTAAGGGCGGCCGTAGCCCACGGGCGCCGGCACGATCCGTCTAAAGGCCTCTTCGAAAATGGGTGCGCACATTGCGAGGCATGAATCAATTAGCTACCGCCGAGCCAATTGCGAATCAAGACGCCAAACTCGAATTTACGGGTGTCCGATCCGAGTACATTAATCGCCGCGCCGCATGCAAATGGGAGCAACGATCACGCGAAACCAAACGTCAAAGGCCTACTACGGTCATGGCAGGCACACTGCACGAGAACTATGCACAATTGACGGACGGTATATTGCAAAAGAGAAAAACTATTTATTGGATCTAGTCAGATAGATCGGTAATAATTTACAATAGAATCTAAATTTTACCTGTCCTACTGAGAGATACTTACACTGATTCTCACTCACCACATTATACGTATATTCGCATCAGAACAAATCGAATGTTGTGCTAGATTAATTGATGAATAAAGGAAAATAATGGAAAGTTCATCAAAAATACTGAAATGTACACCAAAATATAGCTAAACGTACACCAAAGCTTAGGTTTGGGTTGCGACTGTATTATTTTCGCGATTCTTTTTTCTGATGTCCGTTTAAAAACTATCCATTAATAAATAAACTTAAGTGCAAACATATTGAAAAAGGATGATAATCAAAAGAGTATTCATGATGTCTGCTAAACCCTTTGTAGGGAAGGAGGTGTGATGTGTATGACATCTATTCACAGCACGTCTTAGATAGGTGGGTATTATAGGAACACACGATGTAAGATATTAATTGATTATATAAGATCACAATTGATTATATAGTAACACATTCAACATACCAATGGAAAGGAAGTTTAATGAATTTATATGTATGTACATTTTCGTGATAAATATTCATTTGCAAAATGCACCGAATACTACGGTGAGGGAAAACATCATGAGGAAACCTATATGAATCCCCAATATGTACTAATTAGTGCTTATAAATGGTTAAATGGCCTACCACAAGTAACATTGAGTACTGTCTATCAGGTCTAAACATGGGTTCTAGGTGGCTATAGAATTACTACCTTAGAATTACTACCATGACAATGTAAAGCTCAACCTCTGACTACCGCTCAAATGATAGTGATCGTGTTGTCTTTTTAAAAATCTATGATTGCCTGAACTACATCCATAGGTAAACCGTTATTGATATATTAGTATCCAGTATCTTCCCAGCCCTTCTTATAACCCGAGGGGCTTGATGTTTATGTATATACGTACATACATATATGTGTAATATCAGTTCACCTATGTTAATGTGTCCTCCTCTACATTTACTGTGTCGTAAACTCGATAAGAGGTTACTATGAAATCGCTATTAATAGGTATGTTCAGTTTTGGTTCAACAAATGATCCACACCTGTCCGTACCGAAGTGAAGTGATGACTAAACTTTTCGTAAATTTTATATAAATAACTAAATATACGCTTCACGACTTGTGTATACACACTCCCTTTTTTATTATGGCGGGGTAGTCAGAGGCTTGAGTGCCCATCTCCGAAATTTCGAAGGGATGTTAGGTATGGGTGACTCGAAACCCGCGTTTCACTTGATAGACAGCACTCAAAATAATTAAGTAAACACTTAATAAAATCAATAAATGCATACCGATATGGAAAAAACTCATGTTTATATAGGATGTTTTACTGTTCTGTTCTGTACGTTTTAAAGCTACCATAAACACTCAAATGCGTTGCTACTCGTGGTACTAAACTGAGTTTACAACTCCTAGATTTATGTTTATATTTTAAGTTATCGTAGATTAATTTACAGTCATAAACAGGCATACGTGTCATGCCAATCAAAACCCGGTCATAGATATTGAGATAAACTCGGTCATATGGTTTGTTGCTAGGTACGTATAAATGATGGTTGTCGCAGCAATATACGTTATTCAATGCACAACTACGAGTGTATCACAAGACACTTGTGCAGCATAGATCTAGAGCACAGGCACCCAACACAAGCACTCGAAGGATTGAAAAGGAAGCTCATTTCGTGAGACGACAGCCGGCGGCCACGTGCCGGTCGCCATTCAAACGCAGGGCGGTACTCACAGCGAGCGAAGAGTCGCGGCCAAGTGTCCGGGAGACGCGTGCTGGCACCGGCGTGTCAGAAGGGCGCGCGGGCCATGCCTGTCTCTGCCACGTGCACCGGAGCGCCGACGAGAGCGCTATCGACCGTGCGAGGGTCGCGCGCCCCGACCGACTGCCGCGGCCGCCCTGCGCGCGCACCGCCGCCGCCGCCTCCGTCCTCCGGCAGATCCCATCTCCTGCAGCCTTAGCCTGCACTGAGAGCACAAATCGGCCACTAACCACGAGCCGGAGCAATATACAATTTGGTATCTCACTCTTAAGACGAAGCATTTTGATGCGACGCAACATCTTAAGTTCATTGGGAAAATGAAAAGTTGACAGTCAAGTCTTTTTATTATCCATTATTAATTGATACTAAAGAATAAACATAGAAACTCTCTAACCCACATCAACATATTATGTGATGAAACTGTCGTAGTTAAAAGAAGATTGTATTTTGTTCATGGAATTGTAACGAAATTCTTTTAAATACCACGCAACTCTTAACATTCCAAGATGATCTCGTTGGAAGTCTGCGAGCACCAACGCGACGATGAAAGAGCTTAGTGAGCGTCTGCCCTTAGCCGGTGTTTGTTTTGAGGCAGCGCAGAAGCCTTCGGTCGCCATGGCAACGAGCCCAGACGCCGGTGGCGGCGGCGGCCGAAGGGAGAGCCCGGCCCAGCGGCCTCCGGTCGTTGCCTCCCGCGACCTTCCTCGCGCCCAGCCTCTGCTCCTCAGCAGCGACCCACCACCAACATCCACCAACAGCCACCACATTGTCTACAGTTCATTCAATGGAAACAAGCGACACGAGCCTGGTTGAGTTTATAACACTATAAATGATTTTTTATTTAGCTTGGCTAGCCATAAATTAACAATTCTGTAAATTATCATACTTAAATTAATTGTTTTTTTGCTAAAGACAGTAAAAAAACATTTATCATCTCCCACTCTACCAATTTCTGAGACATAAGGCACAAATTTATTTGACGATTTGTGGATCTGACCGTAAACAATTAAGGCTATAATTCCTACACCAATAAAGTGTAAAGTATACGTTATCAACTAATAGCAATATTCAAATAAACGTCCTATGTTAACTTGGAAATAAGTGTAAAGTTAAAATTCACATTTCTTGAACCTTTTTCAAGATAGAAAAAAATTGATGACGTCACCGCGATTAAAAGTAACATCTTGATGTTCTTCGTCCACAACGTAAACTCAACTTAGAAAAGTCGCTACTTCTTCTTAAAATTCATTTTGTAGTAACACGTGTAAGTTGTAAGAAAACCATCTTAGAGCCCGGTAGGTACCTTGATTATCAGTGGTAATGGCCACTCATCCTTAAGGCTGGGAGATAGGTAGGTGACAGAAACAAATACTCGCCAAAGCTCAATGAGAAATCGATGCAGAGCCGCCGCCCTATCAGCCCATCGCACCATTTGTTACGGCGCCTCTGACGACACCTTGCATCCGAATCGAAAGGTTTTCCTACTTGCTAGAATAAAGTTTACTTGTGTCTATATTTGTGATTGTTATTAATCATTGATAGCAATTTATTCATCAGACTCAATGTCAATAGAAGAGTATAACACAAAACAATATAAATGTACGTCTGCCTAAAGAAAAAGAAGTCATGATCATAATCGTTACCGAGTGCTCTTGGTGAATTTGCTTGCTATTAAAGGTGTTCTTACTTCCACTTCCTTATTTGCCTTTCGTCAACTGTAAATCATCCACATAACGTAATTCCCTTCATAACAATATCGATATCGAAAATATATTTCAATGTCCCAATTTTGTTGTCATGATTCTTTTGCACTCAACCTTTACTTTAATACCTATTAAAATATACGGCATATGAATACACTATGAATGAAATGCACTGAGAGCCAAGTCACAATTGGGTGGCGTTGTGTAAGTTGTAAACTTGGAATGCGGGTTAGTAAGCGAGACACGGGTAAGACGCCTCCGAGCAAACAAAACTTAATAAGCCCGTCGCAGACGAAGACATTGCTGCCGCAAAGCGACTACTGTTTTCCTTGGTCATCTTACAAGTATCTTCACGGAATTCATTCGATGCCATGATGCTAGAAAGAAACTCAATACTCTCGTTTCAGCATAGGCGTTTGTAATTCGTATTGGCATGCCCTTTACCTATCTTTATAAGTGATACACGTCTGTATCACTATGCCGTACTAATAACGAGTGCAATTATTATTTGATAAGATACACTTTGGAGTAAAATGCACTTAAAGATTCAAAAATGCATTCGAATGATCGATTAATTTCATTTTGTGTTACTAAACACAAGTTCCTGATGATTTTGGAGAGTGTCTTAGAAATTTGTATGTAGATCTCGTTTTACTGATACCAAATTTAGTTAAAAATTCGTCTTTTTGGACTTAACATTCCGACGGTAGCGTGGTTCCTATCTTAGACTTTCATAGCAACAGTTAATCAAACCGCTCTTTCCAGTAATTTTGTTCGTGATCAGTGTTTGAAATCCATTTTGCAAGTGGAAATAGCATTAGATCGGTCACTTTTATATAATAGATTTGATGATCGTTAGAGCACTGATTATCAAAGAAGACTTCTAAAATTTGCTGGTCGTGGTTTTCTGAATATCCAGTGTTATCGTGTTAGAAGGTTCCTTTACACTTTGGAAGGTCTAGGACAAAATACTACAACAAGATGGGGTTTACTAGTAAGGTACTCTGCTCATGAGAATTATTATTCTCGATAGTAGCAAACTATTGTTTTCGTGCCACTCTTTACATATTTGGTGGTTGTAGATACTGCTGACGAGATATTTTTTCCAATTGAATAGTAATAAATAGTAGCTACATTATATAACCTGCTGACCAACGAACGAGGCTCTGGCGACCGACAAATGGCGGTATAACCATTTCCGAAATTAGCATATCTAAATACATCAGGCCAGTGACGGGCAGAAGCGTCACTGGTGCGAAAAAAACTATGCTCTGCGCTCACCAACCCGCCTGCCCAGCGTGGTGAGTATGGGCATCAACCCCCAATGAGTCACAACACAAACACAAAGGTTGGCCCCCAGTTCCCGGTCGCCCTACTATTCTGGACCATGGCAAAGGTCTCGGTTACGGTAGGGCAGGGGGTGCTAAGAATCCCCGGGTTACGGACGACTGCCACAAACTGACCCTGGCGACGTTTAATGGACGGAGTCTGCGGCTGGATGAGAGCTTGGCGCAACTGGAAGTGGAACTATCTAACATAAGGTGGCATGTTCTAGGGTTATCGGAAGTCCGAAGACAAGGTGAGGACACCATAACCCTGGAGTCAGGCCATCTGTTCTACTTCCGGGAGGGCGACCAGCGGTCTCAGGGTGGCGTAGGCTTTCTCGTCAACAAGGTTCTCCGTGACAATGTGCTGGAGATTTCGAGTGTGTCAACCCGGGTAGCGTACCTTGTACTGAAACTGACCAAGAGATACTCTCTTAAGGTCGTGCAGGTATATGCGCCGACGTCGGCATACTCGGACAGTGAGGTCGAGGTGCTTTATGAAGATATCGCCAAAGCGATGCATAACACCACCAAGACCCACTACACCGTTGTCATGGGGGACTTCAATGCCAAAGTGGGAGTGCGCGAATGCGACGAGTCGCGTATTGGAACTCACGGAGTTGGACGCAGAAACGCCAGAGGGCAAATGCTGGTCAACTTCCTGGATAAGGAGGGGTTGTTCTGTATGAACACATTCTTTAGGAAGAAGCCCCTTAGGAAGTGGACCTGGCATAGCCCAGATGGTGGGACGAAGAATGAGATCGACTTTATCTTAGCGGACAGGAGGTACATATTCAGGGATGTCTCAGTGGTCAACAGGTTCAAAACCGGCAGCGACCACCGACTAGTGAGAGGCATCCTGAGTATTGACTTCAGGGCTGAGAGAAGTCGTCTAACGTGATCCGTTCTTCGCCCAACGATGCTCCAATCCGTGCACGGCTCTGAAGCGTTCCAGTTGGAACTACGCAATCGCTTCGATGCACTAAAGGCCACGGCAAATGTTGACGAGAACCTGGATGATGTAGTGAGGGTTCTTCGTGAAGTGGGTGGGAAACACTTCAGGGCAGGACGAGGCAGCCGAAAATCTAAGCTCTCAAGCGGAACCCTGGAATTGATGCGGATTCGACGCACAATGTCAGAGGGAGCTTCGTCAGACACCCAACGTCTCAACAAGACCATCCGAAAATCGGTGAGACGTGACCTCCGAAGCTTTAATGCTCAAAATATTCAAGAGGCTATTGAGCTAAATCGGGGGTCTAAAGTCTTCAATAAAAGAATGGGTCGATCTGGTCTGACGAAGCTGAAAACCTCAGAGGGCAAGACCGTCACCTCAATTCCAGGGATTCTGGCCGAGGTTGAGAGCTTCTACGGCCGTTTATACGCCTCGCATGCCACGAGGCCCCCACCCGATACGAGGGACCCAAGAGCTGCATTGGTGCGCCATTTCACAGACGATCTTCCACTCGTGGACGTAGACGAGGTTGGGAGTGCTCTCAGACAACTTAGTAATGGGAAGGCTCCCGGCGAGGACGGAATCACCTCTGAGCTTCTCAGGGCGGGAGGATCTCCGCTCCTGGAGAGGCTCAAGGATTTGTTTAATTCCGTCATAGCCAATGGGACTACTCCGAAGGCGTGGAGTGGGAGCGTAGTGGCCTTATTTTTCAAAAAGGGCGACAAGGCCCTACTGAAGAATTATAGACCAATCGCGCTCCTAAGCCACGTCTACAAGTTGTTTTCGAGGGTGCTTACGAATCGTCTCGCCTTAAGATTTGACGCCTTCCAGCCGCCGGAGCAGGCCGGATTTCGAAAAGGCTATAGTACCGTAGACCACATTCACACGGTGCGGCAGGTTATACAGAAGTCCCATGAGTATAACCGGCCGCTGTGTCTTGCCTTCGTGGACTACGAGAAGGCCTTCGACTCGGTCGAGATCTGGGCTGTTCTGGAATCACTGCAGCGATGCCAGATCGATTGGCGATATTTGCAGGTGCTGAGGAGCCTATATAGTATGGCAACGATATCTGTTCAAGTCCAAAACCAAAAGACGAGTCCTATACAGTTGCTCAGAGGAGTGAGACAGGGGGATGTTATCTCCCCAAAACTGTTCTCAAACGCACTGGAGGACCTCATCAAAACTCTGGATTGGTCTGGGATGGGTATCAATGTCAATGGCAGATACCTCACGCACCTTCGCTTCGCTGATGACATTGGCTTGATGGCGGAGTCGCTGCAGGATCTGCAGGAAATGCTGCACAGTTTGAACGCTGCCTCACGGTCAGTCGGTCTCCGGATGAACTTGGACAAGACTAAGGTCATGTTCAATGAACTTGTGGTCCCGGAGCCGATTGCGATCAATGGAGAGGCGCTCGAAACTGTCCAGGAATATGTCTACCTGGGCCAAGTATTGCAGTTGGGTAGAGACAGTTTCGAGCGGGAGATTTCCAGAAGAGTGCAGCTGGGCTGGGCAGTATTTGGGAAGTTGCGTCACATCTTCTCGTCGCCACTACCGCAGTGCCTAAAAACCAGGGTTTATAACCAGTGTGTCTTACCCGTAATGACATACGGATCCGAGACGTGGAACATGACAGTCGGGCTAGCCCACCGACTACATGTCGCTCAGCGAGCAATGGAGCGTTCAATGCTGGGTATCTCGTTAAGGGACAGAGTCCGGAACGAGATTATCCGGCAAAGAACCAAGGTGATAGACATAGTCTATCGCTGTTGTAAGCTGAAGTGGCAGTGGGCCGGTCACGTCTGTCGTAGAACCGACGACCGCTGGAGTAAAGCGGTTCTTGAGTGGAGGCCACGTCTGGGCAAACGTAGTGTAGGACGCCCCCCTGCCAGGTGGACCGATGACCTCAAGAAGGTTGCTGGTAGTGGCTGTATGAGGGCCACGAAAGATCGTCTTTTGTGGCGTACTCTTGGGGAGGCCTACGTCCAGCAGTGGACTAATACAGGCTGATTGATTGATTGATTGATTGACATTATATAACTTAGCTCATCCAATTTTGCTCACATTGCAAATACAATGCATTTAAAATGTACTGTAGGAAAGCATCGATAATAAAAAATTTAAAATGGCGACACGGCTTACTACATGTCACTTTGATTACTATCTTTCTGATCAAGACGGAACTTCGAAATGAACATAGAATTACAATATCGGAGTAGGACACTTTTATTCAGTCAGTCAGTTTAAAGTCGTGAAAGCGTTTTGTCAAGGCGTTGGCACTGCATCTTATAATTCCTTTCAGAGTCTATCTTTTATCACATGATGATTCTATCTTTCCATCCGCCGCGTGTCTACATACCCTTGACATTTACGCCACCTTTCTTTACTTTTGTGACTAATACCTATTGTTAAAATATCTTACTAACCTGTTCGATATTACTCAAGTCTTACCAGTTGGCCTGAAAGACCTCATTGCTACTTCATTTTTTTATAGTTTTTATGGTGTTTATTAGCAGCGAGGTTTGGATCTGCATTGAATTTTTGTGTGACCGTATCTACAACAATTGTAGCATTGTACTGTTGGGTATGTGTAGAGTTGAACATTAAATGAAATATAAACCATATTAACTTTTTCGGGTAAGACCTGGCCATCAAATGTCAATATGATGGTTTGAGTTGGCTTCCATAAAATATTTGTGTCCTCCTTTACCTTTCTGTTTATTCTTTTTACTTTTAATACTGCTCCACAACCTATCGGAACATTTATGTTCTCTAATATATCTTCCTCACTCATATCTGTGGGAACACCTTTGATAACACCCATTCGAGTCACCTGATACCGGGGAATAAACGTTTTATAAATTTCATTCCCTTCGAATTTTTTAAGAAAGTTATTGGCCAGTATATGGGATCCAAAAGATATGAGAATTCTATTGCGTCCAATTTTTTTCAAGCTGCCATTAACTACTCCTTCAATTTTATTGTTTTTCAGATACCGACCAAATGAAACTAAGTTAATAATGCTGCCTTCCTGCAACTTTTGAATATGTATATTAAAAGGACCTGAATCATTTTTCCTATAAATACTTCTGGCTACAGTATTTGGTAATGGACAAACTAATGCGTCTTTTACTGTGTCTGTGGCTGTAGGAATGACATTGGGTATTTTGGTTTTACAAGTACTTTGCATTTCATTACATAGATCACATTTGGATTCATTTTTGCGTTTCTTGTTTTTTAAAGAATTGTCACTATCCATCTGACTATCTGAAAACGACATAAACTTATCCACATCGTCAGAATGCCTTTCCGCTGCCGCCAACAACGTGTATAAATTATTTGCTACACCACCGGAGTCATCATAAGGTGGGCCCATGGCCCAAACAAAGAAAACTTACCAAAACTGCTCTCTAAGTACTACACTATATACAAAATTCATAAACGAATACTTAGCAATACTTTACAATACTATATACACCGTTATTACACTATATTTCATTAAAATAAAAGTTTTTGCAAAAAAGACGCCCGAATTTCGAAGCTTCCCGCGTTTTCTTTTTCTTTTTTATAGTTCTTTGGGCAAACACAACACTCACCAAAACCTATACATTTAAAGTAAATTCTTCTACTATACATTTAAAGACAACTCGAGTTGTCAAAATTTTTACTCGAATGAAAGGTCCCATCACTATTCCAAAGCCCATAAATAAATAAATTAGAAGTTCTTAGAGGTTAGAATATGATGGACTTTTGTTTAGAGATTAAATAAAATTCATTACAAAATTAACTAACTTCGCAGACAGTTCATCTATGTAGATTCAGTGAATAATCTGTTCAAGAACGAATAATACTATGGCGCTATTTAGGGCGGGTTTACAGAGATTAACCAACTTTTTCACTCCCAACCATGGTAATAACACTGATAGTATTATTACTTGTTATTTTTTGTGTAAGGAGCAAATAATTTAATCGGAAAAGTCCAGTTTTCTCGTTAAAATGAATAAAAATCGAGAATCTCTTAAAAAATTTGGTAAATACAATGGTTTTTTTCATTTCAGGTGGTGTATTATCCAGATTTGTAACCGATTTAGCTACAAATACTAGCAACACAGTTAACGAAACTCAGAGAGATGTGTTAGAAACCTGTAATAATATAATTGATGAGAAATCATCTCGGGCATTTGCAATAGTTCATTTATTAGGAAAACAATGGAGAGTGACTAATGGAGATCTGCTTGTTGTCGAAGGATACTGGCCGCCTAATATTGGGGATAAGATCACATTGGATAAGGTGCTACTAGCAGCCACAAAAGATTTCTCTTTAATTGGAACGCCCCTTGTGCAACCTGGCTTAGTAACTGTGACGGCTACAGTCATTTCTAAAGGCCTTTCTCACACCAGAGTTCACTTTAAGAAGAAAAGGAGGAAGCAGTACATGCGCACCAATTTTCAGAGAGCCCAGCAAACTATGTTAAGAGTGAATTCTGTTGAATTCACTGGCAAAATTAATGAACCTTCAAAAAATAATGCCTATTAGTTGTTAGATTTATTTAGTCTTTATTATAGCGTTGGAAATAAAAGTGTTAAGTATGTGTAAATCTTTTATTTATTATATCAAATTATTGAAATTTCATTCTTATCTCACTAACATTAATTCAAAAAATAAAACCACTTAAAATATCATAATTTCGCATCAAACACCACAGTGAACTATTTTCCAGTCACATTCTCACAAATTTGAAAAAACAAAATCTGCTATTTCAATTAATGACCCATTCTAGATCACAGTAAATTTTATTTATTTTAATTCTTGTTAATTGTAGACGAAACTAAAACTGATTAGTATAATAATATAAATACATAGTGGTTCTATTTTAAAAATATTAAGCGCATATCACCAGGTAGAGCAGATAAGTTATGACTGACTCATAATTTAATTCATTGACTAAAAGTAACTTTATCACAGTAATCCTGAAAGCTTACTTTATGTTCATCTTTTAGAAATCTTCTCATTCCTTTGAAAAGATAGAACAATCTTTTGTTTTCAAATAAGCATTTTAACATACTGAAGAAATCAGAGTAAACTGAATCTTTTTTGTAAGCAGAAATAGCAAGCTGAAATTGTCTGTACTGTTCTGTATCTAACAGTGATTTAACTTCTTTTATGAAATCCACTAATGTCGAGGGGGCTTGTTTCTCAGGGTTGGTTTCAGATAAATGCCCACTAGCACTATTTAAATTATCTTCAAAACCAAAGGGAACTATTTTCAGTTTCTTCTTTTTACTAACTGGAGCAGTAGTATCATCTTTCCTTTTATGAATGTTTACCAAGCTATGAGATGAACTACTAGGAATAGAACTGCTGCTGCAACTGGAATCTATAGCACTGAACAGATCCTTTGCTTGTTTCGCTTGAAATTCATTTTTATATGAGGATTTTGATTCTTTGTAGAAGTCCATGGAAAAGTTAGCGTACACTTCATTAGAATTTGGATATTGGCTTAGGGATTTTTTAATAGTTTTATCGGTCAATTTTCTTTTCGCTGGAGCAAAAGCAGTTCCACTTATATTAGATTTATGTTCATTAATTATATTGTTCTCATGTGGTAGCAGTGGTTTCAGCTTGGGTGAAGGGAGAGACATTTCAGCAGTTTTAAAGAACCTACAGATTTCACTTACTGTTTCACCAAACTTATTTGATACATTAATATGGTCTCTTAACCATGCAGAAAGCTGATTTCTCAATTTAGGGTTACCAAACCTATTATCACATAGCAAAATTGCCCCATAATCATTTTTATGCCTAATAACTCTTCCAATAGCTTGATTGACTGCTCTTGTAGCTTCCAAAGAATACCAATCATCGCCAGACAAGTAATCTTTTTGTTTTACTCGTAATTCTTCCAAATACTTTTTCTTTAAAATGATTCTTGGGTCCTTGAGAGGAGGAAACGGTAAGCCAGTTATAATTACTGCTCGCCCATTCATATCAGCAAAGTCCAAACCTTCAGAAACTTTGCCTCTGCAAACGGCCATAAAGCATGCACCTCTCGTGCTAGGGTCGCTAATTTTACTATAATATTCACTCATGACAGCATTAAAAGTATCTTTCCTTTGTGGCTCCACAAATATAGGTTTTATATTGCATATGCTCGACCAAATGCCTTCAGATTGCCACATCTCTTGACACTTAGCCATAATAGGATATGAGGGAAAGAATACAAGCAGACCGTCTGGAACTACCCTACAAAAGCTTAGAATAGTTCTGCCCAGTGATGAAATATATTTATGATTGTCCCTATTTTGATAACTTGAATTTAGGGTCACAGAATCTGGACCTTGGCCAATTATTTTGACACAAATTTGGTTACTTTTCACAATATGCGGATTCTCCAAAAGCACTCCGATTGGAATGGCAAGCTCTGCAATGAGTGGCTTCAACGGTGCCAATGTGCCACTAGTCAGAATTACACTCCTAACATTTTGTTCTATTAACTGCTTCATGCCAAATCCTGGGCTGAAACACCAATAGCTGATGACTTTTTCTGTAGTTTTAGTGTTAGTTACTTTTAGTGTACTCCAACTATCAGTCTTTTTAGCCTTACTCTTATCTTCCACCTGGATGTGGACCTTGTAGCACATTTTCACTCGTTCTTTGTAAGTGTAACTCGTACCACTAAAGACAACATTAAGTAGATCTACTAATTTCTGCAGTCCTACACCTTTTCTTTGAAACGGGGAAGCACTTGCTGTAGACAGAAACTGAATTAAATTTTCCAACAGAGTTATGACTGCCAATTGATTGTGGTCTTGTATCTCTGCCTTAGACAACAATTCAAATATATAACCACCAGGAAAAGTGGTGCCTTCTGCTGGAACATTGATTTCATCAACAGCTTTCTCTAAATTTAACAAAATTTCCTTCAAAACACAAAGGTCATCACAAGTGAAATCTTTGGGCTGGGCTCCATCAACTGTGACATCCATCTGATCAGATTCTGCAAAAGATCTCATCACATGAGTTATCTCATCAATGCAAAGAGCTATGTCTGTAGTTCTAATTTGCAAAGAAGCTGACTCTTCACACATTTTTTCTACATTGTGTGCTTCATCCAAAATAATAACATTGTTCATCAATTCCACTCCATTTGCCTTCCTTGACTTAGGGTCTAATAAATAGTTGTATGGCATAAATACAATATCAGCATCATTCTTAAGCTCTTTAGATAAATAATAAGGACAGCAATTTAACTTTTTACCCACTGTAACAAGATCCTCAATGTCTAGAATATCATCACCTTTCACTGACCGATCATCTTTCTTTGACTCCACATTGTTATAATAATAACATGTTCTGGATTTTACTTTCAATTGGCACATGTGGACTTTGTTCATGTTATTTGTCTCTTTAGCAACTTCTGAATTTATGCACATTTGATCTCTAGAGCCCAAAACTGCTGCTTTAACATGTCGGTAGCTTGATCTCTTCAACTCTTGCATGGCTTGTGTGAGTTGGGAATGAGTTCTAGAAGAGTAAATTATTTTGGGCATGCCCCAACTTATGTTGTTTTTTGATTTTCCTCCTGCATTTTTCAAGTTTTCTTTCAAACTCCCCGCACTATGATCTGTAAAATCACCAGTTTGAGCATTCAGTTGCAGCTGAGCCTTTTTCATCATCAGCCATGCCAAAGAAGAGCATAATAAACTTAGCGTCTTGCCCGTGCCAGTTGGGGATTCTAACAATGCATTGGAATTGGTCTGAAGAGCTTCTATAACTTTCTCCATGTATGTTTTCTGGACATCGTACGGTTCAAATGGGAAATTCACAGGAATACCGTTTATCATTATGTCTGGCATTTTTGGTTTAAAAGGACAATAGACCACTACATACAAGTTAATATTAAACTATTAGTACAATATTTACATATTCAACAATTAAGGAACCACATAATTCATTACAATTAAAACTAAAAGGTTATGTTTGTTACCGATTTATAAACAAATTGATCAAATATGTATAGAGTACCCGCCACATAAGGTGGCAGTAGCCAAACTTGGAACTAAATTTGACGTTTCCGCCATTGCGTGTTATTTTGTATGAAAGGTAAATTTAGTATTACCAGCGTTGTGTTTTTTGCCCACTCTTTGTAATTTTTATGTTTGTTAAGGGTGATTATAATAAATTGATTTCTGGAGTTTCTTGTTAGTTCTTCTCCAAGGGTCTCCGCTGAACTTCTTCTTCTCAATCGTTACGCTCTTATCAGAGCGGTCGTGGTCTTCATGACGTGGCATCTTGAGCAGCCGAAATGGT
This sequence comes from Leucoptera coffeella, assembly GCA_030578115.1. Lineage (NCBI taxonomy): Eukaryota > Metazoa > Arthropoda > Insecta > Lepidoptera > Lyonetiidae > Leucoptera > Leucoptera coffeella. The sequence goes on from JAMBLF010000218.1 coordinate 112,087, forward strand.
TGGTGAACTAACCTCGGTAAAAATATGTAAAGACAATGCTCAGTGCCATGTTTGAAATAGTTTTTTTACATACATACATACACATCACGCCTGATTCCCTGTAGAGGGGTAGGCAGAGATCACGGATCCCCATTTGTCCCGATCCTGACAGACCACTTTCGCTTCATTGACATTCATACATTCTCTAATACACTCTCGGCGGTTATAGGTACTCCTAACGTCACCTTTTTTCAATATAGCGTCTATCTGACTGTTACATATATGTCTTATTAGGCCGGCCCCTACGTAACCGCCCTTCCACTTCACTCATATATATCGTCGTTGTCAAACCAAAATCTGCTATGTGCCAAAATTATACTTTCGAGATATTGACAAAAAAAGTTCTCCTGTAAAATTTTATATGAATTTGCATTTTAAATACTATATCAAATGAAAGCTATAGATGTTAGAAATGAACTGATTTGTTATTTAACGACGGAGGTTTAATATTTATGGAATATAATGTCTCCCAGTGCTTATAGACACATGGCAGTTTTTTATACGGTAGATTGATCAGTGTTCTATACACAGACGTCAAAAAGTTAAAATCTCGAAAAAGTGCACATAGCAGATTTTGGTTTGACAACGACGATATTCCTTTTGTCAATATATAGTTTTTTTAATTTGTACTTAGATCATAAAATAACTTTCAAAGAGAGCTTATGATAGGGCCTATTTTGAATAAAAATATTTTGACTTTTGACTTTGGTATATTAATTTGTTTTATTTGAGTTTATAGCTCTGCAACCAAAGATCGTTACAAATGAAACCTCAATATAATGTATCGAGCCGTATGGCACAGTGAGTGCTAGTTTTGGCGTGTTTACTGGCAACACTGGATTACGCGACTGTGGCGACGCCTCCAACTGCCACCTTATGTGGCGGGTACTCTATGACTGACACTACATAACTACACTATCCTTATAGTAATTTCAATAAGATTTATATTAAATTATAAAGTACTTTATAGGATTCATAGAAATAAGAATCAACTTGAATAAGTAACAGTTATCTTATTAAACTTTAATTTATGTACTTCAATATTAAAAGACATTTATAATAATATTTCCCTTCCCGCCATAATTTCTACGGAAATCTGCGCTAAAGTCATCAGATTTTTAACGTCAAGTAAACTTCAAACTCATATGGTGCACTTGAACATCAATAAAAATATAAATATAACCTTAAATTAAAAGTACATGATTACACTTTTATAAATTCGTAAAGAAAGCAGTGAAAATCTTTATTTTAATGGTGGTCTTTTGAACTTCAAAAATGAAAATCGATGTTGAGAATGTTTACACTTCTGTAGCATGCAACAGGAACCCAGAAATTTTGGATTGGAATAGCGATGGACTTATTTGTTTTGGAGCTTCAAATGCTGTTGTTATTTATGACACGGTATGTTTTTTCTACGTAGAAAACGCAAACAGAAGGGTTCCATTCCATTATAATAATCAGGATTAGCCCAGTTAACGATACTTAAGTCATCTCATAACATAGGTTTCACGACTGGTGTTTGCATACTTCTTTCTTAATTTTGGCGGACTAGTAAAATGTCGAAGGTACGTTAGGCATGAGCCACTCAAAGCCTACGTTTCACTAGATAGACCGCGCCCAAGGTGATTGGTGGTGAATGGTATTGCCGGATATAGGCATTGGCTATTAACTATCCAGAGGCATAAGCTGTTTTAGGACTAGGCAAGAATTATGGATATATTATGCAGGGATCAATACACGATATTTAGCATATACTACCAAAAACCATACTGAAAAGCGGTTCTACTCACAAAGTAAAAGTGAAACTAAGTTGAAAGAATTTATTAATTAATTACAGTAATTTCATTGTATGGGTATAACCCCAAACTAAGAGTTTCTTTTCTTATATTCCAGAACCAAGATGACGGAAACCCTTTGACTGTACTGAGCCATCACAGTGGGAAAGTCCTTTCAGTAAAATGGCTTCGGAAACCAGACTTATCCAGCACGGAATTTGTGTCTTGTTCAGCTGATAAGACAGCGGCCATCTGGTCTTTTGAAGGTGGCACTTGGAAGGTCACCAGCACCCTCAAAGGTCACTCCAACAGCATCACATGCATCTCTGGCTCATATGTCAAGGGAAGTGATCTGTTGATATTCACTGGCTCTGTGGATTCCACAGTCAAAGTGTGGCAACGTCTAAATGGTAATTATGATGTCTAACTCATACTAATACTTACTTTCCTATCATTTATCATATTGTTTGCATCCTAAGTGACTAAAGACCAGTTTAAAATTAGGTGATAATTGGTACACAAAAGTTTGATTATAAGATACTGATCAAATATGTTGTATCTCTAATGTTCCGAGCCCCTTGTTGGGTGTATAGTGGTATAGACAAATACATATACATTCACGTCCTCTAATCCTTTTTGTTGTGAACAGAACCTAGAAGATTTTGTATCTCATCATAGATCACTTTTAACCATAAATAATGGGGTTGTAATGACATATGGAAAATTAGTGACAGGTTAATAGCCCATCACTCAATTGATATCATTTACTTTTAGCCCCTTAGTTGCTTCCTTTGATGCCAGGGAGAATGCTAGCTAGTTAGCATTCTTTTTACCTCCCATACTAGCAAGGGACACATATTTAAACAAATATAAAAACCATGTACTTCCTACTTCTAGGCACAGCTGCACTAAAACAAACAATAGACCTGAACATGGGTCTTTGTTTGACTCTCCGCTCGCACATGATGATAGGTCAACCCCTCCTCTTCATGGCTCTGGATGACTACAAGATCCAGGTGTTTGCGCTTGCCCATGGGGTGGGGGAGTCAGGTGATGAGGAGCGCTTCAAGAGGGTGCACTCGCTAGTGGGTCATGAGGACTGGGTGCGGGGGCTTGATGTCTTGGATGTTGGTGAGTAGTGTTTCGGTGTAAATAGAAGCACTTAATTCTTATACTCTAGTTACCTACTTTGATAAGTTTGAAATTTCACAACGAAATGACTGTATCCTAAGCATTTATACATATGTTTACTGTCTGAAACATTGAGATCTCTGTTGCTTTGTTACTAAGAAACTCAGTTTTACCTTATTCTCATCTCTTATTATCTCTCATTCCATATTTTACAAATAAAAGATAGTAATTTAGTTTAGTTAGGTGATATTTAGGTTATTTTTAACGTAGTGTGGAGCGCCCACCAGCAAGGTGGGAAGACAACCTGCGCAGGTTGGCAGGTTGGCATCGAATGGATGCAAACGGCCACTGACAGGGAGAAGTGGCTTCATTTGGGGGAGGCCTATGTCCAACAGTTGATTGATACAGGCTGATGATGATGAGGTGATATTTTGTTACCCTGGATTTAGCTCAACACCAAAAGAGAAAAACATTGTCATTATACATAATATAAATGTAATAATTATAAAAAAATTATTGATTAACTATCCCTAGGGGTGTCGTTAACAACATTATATATTGATGACACTAATAGCAATAAATTTTTATGTTCTCTAACTATGTGTGTAGCTTTTAAGCTGTAAATGTCTGTATGATACATGGTGTCGAAAATGAATAAAATGCATTGTTTTGGCATACTTTAGTTTATCATGTATATGTTATGTACACCTGTATATTTGATAATTAAGATTCTTATATCCTGTACAACATTGCTGTTTACATAGATTTCATACAATCATTAATAATGTTACAGATGAGAACAGCATTTTACTAGCCTCCTGTTCCCAAGACACATACATAAGGCTATGGAGGATTCAGCACCATGTCCCCACACAGGATGATTCCGAGGAAATCAAAGTGGAGGAGAAGATCTTCAGTGCGTATGAGAGGCTGTGGTCAGTGAAGTTGGAGGCGGTGCTGGCTGGCCACGAGGGCTGGGTGTATGGGGTGCAATGGGCGCCCTGCACTGATAGTGAGTGTTTTTGACTTTATCAAGTCAGTGGTGGCTTTTCTTTTCTGTGATAGAGTCTGGGACGTAATAAGAATACTAATTAGCTGTCGTTTTTCCTGATATGTCGTAGGAGGCGACTAAAGGGCTAATAGAGTATAGTTAAAGTAAAAGAAAAAAGTAAAAAAAGGGGTAAACGGACTCTATTGACCTATGGGCTTGCAATCGGTCAATCAAGTGATCCTTAAGATAACATCTATTCACCTCCTAACTGATATAACAGTTTAATGTATATGAATAATACGGAATAATGGTTTCAGGCTGCTAGGTTACCACTGGATGGATTCTCGTAACCCTATTCTCTTTCGCTACGACATGCTTACATACTATTTGCGTAGCAGTTATCATAGCCATGTGCGCTTGGTTCCATTAATGTAAATTATTATATAATTAATTCTTTTCTCTATTTGTGTATATGTATTACTGCGTCTAGTGTGAATAAAAGGAATTTTATTTTATTTATCACTTTTATTATGAAGATATTTTGGTTTGACATTGCAGTATCCAACAAGCCTACACTGCGGCTTCTATCTTCGTCCCTGGACAAGACGGTGATCATCTGGGAGCCGGAGTGGGAGGCGGAGGGCGGCGTCTGGGTGGAGAAGGTGCGGGTGGGCGAAGTGGGTGGCAACGGGCTGGGCTTCTACGGCAGCCGCTTCGGGCCCAACGCGACACAGTTCGTGGGCCACGGGTACAACGGATCGTTGCATATATGGAAGTATGATGAGGTGAGTTGTGTACATATTTTTTTTGTATGTGTGTACTTCATGACTCCTTTAGAGCCAGAGTTTATTTGTCAAAGAAAATGTTGAGTAGTTCCTGTATGGCGACATTAATGGCACTTTTTCACTTGTTAGTAGTAGCACAACATGTCACATGGTATTTAATGTTGCCATAATAGCCATGCCGAAGAATAGGAATGTGTACTTGCAATGCTTTCCATTGCCGTTTATTATGGGTATAGTAATTTAATTTTGATTTTGATTATATACCTAGTAATTTTACGTACACATCACGCCCGATTCTCGATCCCTACAAACCAGTTTCGCTTCATTGTCACTCATTTTACATACATACATACACATCACACCGAATTTGTAGGTGTTCTGTTGAGATCATGGATCCCCATCTGTCCCGATCGTTACAAATCACTTAATTGACACTCATCACTACATAGTAGAAAACAAAGTCGCTTTCTTTGTCCCTATGTCCCTTTGTATGCTTAAATCTTTGAAACTACGCAACGGATTTTCATGCGCTTTTTTTAATAGATAGAGTGATTCAAGAAGAAGGTTTATATGTATAACATCCATTAAATAGTGGAGTAGACTATATAATTTATTCCCGTGCGAAGTCGGAGCGGGTCACCACTTGTAGATAATCTCATACGTTGAATGTATAGCAATTTTATGCACGTCGTATATGCATAGTATAAATATGTAGTGGTTGCACTTCAGTCTCTGGGCAGCTGGCAGCCGGGCGTGCAGTGCGGGGGCCACTTCGCGGGGGTGGAGGACGTGGGGTGGGAGGCGCGCGGGGGGCGGTACCTGCTCAGCGTCTCCGCCGACCAGACCACCAGGCTGCACGCGCCCTGGCCCAGGGAAGGTAACTCTAGGCTACACACTCTCTTTCAGCGTCCATATATTAATACATTTGTCCGTCACGGTTTAATTTTACATAACATACGATTCACGACTTGATTCACTCCCTCACCGTTAGCGAAAATTAAGTACTTAAATGAAAAACACTTTTTTTTAATTTCATTCACTGGTGCATGCCAGAGTCGAGATTCGAACCAATGACCTCTAATAAGAATACCATAGATTTTACCCACTTAGCTATATACGCATATATTTTATAGGATTTGAATATGTTTATATGTAAACTCATGTGTTGATATATTCACTACTGCAATTAGTGTATTGTGCCCCCTACTCCATACAAGTATTTTACGGCGCATTCCAGGCAAGAAGGAGTCGTGGCACGAGATGGCGCGTCCGCAGATCCACGGCTACGACCTGAGCGCGGTGGCGCCATCTGGGGGCGCGGGGTTCGCCTCCGCCGCCGAGGAGAAGGTCATCCGGGTGTTCGCGGCGCCCAACAACTTCCGGGACAACTTCCGACACATCACCGGGGAGGCTCTCGAAGCGACCGACAATGGGATAGGTGAGGCATTAGGATGATTAGTCGGAAATGTACATAAAGTACGTATTTCAAGGTGTAGGTATGGATGTGAATGTGTCTTGAAGGCAACGAATTTATGGTAGAAATTAATTCAGTGCTGAATTCACAAAGTACATGGCAGTGTATTCACAAAATGAATGGTTAAAAATATATTTCTTCCTTTCTAGTTTGAAAACAGAATGTAAACTAGTTGGATTTTCCAAATATTCGAAGGATTAGACTAAAATGCCTACTAACGCTCAATGGAATATAATGGGCTATGAGTTAACCTTAAGTTAAGTTAACCTTGTTGCTAATATTCCATATCAATGCCATCACAAACTCAATAGTATTGTCCACGGCAACGTGCACCAACCTGTCCACTTCCTGAGTTTGAACAACAGTACAAATAAGGCATCAGCTAGTAACAGTGTGGTGTTGCAGGGCCGCAGGGCGCGTCGGTGCCCTCGCTGGGCCTCTCCAACAAGGCGGTGTTCGGGGAGGAGGGCCCCACCCACGACGACGACGGCTACTTCGTGCCCGTCACCATGACACGTGAGTACGCGGCGCACTAATCACGCAGCTATCGTATATTTTGCGTCTATGGTTCTCGTAAGGTTACTTATAATACTAATTTGACTAATGGCTGCTTTATGATATTGTATGTGGAGAGGTGTGAATATGTCACGGGTTGAGCTTAGACTGATTGTTGATTAATATAAAGTTAAATGGTTAAAGGTGAGTCTACATATACTACAGCTATAGCACATCACGTACATGATACGAGTCAATAATTTTTTTTCATAATTAGCATCTATTTAGTGTATTTAGTTATGTTGCAGAAATGACGAGAAGCTTGTGACATTTCTTAAAAGTAATATATATTGTGGTTAATTGTATTTAGAAACAAACAAAAAAACTGTCACTTTCATACTGTGACGGACTATAGAGGAGAATTTAATTACGATACGAATTAAAGATTTTAAGCATTGATAATGATGTTTCCGCTTAGCAGTAGTAAGTTGTTAAACAATAGTGCTTATGTTGGTACAGGGCCGCCCACAGAGGAGACGCTGATGCAGAACACGCTGTGGCCGGAGACGCAGAAGCTGTACGGGCACGGCGCAGAGGTGTTCGCGCTGGCCGCGTCGCCCGACGGCGCGCTGCTCGCCTCCGCCTGCCGGGCCACCGCCGCCGACCACGCCGCGCTCATCCTCTGGTCAGACCCCACTCGCTTACGACTGTCACATGCATACATGTCACTCTCGGGTGCCTATTTGTCCCAAGCATACTACATTGCATTCATAAACCGCCTCTTACGTGCTCAGCGGTATTAAATACTTCTAATCATCTTTTTTCAAGTGTTGTTGAAAATTTTGTATATGTTTTCTGTATTTTATTTATATTATGTACATTTTCACGATGTTATTGAGACACATTTCTTGATGTGAGAGCAGGTTAGCCATTTTGCGGGATAGACTACCAACGTTGGTTTTGAATATCATGCATATTTAACACTTGCAATACAAATGTCATCAATTTTAATCATGACAATTTTGATATCAATTATATCTACTCCATTTACATTTAAATCCGAAGCATTATCGTTGAGGCGCGTTGCAGGAGCACCAAGACTTGGGAAGAGGTGCAGCGTCTGAGCTCGCACCAACTGACGGTGACGCAGATCGCCTTCTCGGCGGACAGCCAGCGGCTGCTCAGCGTCTCTCGGGACCGCCGCTGGACGGTCTACCACCGGGTGAAGGGCTCCGACCACTTCGAAAAGGTGGCCGCCTCCGACAAGGGCAACGGCGTGCACTCCCGGATCATCTGGTGCTGCGCCTGGGCGCCCCAAGGAGCACTCTTTGCCACCGGCTCCAGAGAAGGAAAGGTATATACTCTTTTGTCGTAGGTAATATGGTGTGTTCAATAAAAACAAAATATTAAAAATAATCTGACACATGTACCAAGTGGCGCTGAATCTTATATAGACTTTACTCGTTGACAGGTGTGTCTCTGGTCCGAGACGGAGGCTGATTCGGGCAGTTCCCTGGGCAGGTACGCGCTGCTCGGCCAGCCCCTGGAGTTGGGCGCCTCGGTGACGGCGCTGGCGTTCGCGCCCACGGCCGTCGCCACCGTGCTGGTCAGCGGCTGCGAGGACGGCGCCGTGCGATTCCACACCTTCGCACAAGGACAATGGAGCCTGCTCTACCAACTACCATCCAGGTAACAAGGACAAAATCGCGTTCACGACCATTAACCCATGCGCGGTAGCCATAGGTTCAATCGTTGAGGTAATAATTCTACGTCTACCTCGGACCCACGTGTTGACCAGATAGTACTCAGTGTGACAGGTGGCAAGCCATTATAGCCGATTTACAAGCACTACAACACCTGTTCGGGGTAGGTTTCCTCACAATGTTTTCCCTCGCCGTAATATTCGATGAATTTTGTAAACGTATTTTGATTACGAAAATGTACAGAGAAATTCATTTAACTACAAATCCATTGGTGCATGCTCAAGCGGGATTTGAACCCTGTACCTACTGATGATGCCACTTAGAGATATTAATTCCAGACATTCCCGATAGATATTTGCTGAAGGTGGTTAAAAGATGTAAAATCATGTCCTTAATTAAAGTCACTAAAGCGACTATGTAGAATGATTCCGTGCGATATTTTTCGTCGGCAAGTCTTTTATACTATGTATGTTGTTTAACAAAGTGATTGCTTTGACAGCATGTGCCACCAACTGGCGGTGAAGCGGCTGGCGTTCAGGCCGCGCGCGGACGTCGGCGCCTGGGAGCTCGCCACGTGCGGCAGCGACCACTTCGTAAGGATACACCGCGTGAGGATAACAGATGTCACTAGTTGACCCAGAATACACATTGAATAAAATTATATTTTACGTTACTATGTGTTTTATTGTTTGATGTATGTTGACGACATGCAGCAGCTCTTACGACTATTAACCTTTTCTGAGCCAGAGGCTGAGTGATAAGTAATATTTCCCTCGGAATAGGCTTGTACTAAATACATACATACACATCACACCCGATCTCCTGGAGAGGGGAGGCAGAAAGCACGGATTCCCATTTGGCCCGATCCTGACAAACCACTTTCGCTTCATTGGCACTCATACTCTTCGTAAACACTGGACGGTTATAGGTACTTGTAACATACGAAATAATGCAATACCAATATACGAACACAGTTTATTTAACTACATAAGTCACATTTTCCTAATTATTGTAATATTATGTCCTTAAAATTTAAAGTTCACAACTATAAACATCATATTATTAAAAAAACTATTATCTCCGAAGTAGTAAACTTGCGAAATCAGTGCAACGGGACAAGTTTTACTACATTCAACAACATATTAAACAGTATTCCTATGTATAGTGTAGGAATAATATACAATTGAAAATTTTGGAATGGTTTTATATATAATTTAGTGATATGGAAAACATACGAACAAATCGTCATACCATAATTTTTTATACAAAAATAGTATTTCTGATTAATTTTCATATCAGTCTTACCTAATTCACCTGTAATTTATTTTGAGGATTAAATCTTAACTGTTACAAAGTAAAATAAACTTTCATAAAATATATAATACAATTGCGTCGTTGTGCGCTCAATAATTTGATAAATCATAAAAATTGTAGATCGATTTAACATGATGGCCGGAGCTTTTCAAACGTTTTTATACCTTATTTTGAGCCTAAACTTACCTGAAAAGTATGGGTTCATTACTCTGCTTTGACATACCTTAATATATTTCTTTCAATATGTCAAATTTAATGTGTTAATTCAACCTTGATAATTTATGGACAAATTCTTTAATAAATTTTCGGTATAAATATTTTGGACGGACTCATTACCACTATTTTGTACGATAACTTATATGTTTGTCGCCGTCATACCTACTGCATATATTCAAAATTCTCTCATTGGAATAAGCAGAACATTTATATACACGTATGTATACGTTCGGTGTTACCTCCTAGTAATGAATTTTTGAGACATACTGAAGGAAAATAATATTTAGTATACGTATAACATCCGATTATGCATGTGAAGTTCAAATGAATGTAAGGGAACCGAAAATGTATTGACTTTTTTTTCCTATAGTAACAACAATAGTGTGTATTATTATTCACCCAATCACAATTTCTTTGTAAATAGGTATATATCAGTTTAATTGCCTTTAAATAGCACCTCTACTTCGGCAATTGGAATGATGGACATTTGGTTCATAATTTCTATTGAAAAAATATAAATTATTTAAATTTATACACTGATGCCACTTTTACGTTAAGAAAGCACTTAATGGTATTTAAAAATTCGTCAAAATAGTTTCCTATAATAATAACTTTGAATATTTTATGGTTCTTTATAATATTTTTGTGTACATTTAATACTTATATAGTACAATTACTAAACCGAATTAAAAATTAATACTCAAATAACAATAATATGAACCCACTTAGACTATTATCACTTATACACATACGTAATTATTTATAATTATTATTGTTCAAACACATATTTTGTACAAACGATAGTTGGCAGTTTCCAGCACATGGTGATATTTCACTCCATCACTAATTACCGAAACATATTTATCAGAAATTTACATGTTTATTTAGAAAATCAATAGATAATTCATTTCGTATTAGAAATTGTATAAACAATAATCTGTCTCAGTAGCTTATTGAGCCTGTTTAGGAATGTCATCTACATGTTTGTGCGATATATCGCTTAACCCCTTTGCTATATTCTCTGGCCTTCAATACTTGCCTGCATTAGAATGAGGCTCAGTTGGCAACCATGAGCGCTTTCTTCTCCTTGTGCTTCTTGCCCTTGAGCGTGTTGAAGATCTTCTTGATGGCGCTGACCTTCTTCTTGGCGGCGCCCATGTCGCCGAGGGACTTGGTCTCCGCGCTGAGCTCATGTTGGCACTCGGACAGGCTGCTCATGGAGACGCTCTTGGCGGGCACCTGTGGCAGCGCGAGGAAGTCCGTCTGCCCGTTCGCCTGGCTCAGCAGACTGCTGGAGATGGTGCCGCTGTCCAAGAACGGCACCTTCACGGCCGAGTCCACCGACTCAGTGGCCAACACTTCGATGGACCTACAATTGGACGCAAGGCAATCAGAATAAAATGTCAGTGACGCGAAACTTGTTTACTAGGATCTATCTAACTCAACACAATCCATTGGAGTAAGAAACTTCCAAATGTAATGCTAAAATGGACTATCAATCAGCCTATGTGACTGCTGCAAGGTGCCCAAAACACGATCACTAACTAACCACTTCCTGCGACCTTTTTCAGGTCATCAGTCCACCTAGCAGGGGGGCGTCTTACACTACGTTTATCGAGACACAGCCGTCATTACAAAACCACATTGCTCCAACGATCATCGGTTCTACGACAGACGTGGCCAGCTCGCTGCCACTTCAGCTTGCAACACCAATAGACAATGTCTACGACTTTGGTTCTCTGCTGGATAATCTCGTTTCGAACTTTGTCCCTCAACCAGATACCCAGCATCGCACATGAAAAATTGACTAACAGGGCAATAAAGGACATGAATATGTGTGAGAATTTCTACAGTAAAACTTCGTGACGAAATTACCCATTCATCAGAACAGGCGATAGTGCTTCTAAATGTTGACACGGTTTATCACATTCTGGTTAATATGTGTATTCGAAGTGGCCATATAATCACTCATTCCCTGCGACAGGTTAATAGTTTAGTAAAAGCATAAGATGGTGCAGTGTATGCGTGGTACCTGGGCAGGTTGACGAGGGCCAGCGTCTGCGCCAGCTTCTGCCAGAAGTCGTAGGCGGCCTTCTGTCCGGGCGGCGTGTAGTGCAGCTTGTGGTAGTAGCTCATGTTGGCGGGCAGCTGGCACGCGCGGTACATGCACGGGATGATCTTCGGCTTCTTCATCTCTGCGAAGGAACGTTTACCAATAATTATTACCATTCCTTAATAAAACATATCATTGTCGTAAATACTAAACAAAATTTTAATATTTTTCATGTTTCTTCTAGTGTGCTCGTATTCCAGGTAATACGTAAAGAACTTAATACTTGTAATATGTTGGGGACATCATAGTTATGCGGAATTCTATTGTTGTTATTTATATGCGTTTATTAGAATTAATGCATATATGTAACGTATCATTTATTCCTCATTGCAAGAACGCTTTAAAATAATGCCTCATAACCTGTAGCATGGTCGTAATACCGATTTCCGTAGCTCACATATAAAATTAATATGAAATTCAATCAAATCAAACTCTTTCCAGAAGAATATGAGGTCAATGTGCTTTTCTGATATTGAAAAAACAAATTGTATAGATTAGTGATTTTACATTAAAAATGTATTTCACTTTGGTATCTTTCTCCAAATGATTCCACAACTGAAATTACTCATACATTGAATAACACAATAATATACGCTGGTCTGGATATAGCAGCTGATTCATATAATAATAAATTACATCATTTATATAATAGTATGATATTGATCATATGCAGCGCCTAATTAACAATAATTCAGCCTATCAGATATGATAACTATTTAGTGATAAAATATAATTTTGAGAATGATCATATGGAAATTTAAATTTTTACCAAAGGACATATAAGTTGGAATGGTTATAAATGCATAAATATATATAATAGTCATAGATATAATAATCATCATAGTCGTAAATATAATAATATAAAACAATGCTTTAATCCATAGCAACAATTATCATGACAGATCACACTCTGTCTGCAGCAGTTGTAAATTTCATGTCAAATCGATCAATCAAAACATTACCTGAATACATAACAACACAACATAAATAATAGTGATTTGGAATCAAGAAAATGTATATGTAAATTTTAGATTGTGATGTATTTCGTTAAATTTTAATAATAGTGGCAAACGAATCACGGTTGCCATTATTTATATGACACTGTTGGGTAGCACACTGATTGCGCTAAATCAGGTGTTTATACTTCCTACTTTAAAAATACGAGTTTAGTTGACATACCTATCCCCACAGCCTGCGCGTAATCCATATAGAAGCTGTTCGCTGGACTGCTCAGGAAGTCTGGTGAATATATCAGGATGATCCTGTGACAGCGCTCAGAGATCAGGCGCGAAACAGCTGAATATTGCGTCACATGTCCCGGCAGAAGGTCATTTTCTGTGCACAACTGAAATACAAAGCAGATTTACAATACAACACTAATACTAGTATCTTGTCTTGTGCAAGTTAGGGGTATAAATAAATGCTCTTGAATGACTGAAAGTTTTAGTTTTTAAAGATGTTTTCATTACTAACATTCCTAAATTAGTTTCATGTGATATTACAAATGTGGGAGTGTAGCATATTTTAGAGCATATTATAAAACCTCCTTATAAAAAATTATTTAAAAAATTTAAGATTAATTCTCTGAAACACAAATCACACAGCATTGACAAGTTAGCAGCATTTATTAAATGCAAAGAAGCTTTTCTTCAGCTTTCTGCTGCCATTGGTTACTCAGCAAGTATTAAAATTTAAGAAATTAATAACAAGTGCATTTTGAGAATACAGTCAAACCTGGATAAGTGAGAAAACTCTATAAGTGAGAGTAATAGCCAGGACCCAACATATTAAGCTACCAAAACCTCTATTAGCGAGAAACAGAAACATGTGTAAGAGAGAGACGTTTTTCCCTCATAGACCTCCGTAAGTGGGACTGCTACCTATCTATACCTCTATAAGTGACAGTCGAGCTTTATTTACAAAATTAACATCTGCTTCTAACTAATACTAACTAATACTAACTAATTCTGACTAATTCTTAACTTTCGTGAAAGTTTCTACCATTGTTTTTTTATTGTATTTTTTATATATCAATATTGTACCTATTCTATTTCTTTACAATGTTATTATTTTATCGCATTCTTTTTGAATAGACACGTGTGCATGTGTACTGTCCTGTTTGTCGGACTTACTCTGCTGTGACTTGTTATTGCTGCGTACCCCTATAAGAGAGAGAGGCTACTCATGTACCTGCATTAGCGAGAAACTCGGGTTGGTGAGAAACCTCTATGAGCGAGAATTAGAATGTGCCCCCTTGAACTCACACTTATCCAGGTTTGACTGTATATTTAAGCTTTGGTTACCCTATGATTCACACAATTAGCACCTAAGAAGTGCAAACGAAAGAGTTACAAAGCTAGGTATAAAAAGAGGCTACCTTAAAGCCAAGCATTCTCATCCTGGTGAGGAGTTCTTGGAGAAAGTCCATATCCTCCTTTGCGGCAAGAACATACGCATGATACAGCTGTGGCTCATTACACTTGACATCGTCAAATGTAATCAGGTCATTTCTTACATCTTCTAAAGGTGAGATCTGTTTAATAGTTTTGGTAGATTGTGAGGACTTCAAATCTGAAACAGGTTTCCAAAACATTGAGCACAACATACAACTAATATTATTGAAATATTGGTTGAATGTTGAGTAATTGCAGGTTAATTGGGGGTGATGATGCTCCAATGACGACCTCTTAGAACAGGTTGATAAACTACGTATTTTATACATTTTTAGTTTTATTTATTTATTTAAAGTAGATGCTCACGACAAGTTGCAGTCAATACAAACAATAATTAGTAGTTTCACACTGTGCAGGCTGGACTACATCTCTAATGTGAGCATACAGCTTGCAATATACTAACCAAAAGCTTGCAATATAAAAAACAAATCAAATCATGCAGATTGAGTACATAAATCAAACTTATACTATTAAGCACGATAATAATTACTAAATAACTAATATACTCGTAATAACAATAAACTATAACAAAAAACAACAACAATAACGAGAACGAAATTACATACCATAACTATTTCATACAATTTTATAATTCGTTGTCAATTTCCAGGATGCTCTGAATACTCTTTTTCAGATGTAGCAAGTTTGGATCATAAATGTCGATTAGATCTCTGTGTCTGCTACTTATGTCATTATAGAGCCTGCACATTCTAACTATGGGATTATAATAAGAAGTGTTATTGATGTATACTTTAAGTATGAATGGCTTAGGAGTACGTACCCTGTAGTTAGTGTTAAAATTGAGTAATGCCAGCAAAGTTGATGAGTCGACACGATTATGAATTAGTTTATGGAGGTATATTAAGTCGTATATATTAAGTGTATTTCTTATTCAATAAAACTACTCAGTTTGTTATCGTGCATTTGTGAGTGAAATCCTTTTTGTGAAATTCAACCAGGGACATGGCTTTACTAATTTGTATTCTTGATAAGAATATCAAAATAAAATGTTTTATGTTGTCTTCCTAAACCTTGTGATTTTCACATAATGTATTTGTCAAGCGCAATGACAATATCTTAATAAATGGGTTTTGTGTGATCAAAACCTATCACAATGGTCATCATGTTGAGAATGATTGTTCAACATTTGACTAGCTCAAAAATTTGTGTCAGTTCATTCAATCATTACCCACAATTGTGACACAATTCATAAACAAAAAATATTTTCAAGTCACTTTAAGGTTAGTGCTTTGTCAGGATTGGGACAGATGTTATTCGTGATTGCTGCCTACACCTCTACAATGAAACGGACGTGATGTGAGTGTATGTAATGGACAAATTATAAATATTGAATAACAACAAATAAGATAACACACTAAATGAGACTTACTGACTAGTTTCCCCTTTATCCTAAGTTCTTCTAGGTCATCATAAACATCAAATCTATCTAGCAATTGCAAATACTGCAGCAGCTGGCCCACTGTAGCCGCCCCACCTTGTCTTTGAGACCATAGTTCCAAAACTTTTGATGTTTTGTCCTGCGCTAAGTCAAAACTAGCAGCTACTTCTGAAGATATATTAGTCAAACATGCAAGGCCACGCCAGTCCCTGGAAGAATAAACACCATATTTAGTTCAGCATTACAACACACCGATGCAATATCTTCATTGTTAATATATCATTGAAGATGTTTTGCTTAGTTAAATCTCTGAAAAATTGTAAAAGAAAGCTCAGGAAACTATTTCAGGCTTGAACCTATTATATTGATGTACTAACTAGTTCAAAAGGTAAAAACCTTTTAACTGTATTTTTTTATGAAATTAAATCATTTTCTATACAGCTCAGTAATCAAAAAATCACTCAAGAAAGAAACCTTGAATATAGAGGTTAAATTAAATCTCTGTAAACAATGTATATACTGGTATATACCTGGGTAATTTGTGAGGTCCATCACTAGGTATTATTTTCCTAGGATTAAGCAAACAAGAAAGAAGAGTTCTAGCATCATAACTCAAAGAAGCAATTGGTAACTCTTCAAGAGATCCTTCTACAGACATTTTATTGTAGGTATTTACCAATCAAAAGATAATTGTTTAGTTTGTATATTAATAAGTTCAATTTTTTCACATACTGATCAAATATGAGACTATAGGCTCTATCAAATACCCCTATTTATAAACGAATATTATTGTCGTAAAAACACAGTAACTCAGATTTACAATACAAATAGGCACAGCTGACTGATTGAATAAACCAACAAACAAGAGTTGAAATTGAACTGACAGCTGACTTGACGATTTTTTATTTACGTACCTACGAGATTATCGTCAAAACATAAGTTTGACAAATTATTAGTGTATTTTATAGACGTTAGCAACTACACACATGATAAATTGATGTAAATAATTATAGAATAAAACAGAAATATTCTTTTACGTGCCTTCCTTTTTAGTACGAAATGCATGTTGATATAGTGTGTCAGGCGCAGGTCAATATTGCATTTAAATCTTCACTAATGATACATTCACGTCCTTCAATGCATTTCGAGGTGGACATGGATACTATTTTGGATACTATCGTTGATGGTAGTGGAGCTATCGTTCTTCCTGGTATTTTTCCTAAGCATTTTTTACGTCCCAGCTAGCACGTGACAAATCATTGAGTCATATTAATATTGCAAAATTGCATTCACATAAAAAAGATCACTTTTCTACATCCTTCCGGTCTATCGCTACTGTTAGCAATCCTTGTAAATCTAACCATAGCAAACATATACTATCAAAAAAATTACCATGATATAATCAAAAAAATATATCATTCGGAGTCTCATGTTTAATTTTTATAAAACAATCAACTGGGGAGCTACTCTTTGAAGATAATTAGGTTCGTGAATCATATGTAATAAGGTATAAACGTCAGCTCAAGATTTGCAGGTGAACCCCGTGATGTAAAAGGGAGTCAAATGAAATGAATAAAACTCTAGTTCGTTTGAGAATGTTTTATTGTCATTCACCTAAGTGCAGTCTACCACAATATACATATGTATCGATCATTACAATTTGCACACTAAAGCTCTGTGATTTGAATACTCTACAAACAGTACTGTACAGAGGTACATTATTCTACTTAACACAAACAGTTGACATAACAAGGCATTTAGGCAAAAATATATGGCAAGAAAATTGATATCAATTTGCGTAAATCAATTATGTCGATGACAATGTAAAAACTTTACTAATTTTAATGATAGCTTCAATCATAAATGAAATGGCATTAAATTACCAAGTTCTGAGGTAAAAGCTATTAATTTTCGTATCTATATATATTATATGTCACAAATATTTTTCACCAATTGAAATTAAATATTTTGCAGAAGCCTAAGCAATAATGGCAATACTAGCATATTATGCATAACTTTTGGAAGTCAAAATCTATGTTGAGATCTGTATGACTGTGGTCAGAACTTTTTTGCCACAACTGGCAATTAGAATGGGCATTGACAGAAGTGTTATTAGGACTGTGCGGACAGATTCTATGTTTTGGCTTAAAATAGAATCGTCTAATAATTATGTTAAAAAAGCAACTTAATTAAATCAAACTTAAAACATTAAATAAAAACAAGTTAATAGAATAACAATAACGACTATAAAATACACTTTTCTAGGGTAAACAACACATTTCAACATAACAAAGTATTTACATATGAACAAGAATTGAAGCTCTTAATTTATTGGAATGTTCAGCCTTCTACTACAAATTAAATTCTCTACCTACATAATATTACGTATTTCTACATCGTGTGCAGCTTAGTAAATGCACTATTATTATCAGTTGTATCAAAGAAAGGGCGATTAAGAATTATCAGTCGATGAGAGACAAGTAAATGTTGGCGACGACCAAATGTAATTGAGGGAATAACGTGTCTTATTATTCGTTACTGTTTTTAACAACCATAGAGAAGTAAAACATGGCCGATTTATTTCGCCAAAAAGAAATATATGTCCGTAAGACTAGTACCTAACATGGTTCATTAGAAAATGGCTCAGATAAGTCGATTGCTATTTCAAACATTAAGTCTAATTTACCACTAAACTAGGTAATTTCATGATTTGTGCAAGTGAGGTAGTTTCACTGAAATTTTGCAATAGTCATTAAAAATTGTAATAGTTCTAAAGAACTCTACTAGCCAAAAGGAAGTGATTCTTAAAAACTTTGTAAATTTGTTTGGTGACTTACTCAGATTACAAATTGTCCGCTTCTTAACTTGCTCCGAATAGTACATACGGAAATCTGTGTCTCACTATGAGATTTTAAGAAATGTAATACTTAAAACAATACTAACAATATTTTGACTGTATAATTTATTTATATTGGTTATTATATATTACCTTCATTCCATATAAAGGCCGTAGGCTGATTTGAATCATACTATGTAAACGGACTCTTCATTGAAATTATGGAAAAAATATTCCGTTCACTAGTTTTGTAGATATTATATAATGAAAGCAAATATAAGAATCATTTAAAACTAAATAAAACAACCATATTACAATATATACATACCTAAGTACATCGCGCGGCTTCATTCTAAACGACATACGCATAGTCATTTGTATATCAGTCTACATGTCATTTCTTAACACAACTAAATATAAATACATATTTACACGGTACAATTCTAATAGGATACAAAAGGTACGTAGTGATATGCGATTCCTTGAAGAGAGAGGTCCTCGTAGCGGTTAGACCCTAGCTGCCATTGGGTAGTGGTTCAGTTGTGCGCCGCCCTCTTGCCGCGCATGTAGCCCTCCCAGCGCTTGGCGGTGGCCAGCAGGAAGGCATCCTCCTCCAGCCCCGCCAGCAGGAACAGCTGGTTCACGTGCGTCGCGTGGTAGTCCCACCTGAAAGCCCACCGATACGCTACATGAGCAAATGCCGTTCACGTTTAACCATTAGAATGATGGAACTCCCGTTGAAGTTTGAGACGTAGATAGCATGCTAAGAGTAGGGGTAATTGAAATAAATTTAGTATGGATGGTGCCAATATAATATTTGCCATCACTACATAATATAAAACAAAGTCGCTTTCTCTGTCCCTATGTTCCTTTGTATGCTTAAATCTTTGAAACTACGCAACGGATTTTGATGCGGTTTTTTTTAAAAGTAGAGTGATTCAAGAGGAAGGTTTATATGTATAATAACATCCATTAAATAAAGCCGGAGCGGGTCGCTAGTAAGATATAATAATGTGAAGGATGATATTATTATAAATTATGAGAAGGAGGCATGAGTGACCTGGCGACGTTGGGGCTGACGTGCAGCGTGTAGTGGCGCAGGTCGTAGAAGCTGCCGGCGCCCGAGTCGAAGAGCGGCAGCATCCGCTTGAGCGAGCGCATGCCGTCCGCGTAGAGGCGCGCCGCGTCCGCGTGCAGCGCGCGCACGTCCCACAGGCCCAGCAGCGCGTACATGAACCCGTTCAGCACGAACAGCGGCGGCTGCGTCGGGTACTCCTCGTACCTGCCCCAAGTATCCACCATAATCATTCACTCATATATAAATGTCATGCATTTATTAATATTCAATCGTATTTCATATTTTTAAATCACAACCTCGATATTTATGTTAAAGCTTATGTTACATTTAAATAAATATTTATTAAAACGACAATAAGTTGCATATTGTTATTATTTTTAGTATTCCTTATACATAACCAAGAATCTATAATAAACAAATAATGATTGATATCGTCGAAGACTTGCGTTGAACAGCAAGTAGATGTTGGTCCATAATATGGCATACATAAAATTGGATCAATGGCATGATATTAGTTCTTCAAACAAATATGGTGGCGCCACTGGACTTGGAGAGTTTGTTATTGTTGTTTAAAGGGGATTTTGCTAAATGAATGTGTTTACTTAAAAAATGTCGGAAACCTATGGCTCTTGGACAGTTACTAAACTAAGAAATGAGTTGAGGAAGAGAAATGCTAAAGTTACAGGAATAAAGGCAGCCCTCATTGAAAGGTAAATTTAAAAAAACTTGATTTGTAATTCATAACCTAACCTCAAAACTTCTTAATCACATAATGTTTGTTTATTTATTTAGGTTGATTGCCTACGACCGCAATAATAACTTCGGTTATAATCATATTTTAGAAGTGAGAAAGTGACAGAAGAAGTGCTCGTATCTACAATTTCATGGCCTCCAAATGATACATTTAGTTCCATAAAATACTATTAGTTTTTAGGTCAATAAAATACTTAAATGCTTTGTGATACTTACGATTTTCCAAATAGGATTCCAAGGGCGTTATAAAATCAGACGGAGAAAAGTGATCATCACAAATACGAGCATATTCGCTCAACTTGTATTTGTCTCGTTTTATTGCCAATATCCACTTCTTCCTTATATTTTCATCTTTTGGGAATCTATGATATGCTTTCTTCGACACGCACAAAGGCACAACACAGTAGTGAGCCATAATTTTATGAATACTTAAAAATCATATTTGTATTGAAAACCATGGATGGAATTATATTGAAATAATAACCTCAAATGTTTGTTTACATCGCCAGTCTCCATAGCGCCACCTACAATGAACTTTTCAGATTACATGCCATTGTGTGTGCTGCTGTGGAGGTGCTAAGTAGTGCTCACCAGACGTATTTGTCCATGAAGAGCGCGCGCACGCCGGCCTCGCTGGCGGGCACGGAGAGCGGGCGCAGCGCCCTCTGCGCAGCCTCCACGTAGCGCCGCTCCCCGCTGCGGTAAAAGGCGCGCGCCAGCAGCGACAGCGCGTGCCCCTGGCTCATCGCCGACAACCTGCGCACAACGCACCACGTCCTCTATCATCTAATTATAGGCACACTGACGTTAAGGGAATCTAAAGCCTACAATTATGTGATAGGAATTACTAGTTTTTGCAGGACATTATCGCGGCAATATAACCGTTTTTTAATTCACATGGACAGGACCTATGAGATTTTTATTTATTTTATTTTCATTTATTTAGGATACAAACAGTTACATAAAAGAATGAAACTAAACATAATATTAATTCTAATTTAAACCTAAAGTATCCATAAAAATAAAAAATAACAAAACTACTTTGCTACCAACACAATAATAAATAACAATATACAAAACATAAGAACACGATCTTATAATATTATACCTAATTTTTCCTTAACTTTTCTCTTAAATACAGGGAGCGAAACGTCCCATACGTCAATATCTACCAGTTGCTCATTGAATTGTCTGGCAGTTCGACGGAAAAAGGAGTGCTTTACGTAGCTTGTGCGAGACGCTGCTTCAAAAAAAAGTTTTTTAGAAAGTGAGTTGACACGAGGCACCCGATATCATCACAATCACTTTTAGCGTTATAAACGAGGATATGCATTTATTTCATAGCTTCAATGAGGGATTTATCCCAGCATAGAACGCCAAAGGAGTTATTTTGTCTCGCAAGTAATGAATGTCGGGCACTGACCAGCCTGGCCGCAGTTCGGCGACGCCGGCGGCGATCCGCCTGGCCACGGGCACCGGCCATCCGCCGGAGCGCGGCTCCTGCGTGCGCTGCAGCCAGTCGGCGGCGGCGAAGGCGGCCGCCATGTGCGCGCTCGTGCTCAGCGACAGGTTGGCCAGCGCGCCCTCTCCGCGCAGCTCCACGCCCACCACCTGCACACATCGCATCCGCTCTGTTCACGTTCTGCTTACAGTTTAACTCTATTCTGTGAGATTTAAGTGCTAATTCTGTTCGTTCGACTGTATCTTCGATCACATTATAAGGAAAGGGAGGTACTGATAATACATTAATACTAATCATGCATGGGCCTTCTGAACTTTGGGGCAACTTAATCTTGGAGACACATTTCCATGATCACTTTTAGCATATCTACTTATGGGTTGTGGTTGTGAACTCATCATCTCAATATATTCTATTTACCCCTAGAGTTCAGTTATGACATACCATGAATAAAGGCAACTAATAAGCATCCTATATATTATGCCCCAGCTGATATAATTCTTTAGGGAAAAGTTGTTACAAGATTTCTACTATTCAGATGTAAGTCGGAAGCTTTGTTTGCTAGCTGTTATATTTGGAATGTTTATTTCTACGAATCTGCTTTTTTCAATAAAGTGAATTTCGTATCAATAACAAGTGTGCGCAGTATGAGAACATGTATCAGAACGTTTATGAGCAAGGCAATCAACATGTAATATCCGTGTATGGTTATGTGTATGTATGAGAGACGTACCGCGTACTTGTTCCGCGGCGCCTTGGGCCGGGGCCGCTGCAGCAGCGCGAACCCCTTGAGCAGGTCGACGGCGAGGTCCCTCGTGAGCCGCCGCCAGCGCCCCGCCGCCCCCACGCCGTGCCACACGTGCCCCTCCTGCCACCAACGCTCACTTTATTGTACTACCTCAAATACGACCTCCGTTATGTATAATAGGGAACTTACTAAGGGGCTAGTTCAATTGGTGTAACAGTGTCCCAAATATTATTACAGACAAGTAGAATACCCGGCTTAGCTCAATTTGTACGCGTTTTTGGCAAAATTATTGCTACCAAAACTGACAGGGTACCGACAAATAGAAATGTCAGTGACATAAACAATTAGCGAAACATTCCGTAAAATCAAATTTCCCGGATGGATGTTAGCAAATCAATATTTTATTTGTTTTGAGGATTGATATTGATTGATTGATTGATATTGATGACGTAGCCCTGCACGAAAGTACTTAAAATCAAATTGAGGAAGGATTTATTCAAGAAGACCAATAATATATAATACATTATATACTTGTAGTATAGTCTGATAGATATATGTGCGTTCAGAACACTGTAGTGTATGTGTAATGTACCTCTGCACTAATGAGCAGCGAATTGGCGACGTAGTGCAGGCGCAGCGTCTCCCGCGAGTCGCGGTGCCGCAGCAGCACCGTGAGCGAGGCGTTGGCGCGCAGCCGCACCCCCGCGCCCAGCACCAGCTCCTGGCTCACCTCCGTCCGCAGCGACACCTGCAGCGCACACATTCCATATATTGCTATATTATACATGTGGTATGAATTTTCGCAAAGATCATAAGAACTTTAAACATATATCGGAAATCTTTCATGTCTTACTGTTAAATTTAGGAATATTAGAATATATGACCAAAATGCCTTAAAAATGTTAAAGCGGTTTGGGTACAATCCCTTTCGAAATATGGCAACTTGCTATCGACACGTTCAAGGCAATCTTGAGAACGTAACTTAGATATGGCCAGTTATTCCCCATTACAGAAGTAGAGACGCAAAATCTGACTGCGCTGCAAAGGTATTGGCACAGTACACGTAGGTGTGTATGAGTCGTGTGTTGCCATACCTGACTAGTGGGTCGATCTGCGGTGGAGAAGAGCAGCACCGTGGCGCCCGCCGCAGCGTCCCTTTGGCGGGAGAAAGTGGCGCCATCTTCCGGCACCCACTCGCCTCGGGTCATCTCGCCATCCTCCAGGATTATTGTTCTGCAACGGTATAGGATTATAATAAGACACCTATACACTACCTCTCACATGCACGGTTGTTTAATGTAGTTATGCCGTCTGCTTTTTATCGGAATTATATCTATTTGTGTCTCAGACGGCTTATTCTCTCTCTCTCGTCAAGTTAAAAACTTGTGTTCATAGCAACGAACGTTCCTATATAGCCCCGATCTAAAGCTAAAAACAACCGTGGAGGTATTAAGTCCACGCTCAAGGGATTTAAGGGCGCGAATGGAAGGTACCGGCTGACCTTGGTTCGGCGTCGGTGAGGTTCTTGGAGTAGTGCGCGAGGCCGTACTGCGCCACCTGCGTCGCGTAGAAGAAGCCGCGCGGCTCCCACTGCGTGGACACGGGCACGCCCTCCGCGCCGCTCACGCACAGCACGCGCTCTCGCACCTGCAACACAACCACGCACCTCCGTCACAACACAAGATCCCATCTCTTCAACTTGTATCAACATACTTCATATTAAAATAATTGCTTACAATACTTATTTCTCATAAGTGATTTGTTTCAACTAACTAGGTATAATCATATAGGACAACGAGCTGAAAACCCGCTTCGCTTTTCCAGTACGCATTTTTGATAGTGTCGCCACCCCCAAGTCCACAGAGCCATATGTAAATAGTGGACATGTTTTGTCTGCCCAAGTCAGTAGAATTTAATCTTATCACTACATAGTATAAAACAAAGTCGCTTTCTCTGTCCCTATGTCCCTTTGTATGCTTAAATCTTTGAAACTACGCAACGGATTTTGATGCGGAGTGATTCAAAAGGAAGGTTTATATGTATAATAACATCCATTAAATAGTGGAGTAGGCTATATATTTTATACCCGTGCGAAGCCGGAGCGGGTCGCTAGTAATCTTATACTACAACGAGCTGAAAACCCGCCTCGCTTTTACAGTACGCGTTTTTGAGATAAGCGTCGCAGCCCCCAAGTCCACAGAGCCATATGTGAATAGTGGCCATGTTTTGTCTGTCCAAATCTTTATCTTATATTTAATTATTGCCTAAGATGTCAACTCGAAATCAATATTTTTTTTAGATCGAGTATATGAAACTCTTACACAGATTTATTAATAATATAGACATGTCAAATTTAAAGAGAGGTGAGGATTTGTAATGCTGATAGTCCATATTTACAAGTATACTAGTTAATCTCGTTAACAATATAGCTATAAACTTTCTATATAAAACATTATACACAAACACCCAAAAGAACTCACCTCCACATTATAATTCTCAAAGGTGGTGAATGTGCCATGAGGATCATACTTCTTCTTGGGGTGGTACACCTTGCCATAGCTGTGCGACCACTCAAACTTCTCCGCACCATCAGAGCCTGTCACCTTTCCATACACCTGGAATAAAAACCCATTGGATACTTACTTCAAATTGCTGCTTTAATAAGTTGGCTCTTGTCATTGAAAACAAAATAACTTTGGCTTCTGACTATCTTGTGATATGTCAGCTTAGTTTACTTAAGCCTTATTCATTATGAGCATGGTATAAAATAATTAGTTTACGGTGTTTGAATTTGAAACTTGTCTCACCTCAAAGTATTTCCGCAGGAAGCTGAAGGGCAAGTACACTTCCCCCTGATGCTTGAGGCAAGACACAGAGTAGTCCCCGTTGATGGTGCACTCAATGCCCTGCCCTGTGTCCACAAAGTGCTCGGACGAGTCCTGCGACACCACTGAACCTGCACACATACACAGCATTTACTTACTTATACTTTACTTATAATATTCATCATTATTTTAAACTAATTTATGCAATAAAAAACAATTCCCAAAAATCAGAACCATCAGTGTTCTACGATTGTGATAAAATATTGTTTGTATACAATATATCTCTTCTGAATAGTTGTTACAAATACAAAATAATAAAATGCACTAATATCTGAATTTCCTTCACAACAATGGGGAAATGTAGTACAGTATAATCTCATTAATCCAGCACTATTAAAAACCGGAGAGTGCCGGATTATTGGAATGTTCGGATTACTGGATTATAGAGAAAAAGTCATAGGAAATGAATAAAATAAAACATTTCATAGAGGGAATCAATGAATTAGATGTACTTGATTATCATTATTCATATCTAGTGCCTTGTGTTTGTGTTTATTTGACATTTTTAACTTTAAACTATTCACACTTAAAAAAACAAATACATAAGCATGTGCACGGGATAATTTTGGATGCCAGATTATTGGATGTACCGATCTATCGAAGTGCCAGATTAGTGAGATTATACTGTAATAATCTTATATACATGTGTAATCTAGTAAAAACCACTAACCAGGCTTATCAGGCAGTCCGCATTGACTCCAGAAAAGGGTGAAGAGGATCACTATGATGCACAGGCCACAGAGCAACAAGCGGAGGTTCACCCGCATCCCCATGGCTGGAAACACAAACCCATGATGTATTGTAATAAGTAGTAACATAATATAATGAGAGTATGAATTCTTGGCTTTACTGGTCCAGTGCATGATTTGGCCAGAATTGTCACAACTCAAGGCATAGACAGAGCCATATATGTAAATAATATAAGGTAATGTTTTGATTAAATCTACTCTCTCTTTCTCTGATGGTGCCTCTCCGACTAACGATGGTTGGCAGTCACTTTGGCAAATTCAGTCCGATCCCCTGCGAGATGGAACAACTTGGCGGTGCTCTTGATTCCCGTCCACTCTCATATGTACTTTTTCCTTCGTCCAACACCTCTTTTTCCAGCTATCTATTTAAATCTACTATAGCCCTAAATGATATTACTCATATAGACTTAATTACTATATTTATGCCGTAAAACCTATTCTGGGATGTAAAAACAATGCATGTCCTAGGGTAGGCTTCAATCTATTCGCTATAGTCTAGCAATCTATCACCAATTTTCCTTATTTCATTGTGACCCCAATATTTATGCTAAAAGTGAGCAAGGACATATTAGTGTTGTATTATTATGTACGTCATAAACAGATATATATTACAAAGGTATTTGATGTATGGGGGTTGCCCCAATTAGTCATATCACAGTCAGACACACAAGATATTGAAAAAGAATAACTTTAGCAGTACCTATAACCACTGATCATGTTTGATGTGTTCCTATCTACTTCTCCGTAGGGAAATGGGAGTGAAGCGTAGGTATGGATTCTTCACACCACCACTCTTATAAATCAAAGACTTTATAAGAAAATATTAGTTAAAACCTTAAGTGAGGTTGATGTGAACTGAGATTACAACTAGACTTGAAATTTATTTTTGATTTATTTATGTTCAAATTGTTTTAAAAGAGCAACCTCTTTGCATACTGAACATGAAGGGACATACTGCTGCAACACAAAGTGCCCACCCACATGAGTATGAGAAATAGTGTACTCTTATATTGAGTAACTTTCACATATTGTATGGGATAAATGGACAGGCAGTCTATTTGCCACACAAATGTAGAATAAGGTGCCTTTATGAATAAGAAGTTTTGGAAAGTCAGCTGCTATGACTATCAGAATTACTGCTACTTACATTATAGTAGTACAACTGATATGCAGTAGTAGTAAATAAACAACTAATACACGTTCATGACTTAGAGAAAGTAAATTAGGAACACACGATACGCTTAAAATAAGATCAGCTACTTTTCCGTAGAATGCGTGGGCAGGATAAGCGCATTCCTGCAGTTCCAGCTATAAATAGCTCTAAAAGCAAAGTTAGGTAGCACACTTACCTCTGCAATGAAGTAATGGATTACAAATAAATATGCATTAAATAGTTATATCAATGTATAACATTATCCAATTTCCCGAACATTTTCATTTGTCTCTAAATTATAAACACCTTATAATCTAAATATACCGATTTGCACATATTTATTTAAGAAATTAACGCTAAGGAAACTGAAATATATATTTTGTATTGGAATAAGAACTATATTTTAAATATTGCCTATTCCTTCGTACAAAAATACGCACACGAGACCGCTCAGCGGAGTACACACACCATACGAAGTACAAACAAGAAAACCCAACACAAACACACAGCAAAGTGACAATTGACTGACAATAGTATACTAAAAAATGTATGTACTATACTATAGTGTATCCAATATACCCACCAATCTGAAAAATCAAACGGAATCATAATATAAACAATGGTGGACACACCGCAGAGTCGTAACAGAGGGGTCCCGACCCTGGAGGTGGGAAGATATGGGGGATAGCCTACAGACGAACCTAGCCACCAATAAGGTGTGTGTACCTGACTGGCCCTAAGTCCCTATAGCCTAACCTAAATATATACTTATACATATATAATAAGTGTGGAGTGGTGTGTCAAGCGTGTGGCGCGTGGATGTGAGGCAGCCGGAGCCGCCAGGCATATAGTGTGCCTAGGCGTGTGTAGTGCCTAACGGTAAGGAAAGCTACGCCTCTATACCTAAAGGCGTAGCCGGGACCCTAGGTTGGGGGAACAAGGTTTAGGTGTGAAGATTTTCCCGTAGCTGGCGCGTCAGACTCAGCGTCACCATTTGAGACTGAAGGTGTCTTTGCCACTACGGGAGGAGAAGTGAAGAAATGAGAACGCTACAAGGTTCGTAACGATCTAGTTTATTGATTAAAATATCATCTTTATATACAACAATGCGAGAAGAGCCATTGACGTCAATGCTACCGCCGCCGCCTCCCCGCGGGCTCGGAGCTGCTGCCGCTGCATGTGCTGACTTGCACTCTTGCACCGCTGCCATCACCGTCACTGCGCCGAATCCTCGTCGGCATAGTTGGTGACACCAGAGTCCGACGGCACCTTTCTGAGGTTGGCGTCAGCATTCTAGAGATCCCGCCACATAAATTGGCAGTAGCCAAACTTGGAACTAAATTTGACGTTTCCGCCATTGCGTGTTATTTTGTATGAAAGGTAAATTTAGTATTACCAGCGTTGTGTTTTTTGCCCACTCTTTTTAATTTTTATGTTTGTTAAGGGTGATTATAATAAATTGATTTCCGGAGTTTCTTGTTAGTTCTTCTCCAAGCTAGGGTCTCCGCTGATCTAACCTCGGTAAAAAATATGTAAAGACAATGCTCAGTGCCATGTTTGAAATAATAGTTTTAAGAGATTCGCGATTTATACTCATGATATAAGATATAAGGGTGTGTATAAGATTGATTGCAGCTGTGGGAAATCCTACGTCGGACAGACTAAACGGTCTATTGCGGACAGAGTTAAGGAAAACATAATATATGTAATATATAATAAGAACGATAAGTCCCGTTAATTATTAATCATGTTTGAAATAGTTTTTTTAATTTATACTTAGATCATAAGATAACTTTCAAAGAGAGCTTGTGATATTTATAATTTTGCTCTGCAACCAAAGACCGTTACAAATGAAATCTATAATGTATCGAGCCGTATGGCACAGTGAGTGCTAGTTTTGGCGTGTTTACTGGTAACACTGATTACGCGACTGTGGCGACGCCCCCAACTGCCAATTTATATGGCGGGATCTCTAACACTGTGGCCAAGAGCACTGACCTCGGCCGGCGCGGTGTGTCCACGTGATTTTGGACAAATGGTGACTATGATTTGTCTGCCAGTCCTACAAGAGTTTATCAATATAGTCATTAAATGAATGATAATGATAATGACAATGATATTAGAATGGAAGAAATCTTCAAAGGTATGAAAACTGGTATGTAGAGTATTATGGAGTTAAAAATAATTCACTAAATGTAATAAGATCATATTTAAGTAATAGAGTACAAAAAGTAACTATTGGTGTGGAGCAGTCATCGGGTCGTTCAGTCCAGATGGGGGTGCCTCAAGGCTCAATATTAGGTCCGTTTCTTTTCCTAGTATACATAAATGACTTACCTTTTGTAACTAAAAATAGGTGCAGGATGGTCCTTTTTGCTGATGACACATCCCTAATCTTTAAAATTAGCAGGAAGATTGATGAGTCGCAAGCAATAAACTCGGTGATAGGAGATGTAGTTCAATGGTTTCAATATAACAATTTAGTTCTTAATAATAATAAAACAAAATGTATTAAATTTACTTTGCCAAATGTTAATGGTGTCGAAACCAATTTAATAATAAATAATGAGAAAATAGATAAAATAAATACTACTTTCTTCTTAGGTATAACTTTAGATTCAAAACTGCAGTGGGGAGACCACATTCGCGTTTTATCTAAAAAACTTAGTTCTGCGGCATATGCTGTTAAACGGATTAGGGAATATACGGACGTGTACACGGCTAGGGTTGTTTATTTCAGCTACTTTCATAGCATTATGTCGTATGGCATTTTGCTGTGGGGTTGTGCTGCTGACATAAACACAATATGTATTCGTTTTGCAGAAGAGGGCTATTCGCTGCATTTACAGAAAGGGCCTCAGTGAGTCACTTCGCGAAAAAAATAAAGAAATTGATATTTTGACGCTTGTTGCTCAGTACTTATATGAGTGTGATTTTTATGTACATAAAAATATAAAGATTTTTAGAAGAAACTGTGATGTTCATAAAATTAATACTAGGAACAAAAATAAGCTGTATGTAGCGCCCTCGAGGCTTCAAAAGGTCAAGAAATTTAAGACTATAGTTAGAGGCCGACTACTCCGGGGCGCTTACTACGCGGTCGGGGACTACCTTGCCGATGCTCAGGGTTGGCAATGAGTGCATCTAAGCTACACATATGTGCATAGAAAATTATGTTTCTTTATAATTTGTTTTTGTAACTGGCACTGGACATAAAATCCTGAAAGCCGGAGTTTCTTGTTGGTTCTTCTCCGAGCCAGGGCTTCCGAACCAACGGTAGAATATCAATGTAAGAGACAACCAGTGTCAGGCAAATGTTTTGACTTTCAATGAATGTACTGTAAGTGTACTTATATTGAATAAAAACATTTGACTTTGAATTTGGTAATGCTGCAGGGTATGGTAGAATTTCCGTGAGATGTTGAGGGCTGGTGTTAGCGGTATAGGCTATTTGACACTATTAAAAATATGTTACTAAATGGTCATCCTATTAGGTAATAATATAAAAAACCATATTTAGCTCTATTTTATCCGAAAATATTTATTGATTTTGCAAAATAAACATAATAAATTCATATATTTTTTTGAATTTCTTCCTTCACAAGAACGCTCTGTGATTGGCTACGCCTCGCGTGATGTCACACGCAAGTAAACATTGTTTATTGTTATGCACTTATATAGTGTGATTTTATCGTATTTCCATCGTTTCTTGTACTATTTTTACAAGAATTCCGCAGGACACTATTAACCAGTGATATAAACAATAGTATTTGCTGTCAAAATGGACAAGAATTTTGTACAAGTCGACAATAGAAATCTACCTAAGATAGACGCATTTATGGTTGCACTTTTCTTTAAAAATAACTCTGATTTATTATGCTGCAGAGCTCAAAAATATAAAAGATGGTGTGTTAGTATCTAAGTATTTATTTATAAAGCTACTTTTTATATTAATTTCCGTCGCTGTTTCACAAAATATATAGGTTATGTTTATTAATCCCCTTCAAATAGTGCACATCCAAGAATAATAACATGGTCAAGTACACAAAGTATATTTAAATTAATTACTGAATGTTGCTTTAACATATGGAATTATCTGATACGCCTTATTACACACTCTATGTGAATCCGCACACTATAGTATATTCGCATTAAGAAAATAGTGACGTCATCATGTCCCCAC
Organism: Leucoptera coffeella; assembly: GCA_030578115.1. NCBI lineage: Eukaryota > Metazoa > Arthropoda > Insecta > Lepidoptera > Lyonetiidae > Leucoptera > Leucoptera coffeella. The sequence continues at coordinate 143,819 of JAMBLF010000218.1, forward strand.
GATTCGACCAATGAGACGTGACAACGGTTGTCTGCGATTGGTCAATGTGCCTTCTTTTCTCATTTCCTCACGTCTCATTGGCCAGTTTACCCTCTGACTAGCATGACGTCACTATTTACTTAACGCGAATAGCCTCTAGCTATTATTTTTGTTTGTTGTACTTGATCTTTGTGTTTACTTGGCTGTGACGTCACGCAGATCATATTGCGTCCGCTATTACAGAAACAGCGTTTTTAGCGCGAATATTGTAATTTAAATTTTAACTCAATATTTTACACAAAATACTGCAAAATTTGCAGAAATATACATGTGGTGTATTAATCAAAATCAGTCAAATAGCCTATTACCGATAGTGTTAGAGATCGCGCCACATACGGTGGCAGTTGGAGGCGTCGCCACAGTCGCGTAATTCAGTGTTACCAGTAAACACGCCAAAACTAGCACTCACTGTGCCATACGGCTCGAAACATTATAGGTTTCATTTGTAACGATCTTTGGTTGCAGAGCTATAAACTCAAATAAAACAAATTAATATATCAAAGTCAAAATATGTTTATTATACTATTTCAAACATGATTAATAATTAACGGGACTTATCCTTCTTATTATATATTACATATATTATGTGTTCCTTCACTCTGTCCGCAATAGACCGTTTAGTCTGTTCGACATAGGATTTCCCACAGCTGCAATCAATCTTATACACACCCTTATATCTTATATCATGAGTATAAATCGCGAATCTCTTAAAACTATTATTTCAAACATGGCACTGAGCATTGTCTTTACATATTTTTTACCGAGGTTAGATCAGCGGAGACCCTAGCTTGGAGAAGAACTAACAAGAAACTCCGGAAATCAATTTATTATAATCACCCTTAACAAACATAAAAATTACAAAGAGTGGGCAAAAAACACAACGCTGGTAATACTAAATTTACCTTTCATACAAAATAACACGCAATGGCGGAAACGTCAAATTTAGTTCCAAGTTTGGCTACTGCCACCGTATGTGGCGGGTACTCTAGATTCCCACGGCACTAGAGTACCCGCCACATACGGTGGCAGTAGCCAAACTTGGAACTAAATTTGACGTTTCCGCCATTGCGTGTTATTTTGTATGAAAGGTAAATTTAGTATTACCAGCGTTGTGTTTTTTGCCCACTCTTTGTAATTTTTATGTTTGTTAAGGGTGATTATAATAAATTGATTTCCGGAGTTTCTTGTTAGTTCTTCTCCAAGCTAGGGTCTCCGCTGATCTAACCTCGGTAAAAAATATGTAAAGACAATGCTCAGTGCCATGTTTGAAATAATAGTTTTAAGAGATTCGCGATTTATACTCATGATATAAGATATAAGGGTGTGTATAAGATTGATTGCAGCTGTGGGAAATCCTACGTCGAACAGACTAAACGGTCTATTGCGGACAGAGTGAAGGAACACATAATATATGTAATATATAATAAGAAGGATAAGTCCCGTTAATTATTAATCATGTTTGAAATAGTATAATAAACATATTTTGACTTTGATATATTAATTTGTTTTATTTGAGTTTATAGCTCTGCAACCAAAGATCGTTACAAATGAAACCTATAATGTTTCGAGCCGTATGGCACAGTGAGTGCTAGTTTTGGCGTGTTTACTGGTAACACTGAATTACGCGACTGTGGCGACGCCTCCAACTGCCACCGTATGTGGCGCGATCTCTAACTTGTGGAATTTCCGAAAGTGTCAAAATGTCAGCGCCAAAATGTCAAATTTACTTCAAAACACTTCTATAGATTCTTCTAGGTCTCTTACGATGTTCATAGTAAAATTATTTGTAATCAATGTGTAATAATGTTAGAGATTAGTGGGGTATGTTTTGTAAATAATTAGTGAAATTCCTTGTGCTGTGCTAGTGTTATTCCTTTACTTTATTGTCCAAGTTGTAAATATTATTTATTAATACCGTATCCCATAAATAAACTATTATGATATCTAATCGCATTAATAACTGCTGTAAAAGAATATACTGCAGCACTTGGAGGAATGCCCGTTGCATAAGCGATGGAAAATCAGCTGATATTCCGAATCCGTCAAAAATCACAAATGATATGATAGGGCCTGTGGATCCCGTTTCTAACCTGAGGAAGATCGTCTTTAGAGAACCACCTAATGAAACCGATCTGGAAAAAGAGTACAGGCTCAAGCGAGCCGAAGTGCAAGATTGGAATCAATCATTTTGGACAAAACATAATTCCAATTTCTTTGAGGTTAGTTTTAATATCATATTATGCAATTGCTCCATTAATACTCATAGTCTTAAGAGCCAGCCAACAAAGTTCAGCAAGAAAGATATATTTATCTTGTTAGCTTTAGTGAGATGCAGGTTATATTCATTTCATAACTTTGTCTTAACTATTAAGAAAGGGACACTAAGTTCAATCCCACCATGTATGATTTTACCCCGCCTTTCCATTCTATAGATTTCAACTCCTTCACTTTGTCCTGTGAACCTAATGTCTCTTCTACCACCATTAGCATACTTTTGGGTTTATGATGTCATAAATATATAAAGTTAGGAGTTAAAGCAATTGAAAGGAGGAACGGTTATGAAACATGCTAAGTTTTATTAATTTGCAATAAGTTTGAGTATTTATGCTATTGGTGCCTTGTTAGAGCATGAATTAATAGTTGTATTTGGTAAAATGACCCACATACTATAATATAGCTTTTATATCTAGTTAGTGAAAGAAGTATTTGGTTTTTGTTAAATATTGTAAGATGTATAATAATGTATTTCAGGAGAAAGAGAAGTATGTGAAGCAAAACTTGCCAGCAGATCGGCAGACACTGACTGCGGATGAGATGAGCGTCTTTTACAAGGCATTCCTGGACAAGAACTGGCGCACGCACCTGCACTACAACACCCAGTGGTACAGGAGGAACATGAAGCTACTGCTGCTCGCCATCAGAGTCAAACTGACCAACTTAATAAAACCAAAGAGCTAATTCAGTGTTTTTAATTTCATACTTATTACATAAATACGCTTCACGATTTGTGTAAATATACTCCCTATTTATTGTGGCAGGGTAGTCACAAGGCTTGATTGCTCATCTCCAAAATTTCAAAGTACATGTCTAGGTATGGGTCACTCGAAGCCCATACAAACACATACATATTATATTGACACACTATTACGTGAAAAATAACATAAGAAAATGATAACAATACATATTCATGTACAATTTATACAAGTAGTAAAAAAAGCACTAAAAGAAAGAAAAGACTTTATTCTTCACATAATACAAAAAAACACAAACATGGAAAAAAATAAATGTAAAGAACACCATTGATGCAGTGAAAAGGGGCTCCCTCAGTATACGATGCAGCTAGGCTACATCACTGGTCCTTTGGCAGCACCCGATTCGGAAACTGTCACAAGCTATAAATAATAAATAACAAACATACATTGTGATAAATACAGATATAATAGTTACTCATACATGAAATTGATACACTATAATTCATAATCATACTTTGGGGATCATAACCAGAACATAGAACAAGTAAGAAGAAGTAGGTTCAACTTCAGTTAAATAGATTGAATAATCACGAACTATTTATATCCTTCTAGGTATATTTTTTCTTTGAATTATAGGTTATACATACCCAAACTGACTTTACTATCATTTCTAGATACTAGCAACTTTGCAAAGATATTTAGTCAAAGATAATAAATATTTCAATCTATCTTAATGACAAAAGTTAATTTGAATCATCCTAGTATCATTGCCAATCAAAACCTCTAATGAAATAAGAACTTATCTAGCCTCCATTGTCCAACTCGTAATGCATCAAGCTGAGACAGAACCCTCTGAATTACAATGGCACATACAAGAACTACTTGTATGTTTGTTTTAAAATCTGTGTAAGATATAAGTAGATTGCCTTTTTGTGTCTTGTAAATAAATGTGTTCATTATTGTTAAGTAACCCTCGCATTGTAGCCAGATCTTCGTAATTGAGGAGGTAATAATAGAGTTATTATGTTAACCTCGTACATAAATACACATCACGCCCGTCTCTCTTTAAAGGGGTGGGCAGAGATCCCCCATCTATCCCGATACTTACATACTTTCGCTTTATTGTCACTCGTTGGTTATAAGTACTTCAAACGTCACCCTTGTTTGATCCCACGTAACCACTCTTCTCGCACATATATTCCTTTTATCAATCTACTATCATTCATCCGCATTACATGTTCAAACTTTCGAAGCGGGTTGTTTCTACGTTTTAACCAGAATACTCTGGTGAGAGAGAACATCATGAGGATACCTACCTGTTCCCGAACAGATAATAGTTATTGCTTATAAATGGTGATATGGCTTACCACCTGTCACATTGTGTACTGACTATCTGGTTAACCCGTGGGTTCAAAGTGATTATAGAATTACTACCACCGCGATTGCGGAAATGGAAACCTGAACCTGTGTCTACCTCGCAAGGGTTCATGGTTGCTAACGCGTTTGTCTTTGTCTTATATTAACTTCCTGCTCAATGTGTATTGGGTAGCCAATAACTATTTCGAGGTATCATCTTTTCCGAGGGAAATATGTAGGTTTCCACACGATGTTTTCCCCTTTCTGCAGTCGGTGTGTTTCAAAATGTATTTTTATTGTGAAAAAATACATAGTAATATCATATAATTTCATTTCAATTGATATTAATAAACTGATAATACATATATACAATAAAACTGATAACTTTATATAATATAATATTTAATTATTAATAAACTGAATGAGCTTCACCGAAAATGTTATTTATTTAAGGAATAAGCAACAAAACCCAGTAACGTCTATACTAAGAACGGCTTACTAAAGGCACTTCCATCGCGGCAGAGGTCCGTGGGAAGCTGCGAGCCGGGTGAGCTGTGCCCCGAGCACATGCGCACTTCGAGGGGGCTCCCGCGAAACCTTACGGTTCCAGAGGCTCACCGAGTAGATGGCAGTAGGTAGCACACGGAACCCTGAAGGTCGCTTTGCTTTTCGAAATAACTTAGCACGAGGATGCGCTGAAATCGCACACTATATTCATAAAATTTGATCATTTTTGGCGCGGCGAGTTCTAATTGACGCCTTCGAAAATGAAGAATACGTCGATACTACCTTACGATAAATACTACCCACGACGACGCGACGTCCAAATTACTCTGATGTCTTTTCTTCCTCAACCAAATGTTATATTTGGATAATACAAGATGAATGCTCAAACTATTGCCCTAACTTCTAAGCTATATATATTCGGAGATGTATGTGGGTAAAGGATGTGTATAAAAACTGAATACAATAATGCGAAGTTGGAAACAATTAGCAATAACTTTATACATCAATAGATTTGCTATTTGGTTTGTTTTGGAATAGATCAACGTTTTAATAGAATATAAACAAAGAACAGCTACTTATCACTAACACATACCTACATTCACATCCGTAAAATCTCTTTCAGGGATGGACAGAACCTGCAAGTGACTCGTATAATATACTAGTGAGCCGATAGGCTATATATTTTATACCGTGAGCTTCGCACGGGTATAAAATATATAGCCTACACCACTATTTAATGGATGTTATTATACATATAAACCTACCTCTTGAATGATTTCCTATCTATTAAAAAAACCGCATCAAAATCCGTTGTGTATTTTCAAAGATTTAAGCATACAAAGGGACATAGGGACAAAGAAACCGACTTTGTTTTATACTATGTAGTGATATCGTATATGATTTCACTTTTAGCTTTAGTGCCGGATAGTCTTGTTATATCTGTGCTTCCAGGATGAGATGATATTAATCCGAAACATTGGTCTTAGGTAGCTACCTACCGATCGACTATCGACTAACTAGTCGATCGCCAAATATACTTATCTAATTAACACATAGTTATTTCCAACGACACGCTGTAGATAACTATAGCTAGTAAGTAGGAAGTCTATTCATGCCACAGATAGGCATATATGTACTTATATTTCATGATTAAATTATTATTACTAAAATAATGTAAATGTCCCTTTTAAAGCCACGCTAGATTACCATTCGCTGCAACAGGCGGCTTCTTAAATGTTACGTACTGTTTATATAATAATCAATGATTAAGCCTGTGCTTGACCAATTTCCGTAAAGTAAAGAGAGCCGTTTTACATAATTATTATCACATCAATACCAATTAAAAAAAAACTTTCTGTTAATAATAAATACCTACCTTTGTCTATATAAAAGAAATTTTTATTTAATTAATGAAGTTTAATAAATTTAATTTAAATAATATTTTTAATTTTGAATAAATAACTTCTAATAACTTAATATTGCTAAATATAAACAACTAGTACCTATGGTAAAGTGAAGGGTATGAAATACCTATAGAAAGTCTTTTAACAATAGGTGGCAGAAGTGTCACTTTACAAAACAAAAGTGATAAGATTTCGTTAACTCCAGTCTATATTTATTTATTTATTCATTAAGGAAACAAAACAGAAATGAACACAGAAAATAAATACATAAAATCGAGGATGCATAGGAAAATAAATGCGCTCATGTCCATAAATATGTCTCACAGAGAACAAAAAATGATAAAGTGAAAAAAACTGAACCGAAATGACAAATTGGAAATTAGACGCAAAGTAGTACAATTTTTTAAGAAAAATAATAAAAGAAGTAATAAGAAAATGTACGTTATTATACATTAATAAATTAATTTAGTGCATTTGTAACATTATTCTTTGTTCTAGATAAAAGGTTAGTAAAAAATGTTAGTAATTTTTAATCATAAAGGTTAGTAAGTCCTTTATGATTAAAGTTTGTTGATCGGGTAAAGTTTCCATCGATTCTACCAAATCCCTTATAACACGTAATTAATTATATAAATATAATAATTATAGGGTTTAGTTGGTCCATCAGCTCCGATACAACAGGATCAGTTTATCAGTTTGTTCAAATATATAAGTTTGTTCACCGATATTTTATTCCTTACCTCCATTATTATTAATTGAAGTACCTTCATTAGCTTCACGGCATCCATGGCGCGATGTTTATCACCTAAAAGCTATTCGAGAGGTCCCGGTGGAAGCAGAGTTAGCATCTGTGATTATGAACGCTTTATAAGTATTTAATATATATTCGGTACTTAACTATCTTTAATGAGGATATATTACTTAAATATATACATATACTTTTGACCCTACACATGTTTTGATTGAACTTACCAAGTGGCTAGTTCAATTGGTGTACTAGTGTCCAAAATATTATTGCACCTTCCTTTGAGTACATAAATAAGCCTATATTTCGGGACTCAAGGTGGAGTATTTGAACCTTTATATACGTCCCAAGGATTAAAAAACAAAACAAACGCATTCATGACCATTTACCCTTGCGGGGTAGTCAGAGGTTCAGGTTTCCATCTCCGCAAATGTGAAGATAGTAATTCTATTGACACCTCGAACCCACGTGTTGACCAGATAGTCAGTACTCAATGTGACAGGTGGTCAGCCTTGTCGCCATTTACAAGCACTAACTATTACCTGTTCGACGAACAGGTAGTTTTCCTCACGATGTTTTAAAGGAATAATTGTCTTGAATGTGTATCTATAATTAAAGTTTCTATACCCACGGATAATAACAATATCTCATACAAGATTCATCAAAAAGCACAAAAAATATATTTTTATAAAATTATCAATATATTAACAATAAAAACCAATATTTAATAATGAATATATTCATTGTTATAAAGTGACCTTGGAGATATTATCGTGTGTTTGAAGTTCTGTCCACCCCGAAAGGGATTAAAGGATGTGAATGTTTATATATTCATGTTCAACAATGCTTAGACATGCTGCATATGTGTGGCGTATACGGCTAAGGCACGGGTGACTGTCTATAACGCTGAGTTAACCGTCGCATGTCTTTATGAAACTTTCGAATCTCAGATTGTGTTCATTCAACTACTCTATTAATAGTAAAGGTAACCTAGCAATGTGAGGGTAGTTGGAATTATTAATAATGGAGTTAAACGGTACATTTTTTCTTAAATTTTTATTATTACAATGTTAACTTAAGTTCTATGATGCCTAATAGTAACAGAACACGTATACATATAAACACATTCACAGTTGCACTCTTTTGCGTCCCAGCTAGCTCGGAATGGTAAAAAGAAAGTAATTAAATAATACGAGAGTGCAGCGTAAACGTCTACCTTTGTGATTTCATCGGAATGTATGAGAAGGTGTATGAATGTCAATGAAGCGACAGTGGTCTGTCAGGATTAGGGCAGATAGCTATCCGTGATCTCTTTCTACCCCTCTACATGGAGTCGGGCTTGATGTGTATGTATATACTGAACAGTTTATCGTCGAATGGAGTGCTGTTTTATATAATATGAATACATATTTTTTATCTTATAGCTTATTGCAATGGTCAATATTTTCGCAACAAATTTCAAAGATAGAAACTGCTTAGTTGTTAATTACGCGATTTATTGTCAGCAACTTTATATTGAACCAATAGGTAATTTACTGGCACTAGCAAAAACTATTTAAAAAACATTGTTTGACTAATATTATTATGTTAGTGCTTGTATTATATACAAGTTATGTAATGTATGTAATTAATCATTGCGATGTTTATTATAATTATATTATCGTGTGTACGATTATTATTTTTATCATATGCAGCTTGTGACAGATTCTGAATTGGGTGCTGCCGGAGGACCAGTGATGCAGCCTAGCTGCATCGTATACTGAGGCAGCACCTTTTCACTGCATCAAAGTTTTTCATTCTTAATGTTTATTGTTTGTGTGTTTAATGTAATTTGAAGCAGTGAATAAAGTATTTTCTTTCTTTCTTTCTTTAAATGGCGACACGACTAACCATCTGTCACATTGAGTACTGATTATCTATCTGGTCAACACGTGGGTTCTAGGTGGCCATAGAATTACTACAACAAATGTGAAGATGGACGGACACCTGAACTTCTAACTACCCCGCAAGGGTTGATGGTCGAATCTTTGTGCTTTTGAATAAAAAATAATTGTAACCGCATATATGTATATGGAAATCATTTACCTATTACAAAAAAGTGGCAAATCCGTACAGGAAAAAGAAAACATGTGGCTTTATGTAATCATCTTTATTTGCAAAAGTTGACGAGTTTACAAGGCTGATGAATAAATTTCTGAACATCGAGATCCTACCTACTTAATTTTATTTATCTATTCCAGTTGTTTATTAATCCTATCAATAATTTGTTTTACAATTACGTTCTCATACACTTACCATTATACCTAACTTATACCATACGTAACAAAATTCAGGGTTTGGCCATATTAAAAGATAAACGAAAATTATTCTATGTATTTTAACACATCCCCAAACAAATACATCTAAACAACTAATTTGACCAAAGACTGTAGCGGTCATTTGACCGCAGTATCAGAAATGCATTTTGTTTATAGTAATATGAGAGGGTAGTTAATTATTTCAATGTTTACAATCATGACGAAGAGTGCCGTGTCGGTCCTTCATAGTGCAATCAAGTGTTTGTTACTACACACGACTCCTATAATATAAACATAATGTCTCATCATTTAAGAAATGTAATGAAATACTTGCCTATTTACAAGCGGTTCTGAGAATGATTCTGACTGTGAACCCGAACGCGAAACCATACTTAGGAAAAGATGAGAACAGTCCACAATCACAAAGACTTAGTGAATCTGTTGTTGGCTAATGGAATCTTTCCTGAATACTGAACGAAACGTAACTACTGATAACTTTTTCACAAGTGTTAGTTTGGCAAAAAACTTGTTCCTGAAACGCACTACTATTGTAGGTATCCTGAATAGAGCGCAATGTGAAGTACCATCTTATGTCAAAACTATCTGATACAAAAATCTTAAAAACTGATAACTGTACTCTTATTGTCTATCAAAGAAATCGGAAAAAAAACGTGCTATTGCTAAGCACACCACATGATAATGCTGCAATCGATACAAGAAACTGTAACTTTTTATAAAAAAGTATGGAGTGAATGTAGCAGATCAAATGGCAAAAAAATAAAGTGTATAAGCAGCATCACGCAGCACAGTGGCCTGTTCAAGTATTTTATAATATTTTTGACCTTACCGGGATCAATGCTTACGTTTCATAAGAAAGAATGACAGGTAAAACTATAAAACAAAGAAGATTCATTTTGAGCTTAGCTAGCGAACGCATCCTAGTCTTCTACTATGGATCCTTGCCCTTCAACTTCGCAGTCAACAATTCCCATAACTTCAGAAAGTCGGAAAAGGCGACAGTGTCATATTTTAAGTGTAAAAATAAAAGCCACAAAGAATGCGAAATATGCAAGGAGCCATTTCGGTGGTTTTTAAATGTAATTTTGAGTTTTAAATTTAAGAATTGTGTATAAATATTAAAGAAGTGAATTGACTAAGTGTTTTTATACATTTTCATTGTTATTTTTCACTTTACCCTAGACTTATCACCATAAATAGTTCTTGCCGTCTTTATAGATAATAAGTTTTCCCCATCTTTCTAGTGTTAATTATTTATTTTAAAGTTTAGTTAAGTGGAAAACTTTAATTATTATAGTTTATAATTAATTCGTGGTTTAATTTAGTGTCATTTGTTTGAACTCGTTAGCGGGGTGCGCATCGGGTGCGGATTTTGTATTTCGGGGTGTGGATGAGTGCTCTCGGGCCACCCTTATCCTGCCGAGATCGTCCCAGGCTTGCCCTTATCGGCCTAATTCGTGGGTACACAACATAATAAAAAATTTAAATACCTTCGTTAGAAAGAAACAAAGTGTTGGATACCCTATTTTGTGGATAACAAAGTGACGGTTACCCGCAGAGTGAATTAAATATATACTTATTTCAAAATTAAGAACATAATAAGTGTCTGTGTGTGTTTGTGTGTGTGCTGTCAAGTTGAGGTGAGCCTTTATTTTGTTACTCTTGTTAACTGTGCGGTGCCATCAGCATGGCTAATGACGACGATGCTCAACAGCTGCATCGCAGTCTGATTGAGGCTGAGATCGGTCGGAGAGAGGAGGAGCTGGCGGAGGTGCAAGCCATGGGGAAGGAATCGGGGTCTACCCGGGGTCGGGTACTGCTTCGTCAGCTGCTTCATCCTCTACCGGTGGCAGGATGGCGCAGAAGCGCCTGTTAGGGTCCCCCGAGGAGGTGCAAGATGCAGTTAGGAGGCGAATAAAGGACAAGGGCGGGGCGACTGGAGTCCCACCAGTGGCGGGTCTGGCTTCGGGGCAGCCTTTGGTGCCGGATATTTCGGTCCCGGAGGCTGTCGGCGCGCCACCTGCTGCTGCGTCGGGGCTTGCGGGGCTCTCAAAGGTACAGCTGTTGGACAAAGTTAGGGAGGAGCTGAAAAGGATCGTCGGCGTGGGCTCCAGTGCTTCCGCGACGAAGCACAAGTTGACGGTGGCTGAGCGTGAGCAGATCGGCTCGTCGGCTCAGGAAATACTGGCAGTCGTTGCAAGTCTGGAGCTGCAGTTGGCCGAGAGGGAGCTCGAGGTCAGCTCCTTGAGACTCCAGATGGCTGGGCTCGGGCGGTCGGGGCTTGCGGATGCGGGGTTGGCAGTTAGTGGGGCGGAGGTGGCGGGGCCCATCTCGTACGCTTCGGCGCTGAGGAGGGCTCCGGGACAGCCGCCTGTGACCATTGCGTCGCAACCGGATCGTGCGGTCCTGGTCTACCCTGCGGACGAGTCATTGAAGTCGTCGGAGGACACGCGCAGGGAGCTTGTGAAGCAGGTAAGGCCGGGGGAACTTGGCGTTAGGGTACGAGGCGTCAAGAATATAGGAAATGGCGGGGTGCTGGTGCAGACGGCGTCGCAAGATGCTGCGGAGCGGCTCAGGTCGGCGGTGTCTGGGACCTTGCGGACGGCTGAGCCTAGAACGAGGCTGCCGCTGGTTGCCCTGAGGGGGTTGAGGACGGACCCCACCACGGAGACGTTATTCGGCGACCTTATGGCCGTTAGCTTGGCGGAGGATCCGGAGTGGAGCCTTGAGCGGCTGCGGAAGGAGTGTCGGGTGGCGTTTAAGAAGGGAGGAAGAGGTGGCCAGCGGACGACGGTGGTGCTTGAGTGTTCCCCTGCACTTCGGACAAAAATGTTGGGACTCGGCAGTGTCTACGTAGGGTGGGACGAGGCGGACGTGTGCGACTTCGTGCGAGTCACTTGCTGCCTGAAGTGCCAGCAGTATGGGCACCCAGCTAAGTTCTGCCGTGCGAAGACCATCGTCTGCGCGAGGTGCGGAGAGGAGGGACACGCCAAGGATGAGTGCCGGTCGGAGGTGGCGTGCTGCGCCACTTGCAGGAGGTTCAAGCGGAGAGAGGCCGGCTTGCATGCGACCGGGGCTATGGTCTGCCCGGCGAGGGTCCACGCTGAACAGCAGGCTGTAAACATGACCCAATATGGATAGTGCGCGTGGACTCAGGTTTGGTCAGCTGAACCTCCAGGGGTCCAGGGTCGCGACTAGTGAGTTGCCTATGTTGTCGGAGGAGTACGGCTTGGAGGTGGTGCTGGTCCAGGAGCAGCTTGGGTCTCTTGGCCTTGGGGGATTGGTCCAGACGGGTGCATCATCGAAAGCGGGGGTGTATGTGGCCGATCGGAGGGTCTCCTGCGTTGTTGTCGCGGCCCTGTGCAACGAACATTGCGTGGTCGTGCAGCTGTCTCGGGGGGGCTTCAGTGTGTACGCGGTGTCCGCCTATTTCCAGTACAGCCACGACATATCGGGTCACTTGGAGCATCTGGGGGTGGTGCTTGATCGGCTGCGCGGGTGCCCTGTCGTCATTGGCGCTGATACCAACGCTCACTCGCCTATGTGGCACTGCGAGTTGCGCCAGTGTGTGGGCAGGGGGCCTGACGTCGATTACAGACGGGCTCAGGTGGAGGGATTTGTGCTGGGTCGTGGCTTGCTGGTACATAATGCGGAGGGGGAGCCGCCCACCTTCAGTGGGCCTAGCGGTCAGTCTAACGTGGACGTCACTATGGGCACGAGGGGGGTCTGAGTGAGTGGGTGGGCCGTCCATGAGGGGGCGAGTGTGAGTGATCACCAGTTGATCGTGTTTCGAGCTTCTCCGGGTTGTGGCGTGGGCCCCAATGACCCTGCATCGTGCGGGGGTACTGTCCGGTTTCGAGAGCGTGGGGTGGACTGGGTGTATTTTCAGGAGGTGTTGCGCCGGCGCATCGGTCGTTTGCGGCTTGGTGGGCCGGCCAACGTTGTAAGTGAGCGATTCACCGACATCCTATCGCAGACTGCGGCGGGATGTCTTGGATTAAGAAAGGAGAAGTTTGTGAAAGGGTACGAATGGTGGAATGAAGAGTCGAATGTACTGCGAGGAAGAGTAAGAAAGGCTAGGCGTGCGTGGCAGCGCACGAGGCGGGACGGGTCGAGCGGTGACTGTGCTTTGGGTGCCGCGCTTTGTGCGGCTAGAGTGAAGTATAAGCGGGCCATGAGGGATGCGGAGTGCGATCATTTTAGGCGTGTTGCCCAGTCTGGAAACGAGGATCCGTGGGGCCTAGCCTATCGGGTGGCTGCCGGTCGCACGCGACCGGAGGGGCACATCATACGTGGTCTGTGCCAGTCTGGGGGGCGTTCGGACTCCGTAGAGGGGACGATGGCGGCTTTACTTGGGGCCTTGTGCCAATGATGATGATCTGGGGGTAGACACGGTTGGACATCGTCGGGTTCGTCTCGTTCCCGCTTTTGCGCCGACGGGGGAGGACTCGGGCTTGCCCAATGTCTCGGTCGTTGGGCAGGTGATCAAGTCGTTGCCGAACACTGCATCGGGATTAGATGGGATATCTGCTAGGATCCTAAAGATGGCCTGGCTTGTGGTGGCTGCGGAGCTCACGCAGGTGTAAGGGAAGTGCATCAGCGAGGGAGTGTTTCCTGACCTCTGGAAAATAGGTAAGTTGGTAGTCCTGCCCAAGGGTGGGGATAGGCCTGTCAGTGATCCGAGGTCGTACCGCCCGCTGACCTTGTTGCCTGTGCTGGGGAAGGTTCTGGAGCGGCTCATTGTTCGCGTCGCTCCGTGTCTGTGTCGTGGGGACCAGCATGGGTTTGTCAGGGGCCGCTCTACGACCACGGCCTTGGCTGAGTTGATGGGACGCATACGGGGCGCGACGGAGAGGTTTGTGCAGCTGGTGACGTTGGACATTTCGGGGGCCTTTCACAATGCCTGGTGGCCAATGATCTTTCTGAAGGTGAGGCAGGGGGGCTGTCCTCCGAATGTCTACAGGCTACTGGTGAGCTACTTCCTTCGTCGTAGGGTGGGCTACTTTGTCGGTGATCGTGTTGTGTGGCAGACCTCCACTGGGCTCCGTTTTGGGGCCTACGTTGTAGAACCTGTTGATTAACGATCTGCTGCTGCTGCCGAGACCGGCGGGCGTTTCGGTGCTTGCCTATGCTGATGACGTCACGGTTGTGATTGCGTCCTCCCGCGCGGCGATTGAGCGCAATGGGTCGGGCTTTCTGGTTGATGTCGCGGGGTGGGGATCGCGGAATCGCCTCTCTTTGTTGTCTGAGAAGTCGAGAACGCTGATCGTAAACTTTTAAGAGCTGATAGAAACCGCAATACCGTCCGTGACGGAGAAGAAATTGCTGGGTGTTGTGCTGGACGAGCCTAGGTCTTTTTTGCCCCAGGCGCGAAGCAACGGACACGTGCACGGCGGCCACCAAGTGCTTCGGCAAGATGAGTCGCATTACCACCTCCAGGTATGATGTCATGTATCCGGTCCTTAGGATCCTCTATGGGGGCCGTACGTCGCTATGGTGGCCTACGCTGCGGCGATATGGTACCGACAGCTGATGACCGTTTGTTGTAAGTAGAGCCCTACTGAGAACCCAGAGGGCGGCACTAATACTTCTAAGGCTTACGGTGCCGTGCACTGCATAGGGACTGGACATGATATAATTTGTAAGGAGTGAAGAACATGCGCGTGCCACCGTAAAGAGCGCATCTCCCGCGTTTCGCCCCGAACACCGAATGGTTGAAAATTCAAAATTCTATTTATTGTTTTCATTAATTCATTGTTAGTTATTTATTCGGTGTTTTGTTTATTTTTATTTATTTGATTTTTACTTTAATTAAATAATTATTTTAAGTTTTAGTTTAATTAGTGGCATAAATTAGTATGCATCGGGATTAAGAGCCTTATATAATAATGAAACTTATAATCGCATCAATTTCTTTAACTTGAAACAAAACTGTTATTGTCAAAAATCTTGGGCCCTCAATCCAGATGCCAGCATATTCTAGATCTCGGAAAGTGTGAATCCTGGGATGATACTGTTTATTCGAGGATTGAGGAAAGAATTTCTTATATTATCTTAAGAAATCGATTTTGCTTGGTTCCCCAGTTCATAACTATCACTTACACGACTTAAGGAATCATAAAAAAAAGAACATTTCTATAAAAAAAGACTAATGTAACTTATATTATATCGAAGTTCAATGTCTCGATGAAATAGTAATAATGAAATAACGATACATAAGCAAATAGATTAAAAGAAAATAAAATTTGAATTTTACTGAGGGCCAATATTTTGATATTACGGTGATATTGACTAAACTAAGCCACCTACACTAGCGTACATCAGGATTCCTAATTTTACAATTTTTTTACTAAATCCGTACAATATTTACATGCCTCTTAATATCACATTTAAAGAGGAAATTAACTATGATTATTTATATTGGAGAAAATTCTGTAGGGGACCATGTTATGTGTATATAAACAAGTGTTCGACGTTACGAATCAAATAAAAACAAAGAAAAAAATGCAACCCTCGGGCAAAAGCAGGCCGCGTGAGACGTGGAGCCGTTCGGTTGAGAAGGAGGCTGCCTCAACTGGATACAGCTGGAATGAGTTTGAGGAGTTGGCCTTTGACTCAGTGAAGAGGAGATAATTGCTGCGAGCCCTTTGTCCCTGATGAAGGAACATAGGAAGCAAAGAAGAATAATTATACTATCGGCATTTCGCAAAGAAAAACTTGCAGAGGAGAAATGCTAAGAAACACTGCAGACAATAATTTACAGTAGATAAATTATCACTTATTCTAATAAAACTCAATCAACTTATTCAGAACTCCTTAACCTTAAAGAAACTCCTGCAGCCTCCGCTAAACTACTCAATGACTATTTTATAAATATTGGTAAAAACCTTGCTCTAAATGTACAACCTACTGATGATGAGTTAAATGAATACCTCAATCTGCTGCCGTCCCAGCCTAACTCTCTTGTATTGTTGCTTGCTTTCTTGTTGTTTGCAGATAAGAAATGCTAAGAAACACTGCAGACAATAATTTACAGTAGATAAATTTTATCATTCTTTAGAACGTGAGCATTTCATAAATATTGTTGTATAACAAACTTATGGGGGGTCCTGATAAGAACCATACAAAAAAACATCACTTAAATAGTGTTTTATGTTGTAGTAGCCCTTTTAATAGTGTTTTATGTTTAGTAGCCCATTAATTTTGTTTTAGAGTTAATTTTAGATTTGCCTAGACTAAGATCTGGAAGCTTATTAATATGTAAGTTATTATACTGAATTGAAATTAGAAGTATTTTTAATATGTATTATTTAAGTATGTCAGCATTTTGGATTAGATTGAAAAACTTGTTTTGAGTATTACTTTAAGTACCTACTGAGAGAGATGATGATGATGAGTTTTTCGAGAGATGAATTGGTTTTTCACATATATTATAGGCGCAAATAGTCGTATTTTCTTATATTGCAGGAAATTTAAAAACCTACGATCCCTGCAACACATTCAAAACCTGATCTTTAACATGAACAACGATTACACACTCTACTCTATTTCCAAGAAACTCTTTCTTCTATTTTAAAGAACAAACTGTTTTATTTTACTCTAATTCTTGGTATAATTAAAGGGTTTCACTGTATATTGTTTTTTGTTTTCTTTTATCTGTGACCTATATAAATAACTGTTGATAACATACATAATATATGGACTGAAACCTGGAAATATCACCCGTTGGTCTCCTTTAGCAAAACTGTTAAGGCTATGATGGCATTGAGATTAAATATCGGTGATAGGGTGCTGGCCAAGTGGTTAATAAAATCCATAAATCCCCAACCCTTCCTGCGACATGACGGAATAAAAGGTAGCTAATTAGCAGTCTATTTACGTGTCCTACTAGCACGTTACGATTGGTAAAAAAACTGAATAGTTTAGATTAATTGATTTTACGCTCTTGCCTCGAGCCTCGGCGTGTAATAATAGCTTATTAAAGTATTACATAAGGTATGATAACAATTCCTCTGTCAAAACTACCTGTATTATAAGTATCTAGACACGCGGGGATCCCCGAACGCGTCCGGACAGAAACAGAGCGGTTCTGTGCCGACGACAGGAGATCCTGGCAGCTCGTCGGGCCTTGACATACAGCTGGCGTAGAAGCTTCTTCTAAGTTCCTTATAACTCGGAAATGTGCATAATTATGTAGCCGACGAAGGTCAAGCGCGTGGAGCCCATGGTTCAGGCTTCGAAGCCCTCTCGTGCTCTTCTGCGATACAGTGATATCTGTAATAAAAATTCTAGATCGTAGCCAGGAAAACAGAAAATATGAAATAAATCGTTCCACTGTTTTTTAAATCAAATCTATGGCATAGAACCAAATGGTTTTCTGGGCATTAACGAATTTCGAAAAGGCATAAGATCGTTAACATACTACATTCGTTCCATTTGAACTTTATCTAATAAAAATTATGGATTTTATCTGGTAAGCCAGGCACCGCTGTATACCGAGACTGTCTGTCTGACCTATCCTGAAAGAAAGGTAGCTTTCCTCACAATCCCCGTCTAGTATTACAGTCAGCGCTAAAAGTGCAGTCCCAGTAACTTTTTATAAGGTTTACGATTATAAGAACAAAAGACAATATTTTACATTTTAAAACTGGCGCCATTATGCATTGTCATGGCCACTATACGTTCGCGTGCTTCGAAATGAAAAATATTGTCTTTTGTTCTTATAAACGAAAATTTTATAAACAGTTACTAGGACTGCACTTCATTAGCTTACTTACAATCTTATAATCGACAACATGATGGTTACATTTCGCGTATATCAATGCTTTACATTACAACACGGATATCAAACCGAATTTTTTTCCTTCTGTCAAACGTATTTTTGTCGTTACATTCGATACAGGGCCCTTACTCCACTAATTAACTTTGACAGCCACTCAACTGCGAGGCTATAGCGATAAATCTGCAACTCGGCCGTAAAAGTGGCACTCTGCTAATATTTTGACAGCCACACTAGCGTCATAATAGCGAGTCAATGGCACTTCAGTGGCCACTCAAAGTACAGAAATTATTGTCTATGGATTACAACAATTTAAAAAACTGTTTGCACTGACAATGCAGCAATGTCAATTAATGAATATTGATTTAGCAGTTAAAAGTTTTAAGTTTATAACGTAAACGTAGCTAAAAACGTACCTGAAAAAATATTTATGTTTTTAATTGAAACTAAAACTACTAACTGAGCGTGTGAGTGTACATTAGAAATTGACCATTGACAAAAAAAGCTGTCATAATAATAGTAGAGTACCAAATGAAGGCTATTGAACTAATATTGAGGGACGTCAGACCCAGAAGTATTTCGATAGCGTTTCAGTGGCCAAAATTTGTTAGTGGAGTGCGAAAAGTGTCAAATTACGGCCATTGAACTGCCACAATGTCGACACTGAAGTAATATTGTGGCCAATATGAATTAGTGGAGTAAGGGCCCTGATATGCTGAGCTGAAATGAACACTGTTTGCGTCCTATTGAATCTTGATAGAATGACACTTATCCTTTAATCCTACGTTATTTAAAATGTATGTATATGGATATGAATGAAGCCATGATATGTAATAAATGTGAGATATGAGCCCCCGTTGTATACCGCTCGGAATACGGGTGTGGTGTAAATACATGTACTCGTATAACATATGTGAACTGCCACATGATTTCCTAATCATAATCGTATCGAAAGTTAAAAATACCTTTAAGATGTCGAAATTAATACTAAGATTGATTATGTTTTCCCCTTGTTTAAAATAAGATCTAAAGAAAGATAATACTAGGATTTTTAATATACTACTAGCTACTTACCTTGACCTTTTATTTAGGGTAACCACTTAATTTGGTTAATCTATCATTTTGGTTAACCATATCGGTTACGCTTTTGAATGGGTTTTCCAAACACTGTTTTCAACCAATAAAAGAGCCATTTTATTAGGTCTGATTTGACAGTCAACGAATGGTGCGTTGATCGAATAATCCACCTAAAAGAAATTTTATAATATTAATAGACGCAATACTTGTCTGAACACGAGGGTTTAAAATGGTCAAGTTATATTGGAAAAGTGATGTACTCCATTCAAATCAATGCAATTTATTACGATTATGCAAAATTCTTGCTATATTTCTCTTCAATATAAGTAATTATAATATTATCTAAATACAATAGTATTCCATACATTGTTTTGAACAAAATATATTCAAAAAATAAGACTGCAATTGGTGAAATATATATATATATACATACACATCACGCCTGACTTCCTGTATAGGGGTAGGCAGAGATCACTGATCCCCATCCAAACAAACCGCCCTCGCCTCATTCATTCTCAGACTCTCATATACCTCCTCATACTCACTCTGCGGTTATAGGTACCTCTTTTTGCAATATGGCGTCCATCTGACTGTTAGATGACCTTTTGGGCCGGTCGCTACGTAACCGCCCTTCCACTTTACCCACATAGTATATTCATTTTGTGAATCTACTATACCGTACAATCCGCATGACATGTCCAAACCATTTGGACATGTTAATGTAAGTATACTATTAATAACACCGCGAAGGAACTATCACTAAACGTTGCGTTGCATAAAACAATACTGTAACATTTTAGATGAACATTTAGATAATGAACATTTTAGTTTTCTTACTCCAAATTAAGAAGTACGCCTTTTTCTGTGGTGGGCCGACCTAATAAGACATGTTACAATCACATAGACGCCATATTGAAAAAGGATCACGTTACAAGGACCTTAAAAACCGCCGAATGAAGCGAAAGTGGTTCGTCAGGATCGGGACGGATTGGGATCAGTGATCATTTCCTACCCCTCTACAGGAAATCGGGAGTGATGTGTATCTATATTACCTAAATTGAAAATATTTTTGTTATTTAAAATGAAACAACAAACACTGTATCCACTGGAATCGATCAATCACTTCACGGTTAGCGTTCATATGCGTTCAGATGGTTTGCCATTTGCGCCTCGAAGGTAGCCATTTATTATTTATAAGGACGTCTAATGATCTCACACTATTGAATTGATGAGCGCTCAATATTGAAATACTAACTAATATCATCTACCAGTTAATAACGTAACAAATAAGAAAGTCGACTATAAGTCCTAAGACGGAAATATTTTACATAACATAACATACACTTCACGACTTGTGTCTACACACTCCCTTTTTTATCATGGCGGGGTAGTCAGAGGCTTGAATGCCCATCTCCGAAATTTCGAAGGCATGTTAGGTATGGGTCATTCGAAGCCCGCGTATCACTAGATAGACAGCACCCAACGTGATAGGTAGTGAACCGTATCGCCGTATATAGGCACTGACTATTACCTATCCTGAGGGATAGGCAGGTTTCCTCACGATGTTTTCCCTCACCGTCAGCGACTGTAAATTATGTACGTAAATGAAAAACACATATTTAAATTTCATTCATTGGTACATGCCAGAGTCGGGATTCGAACCTAGGACCTTTCTCATACGAAGTCCGAGGTCTTACCCACTGGGCTACAGCCGCTATATATAATTATATTAACGTGAAGACTTTAAGCCACATAAATACCAGCTGTCATACGGTGTTAGTGAGAATAGTCAGAGAATATTATAATTTGTTATTATACAGTTACAAGCAATAAGTAGGTACTGACCTATAAGTGTTCTTATTACAATAATATTAACGGAATGTGAAATTACCATAACAAGAGTTTTTTTGCAAATGTTAACAAGTGGTTCTTGTGTAGTCAAGTTGGTGCTACCCAGTTGTTATAGGTAGGCACTCAAGCTTGGCTGGGCTCAATACCGCGTGTCTACATTCTGCCACGAGCTTTGTCTTACATAACCTAACAAATTCTATTTTATTCAATTACCTATCATCGAGGTTTGTGTGGTAGAATTAGTGTTTAAAAATGATACTTAATTATTTTATTCATCATGACAAGTTATGCTTCAGACAAATTGTAATCGATTACTTATTCGAATATTGATAATGTATAATAAATAAATCTAAAAATAAACAAACAGCTGTTAAATCAATTTTGCCTATGCCCATAATATATGGTACGGCTAAGATTTAGTATTATTAACTTAAAAAATGAATAACACGTACCTTCATGTTGATAAGATTGCTTTTTCTCTTTGCAGTGTCGAAATATTGGCTATAAATGAGGCCTCATATTTGAAGTTCTTATAACAGTTGCCTAGTAATTAGAAAATCGTAATTGCTATTAATTTAACATTTTGATCGTTTGTGTAGGTTTCTGTGACTAACATAAATTAATACACGTTGCACGCGGTCACAGATAAATCGTACATTGACGCTGAACCTACTGCATCGACTAACCATTAACCAACCGACACAAGATATCGTCCCCGTAAAGCGAAAAGGCACTAACTAACAAAGTTGGCGAAAAGTCACTAAAACCAAAAGTATATTTATCTACAAAGGAAAGCTTATTAAATAATAATAATTTATTAATTTTTCCGTTCTACAAAAATGATATTTTTTACCACTAAGGTGTATCAGTTCATTCTTACTTTTACTATAGAGATACATTCCTAATAAAAAGTTATTAATACGAAAAAGAATTAAAGTACATTCAAAATAAAGCTATTTAATCGAAAGTGTGAGAGCGAAAAGTCACTAAGTCGACTTGGTGAGTCCCTCATGATTTTCAGAGAACAGAAAATAACAAAAATCTATTAATAGAAAAGTATTAGCTTTGTAGAAACTAATTTAAATGAAATCACTTGGTGAGGTTATCTATACATAAATTCAGCAATAATAATACAAATAGTAATATCATACCAGCTTATGGTGGTATATTCTAGGGTAATTGGAGGTCTGCAGATAGGGCAGGAACACTATAGGTCATCTTTTATATTCCGGGAGGACGAGCAGTGGTTTTAAAGTAAATAAGTTTCCTCGTAAACAAAATTCCGCGTGACAATCTGCTGGAGCGTAATTTGTACTGAAACTATCCAAGGAATAGAGGAGATAGAATAGAGAGTAGGATATCTCCACAGATATTCATCGCAGTAACAAGATCACTACACCGTTTTCATGGGATTTCAATGCCAAAGCGGGAGCGCGCGAACGTTATGAGTACTGTATCGAAGCGTACAGAGTTGGACTGAGCAGTGCCCGAGGGCAAATTGCAGAATAGTTGCTATGCTGTATGAGTATATAAAGGGACCCTCATAGACGAAATAAAACGAATAATTGACTTTATCATAGCGGATTAGTGGTATATACATAGTCGGAGATGCTCAGTGGTTCATAACCGGGGCATTAACCACCGACTATTGGCAGTTTGACTATCAATTTTAAGATCACAAAAAGTTGCTTGAGAATATTCGTTGTTCGTTCAACATTACTCTTATCTGTGCATGGCTATAAAGCGATCCTGCAGACGCAATTGCGTGTGTGCCCAGGATATAACGGCAGATATTGACAAGAACCACGGTGAGGGTTTTTCTCGAAATGGATGGGAGATATTTGAAGATGGTTGGTTAAAAGTCGACATAAGACGTAGGCTTAAAACATCATGAGTCAGGACTGTCACTTAATATACTTTACGATTTTCAAAGTCTCCAACCGAAGCGAATGACCCAAGAAATAAGTTGTTTTGCATATTTTGAATTACACGGGTATCTTGCGAACACTGGCAGGTTTTCAGTCAACTTAGGTGCGAAAGCTTGGTAGCCCTGTTGAGTACAGTTTTCTGAGAGAGAGATACCCCTTGCGCTTCTACAAGTTATCAATTGTGCTTACTAATTATTTTTCCATATTATGATTTGAGACACCAGATCAGACAAAAATATTGACACATGTACACCTCCTCATACACACTCGGTGGTTAAAGGTACTTCTAGAGCCAACCTTTTTCAATATAGCGGCTATCTAACTGTCATACAACCTCTACGTCACCGCCCTTCCATTTCACCCACATATATTCCTTTAGTCAATCTGCTATCATTCATCCGCATAACATATCCAAACTATGTAAGCATGCTCTTTTCAATCTTAGTCACTACATCTTATTTAAAACCTCAACCCTCCTTTGTGACACTTTTTAATTCTATCATTCAATGTCACTCACAACGTGATTCTAAGTGACCGCATTTCGACGGCATTGATTCTACTTCTTTTACTATGGGCGTATATAGGGGTGGGGATGAAAAATCCGCTAGAAAGTAGAATCAGTGTGTCAAATCTGAAAAAAGAATCTGTGAAAAAGAATGTGGAAACATGAAAACTTTAATTACATAAGGAAGCTGTTAGATGACCAAAAATATGTTCCATTCCATAGCTTACTTCATATTTCGTATTAATATATTTAAATAATTAGCCATTCGTTATTAGATCGGTGTAGTAGAAAGAAAATGCCTTCGTTTTATCTCACAAAATGGCTTGCTATATTTGGTTCTAATATCCCCCCTCCCTCCAGGGTTCCCTGTTTCACTCTGCGTAATGCCACGCTAGTTACCATACAAATATTGTGTAAGGCCCACTCCTCTCAGTAATTGCGTATACTTTGTGAGGCATATATCCCGTAGTGGAATATCACTGTCTAATTGAAAACTCCCAATCTCAAATAGTTTGTTATTAGTTCACACTACCTTTCTCTTTTGTCTGTTTGGATTAAAGCTCACTAACTCTGCAAAAATGAACAAAAATTTTTTGGGAGCGAACAAATGACAAACTTTTTATTCTGTCTATAATTACAAAATTAACTCTGATATCATTGTGTAAGTATTCTTGTATTTTACAATCTTACCATTAGGTATAGAACAAAACAAACAGTCGTAGTATTTATCATTAAAAGTTTGATAGCTTTTTCCTTTTTGAAACATTAAACGCTTAAACGGGGTATAATCTTAAAACTATGAAAGTGTTAGTTAGTGACTTTTCGCTCTACATGCACGATATTTAGATTTCACATATTTTGAATCCTACCTGCTGATATTGTAGAAATTATTATTTACTGACATAATATAAACATTGTAATATCAAAAAATCCAATGTATGTGGTGTCCTATGTAAGCTACAAAGCTAAGTCATAATAATAGTAAAGTAAAATTAATTTATATTGAATAGCAGAGGTAGATGTACTTACCCAAAAGCGCTTATATACACTTTTTATAATTTGCGAGTACTTTTTCGACGTAAACAATCATATTATGTATAATTAGCTGTGCCTGCGACTTCGTCCGAATGGGATAGCTACTTAGCATGATTCGTCTAGAAAAATCACTTGTTTTTATTACTTACTGTTCCTACGTACTTAAGTGCGAACAAAATAATTGTAAGGGTAAAAATATTTTCATTGTTTTTTTTTCCATATTTAACACTGTTTCTAATCATGTCCATTCAGTCCTAATTATTGCATGCAGCCTCATGTTATATAGGCTAAATACTTTCTTAATAAATGCTCTTTCTTGATAAACAATTTAACTTAATGTGACCAAGTACATAATGAAAACTAATAGTGCGTGTTTTCTTATACTTGTCTTTATACTCATTAACCACTTTTACTACATTAACATCCATAAGTACATCTTCTCATTCACACTCGGCGGTTATATGCACTTCTAATGTTACCCTAGTTTGGTATTGACTCATTGAGCCGATCTCTACGCAACGACGATCCTACGTCTATGTCAGATGTACCTCAAAGTTAGTCCGGAACCATGGAAGACTCACGGTTAAATTAGATACCAAAAAACATGGACAGACTCCACGTTAAATGTAAAAGAAACCCTAATTACGAAATTAACTAAACTATATTTCACAGATACAAGTGTTTTATTCTAGCAAAACAAAAATCAGAAATATGAAAAGAAACTTTTAGATAAAGCTATTAAAAATAGTAAATATCTTTGGAGAGCTGTAAAAACTAAAACATCTTTTCATAGTAAAAAAGATTATAGTCATCAGCTTTTAAACGGTCAAGAAAATACCATTTTAAATATTAATCACCATTATGTTAATTTAGGTAGAATAAACTTCTAAAAATCTCCAAAGAGTACGTCAAGAGCATGTGGTCAGCGTACACAGTAAGGGGACGTCCTTCGACCATATTCCTAAAATGTAAAATATCTGCGTATATGGCTAGCAGTTCTCTATCTTAGGTACTTAAATTTATCTGTGAACTCGATATTTTGATTGAAAAGTAACCTAATGGCTTCCAATTATTACCTACTATTTGTTGAAGGACTGCACCGATAGAAGTGTTACTGGCATCCGTGAACAAACCTAAGGGTGTGTTAGGTATAGGATGTGATAATGTAACGGCGTTTTCCAAACTGTTTTTGTACTCCTCAAAAGCCTGATTACATTACATGAACATGCTATACAATTAAGGTCTCATCTCGTTTTCTCAAAACATGTATGTAGTTATTCATAATTGATTGTCTTTTAACTGCATTTTTGAGATGAGATCTGTAAAATTTAACCATACCCAAACACCTTCGTAATTCTTCTACAGTTTTTGTTATAGGATATTTTTAATAGCCACCACTTTTTCAACTAATAGTCGTATGCCTTCTCTTGACACCTCATATCCCAAAACATGCACTAAGTTTTTACCTCTTTTTCCTTTCTTTTATCAATGTTTATAGTCGCTTAATACCGAAGTATACCTAAGTCGCTTAAATAGTAATTCTAAATGTTGCTTATGTACCTCTTCGTTTTCCGATGCGATTTAAATATCGTCAATATATCAAAATAGAGAAGGAATATGGTTTCCTGATTGATGTAAATGTTGTATATCTCCTAAAACATTATGAACCATGAATATTTGAAAACTTTGAGCGGAATTGTGAAGTCCGTAGGATTATTATGTAAAAATTTGCAATCAGCAGTGGTCGCAAAGTGATCGCGCGATCGCTTGCTGATCGTTTATACAAATTGGTAGTATGTAAGATAGAAATTATAATAAAAAGTGTAGGTTAGAAATTTTAATCTTGATATATTTCCTACATTGTGCCACAACTGTACATGAGGAAAATCAAGAGCTGGCAGATAAGGCATAATTTGAAATAATGGGATCACTAATATTTATGTTGAAATGTTTTTTTCACACTGAAAACTTCGATATATGAATGAGCAAGAAGAGGGTAACAAGCCACAGGAATATATGTGAGTGAATTGTAAGGGTGATTACGTAGGGGGCAGCCCAATAGGCCATATTATGACGGTTAGATAGACGCCATAAAGAGTGTATAAGTGTTCAATGAAGCGAAAGTGGTTTGTCTGAATGGGTATCCCTGATCAATGACTACCTCTCTACAGGGAAATAGTTGTGATGTGTATTTAGGTAATAAGATCAATGGGGCCATGTATAGTGTTCATTTATCAATCGGCACGTATGACTATTCATAGGGCTGTGCTGGTTCCAACATTGACTTATGTCAGTGAAAGTTGGGTATGGCAAAAGAAGCATGAAAGTAGAATCAATGCCGTCGAAATGCGGTCACTGAGAAGCATGTTAGGAGTGACATTGAATGATAGAATTAAAAATAGTGTGATAAGGGAAGGTTGCAGTTTGAAAGAAGATGTTGTGACTAAGATTGAAAAAAGCATGCTTCGATGGTTTGGACATGTTATGTGGATGAATGATAGCAGATTGACAAAAAAATATATATGAGTGAAGTGGAAGGGCGGTTCCGTAGGGGACGGCCTAATAAGACATGTAAGAGTCAGATAGACGCTATATTGAAAAAAGGTGACGTTAGGTGTACCTTTAACCGCCGAGACTGTATGAGAAGATACATGTTTGAATGTCAATAAAGCGAAAGTGGTCTGTCAGGATCGGGATAAATGGTAATCCGTGATCTCTGCCTACCCCTCTACAGGGAATCAGGCGTGATGTGTATGTATGTATCTTACTTGTCCAGATTGTTCTAGGTGGTGATCAATAGTCTCTAATTATCCCTTTAGGGACATAGAAGGTGTGAATATTTGTATGTACTAAAAATATTGTTCATCATAAAATAATATGTATTTAGAAGTTTAGACAGTAAAAATCATTAAATTCTAGCAAATTAGGTAACTTACTAGTTCTGGGTGCTGACAAATTAGTATATTTGGAGTTGGATTTCTGGTAGAGCAAAAGAATTAAAGGGTTAAAAGAAACAAGCTGCAATTTAATGTGTCATATGAATTTTATTTGTTCCCATAATTGTGTATGATTTTATGGAAATGTGTTTATTAATTTATGCATTGTTTATATTTACTAGGTGGCGGCTCTTGTGTGTTGAAATGATTGATGACATTGGAGCAGAAGAAATTAGCAGCTAAAGTAAAACCGGCCAATGCTGCCATGCCCACTGCTGAAGCAGCTCGCATCCAAGCCAAGTCAACTAGTCAACAATGCAATCTTCATACACATTCTAAATGTTGCACTTTATCTGAAAATAAAAACATATTTACAATGACATTACATACATACACACGACATCTATCCTTCAAAAAGGGAAACCTAATTATTTCTTATACTAATGCTTCTTTTGCCTGCGGGAGATACATTCATCTTAACAGATAAGCATGACATACATAAAGACATGCCCACTGGTTGCATTTCCGAGATGAAATATTGATATATATACATATATTCATGCCTCTACATTCCTAAGGGGATAGATGGAGACTATCGATTGCCACCTGGAACGACCCTGACTAAAGTCCCTTGCTTCACTCACATCTATTAACCTTCTCATACGTGCTCTTTTATTCTTCACGCAGTGTATACCCACCTTGACAAAAATGTTTCCAATTTGTTCTGTGTATGTTCTATGAGCCTAGCCTGTCCTACTCTACCTTCCACTTTAGCTCTATAAACCACAGTGTTCATGAATTCACACAATCTTACATCACACATTTTCCAGAGGGAGATCCACTCTAACTATAAATTCTGCATTCATGACACTTCTGCCAAACCCAGCACTCCCTACCATACATAAGTCTAGGAAATAGAACATCATTAATAGCCAGTATTCTGTTTCATTCTGAATCACCTGACTAGACATCAGACCGCTCACAGCCCCATATTAATATCCTAAATGGTAAAATTAGACTTTTATTGATAAGTGAATTGCACAAATATTGTGCAGTGTAACAGTAAAAAGTTAAAAAGGGTAACAGTAAAATTATGATACATAGACATGTTAAGCCCATTTCTCTTTATGTAATAAAAATAATATCAGTCTATTTAATTATTATAATACTGACCGTCCAACTATATACATCCAGTCTAATTGACACTGAGGAAACTATAATATTTCCTGAATATATTGTTATTATTCCTAAATATATTATTAAGTGCAGCTGTAACTTCAAGCACAGTGTTTGAAACACTGGGCTGGCTCAAATGTTATCTGTGGCTCATCCCAATAGATTTGGGGTCTGAAGCAGTAACAAATAAATGCAGGGCCGCCAATTTCTGTAAAGAAAATTATGAAAATAAAATATTTATATTCATCATCGAACACTAATTCTTAAAATAATTCAAATAAGATTAATGAAACTAATGGCACTTCGTAAAGAAAAACCTCTGCAGAGAAGAAATGCCCAGAAACTGCAGACAATGTGTATATTAAATTTTATAATAATTCATTAGAACATGATCAGCAAACTTAAAGGGAATCCCAATAAGTACCGGAATGTGAAGCCATGACCACACAAAAATGAAACGCCACATAACATCATGTAGATAGTATTTTACTATGTACTAGCCCTTCTCCATCAACATCGCTTTAGTGCCAACTTTAAATTTGTCTAGAGGTAAGGACTTGATAGACTCTGGAAGTTTATTATTCATTTTTATGCCCAGACCCATAAACGAGTCGTTTATTCTTTTTAGTTTAGAGCCACTATAATACAGTTTATGTCTCTTACAAGTTTGTAATCATGAATTTTTTTTTTAACATAGACCAAGTTATACCATATATATTATAAATATTGAGAAATCACAGTCATACTAAACTTTCCAAAATACTGATTTAAACAACGAAAGGTTATAATTTATATTAAACTTTTACGTTAATTTTCGAGATTCAGTGTTCATTCATTTGTTTAATAACACACGTTATAACACACGAATTCTTAAGTTATAGGGTTTTGAACTATTAACTTAACCACTTTCAGTTTCTTTTTCGAATAATTTAAAACTTACCGACATAAACATGTGTATAAGATTTAGATGTTTTATGTCATTTACCAATAATCAACTTCCACTTTCTACTTAGGTTGGTCCTAACTCACTATGAAACACTTTTAGTTATAAATTAGCCAATTTAATATCAATATATTAATTTATTTCCTTACGAGCTAATATTATAGAGATCGCGCCACATAAGGTGACAGACGGCAAACTTTGAACTAAATTTGACGTTTCCGCCATTGCGTGTTATTTTGTTGTTGTTTTTTTTTTTTTTTATTTATTTACAGCACGGGGATACAAGTCCATTATGCTAGTCTTAAATCTAATTACAGTAAATTGTAGAAACTTAACCTAGTACTAATAAAATAAGACTTAGTTAAATGTGACAAACAAAAACAAAATTAAATTTTTCTTCTAAATACTGCCTACTGTATTAATAATAAATTTATATACAGGTATATAATTACTTGCATTTTTCATTAAATCAACAATATTATTAGGTATTTTACCCTTGTGAATGTTGCTCAAACTATCAATTAATATCAAGCGTTCCAAACTATATTTTCTACAAACAAATATTAGGTGATCTATTGTTTCTTCTACGTTACACTCATCACATTTATTATCCCTGGCAATTTTCAATTTAAACAGGTGACTTTTAAATTGCCCATGTCCAAATCTCACTCGGTTAATAGTGGTCACAAAGCTTCGTATTGACACATTCTTAATTGTAAAGTTATTGAACCATGGAAAAGACGGCGGGACTTCTTGAATAGCAGCATACCACTTTCCTTTGTCTCTATTGATCATCTTCCAATAACTATGCCATGTCTGTCTCATGCATTTTCTTTGTGCCTCATGGAAGTCAGTGAAATGGATCTTTAGAATTGAGGTATGATCTTCATCATGTGTTCCTCTAGTGGCTTTGTCTGCAACTTCATTACCCGTGATTCCAGAGTGAGAGGGTACCCACCTAAAACTAACGAACTTACCACCTTGCCTTAATTTTAACAATAACTTTCTTATACTATATAACATGTAATTTAACTTATAGCTAATAGAGTTGGATTGTAAGGCTAAAAGACAACTTTTGCTATCTGACATAATCAAAAAACCCGTTGCGTCTATACTGCCTATATAAATCAGTGCCTGATATATGGCGTAACACTCAGCTGTGAATATTGAGCATTGGGACTCTATCAAGTAACATCGAGTTATTTTTAATTGAGGATCATAATAAGCTGATGATACTCTACCTGCAACTTTTGAACCATCAGTGTAAATTCTATACTGAACTGGAGAAATATATGTTACAAATTGAAAAAATTCATAAGCATTCATTTTTTCTGTATTTACATTTACTAAATCTAAAGAAAAACATTTAAAATCTATTGTATACATTGGCCACAGACTCATAGTACTTATATTTTTACACATTTCTTTTAGTATTATAATTATAGCAAGTAAATCTGGGGTTTGACCAGAAACTAACTGCTGTGCCGTTACTTGTACTTCTCTAACCAAAGATAGGGGCAAATTTTCAGAGGGTGTAATTCTGTTTAGTAGCAAACTGTTGGGATTTGTTAATAGTTTCAAGCTTAAATTTTGAGCAATTTGTAACCGTCTAAATTTTAGTGGTAATATACAAGATTCTGCCTCCATAACATGAATTGGAGTGGAGCAGAATGCTCCAGTTATAATTCTTAAGGCTTTATTCTGAACAATGTCAAGTTTTTTGAGATGAGTTATATTTGCATTCATGTATGCCGAGGAACTATAATCAAAATGACTACGTACAATGCTTTTGTACAACATTGATAGTATTTTTGGGTCTGAACCCCAATGAACACCCGCTAAGGATCTCAGAAGATTTAGACCTTTAGATGCATTGCTAATAATGTAATCAATGTGTCTTTCAAAATTAAGTTTGGAGTCCAGATAAACTCCCAAAAATTTTTTCTCTGAAAGGAAATTTAAAGATTTACTATTATATTTAATAAGAGTATTTCTCACATCACCCAATCTTCTTCCAAACAACATTGCACCACTTTTGTTGATATTAACTTTTAATTTCAGATTGGAATAAAACTCATGGATCTGCTGCAGACTGCTATTCAAATTACTAATGGCTAAATCTATGTTTTTATCTACACTATATACAACAATGTCATCTGCAAACATCAAGCATTTTACAGATGTATGTTCAAGGTAACTATTAATTTGGCTTGTATATATATTATACAATAAAGGTGATATGGTAGCACCCTGCATTGTCCCTTTATATACTGTCCTAGGCCCATGTAGTATATTGTTAAATTTTAAGAACATAGTCCTTTCATAGAGAAAGTTGAATATCCACTTGCAGACAAAACCTGGTATTCCACAATGGTTCAAAATATCTATTAAAATACTTGGATTGACATTATCAAAAGCTCCACTTACATCAAGGAATGCTGCTGATACATAACTATGATTGTGAAATGCCTTTCTGATATCGGTTACTAGACACATAAAATTTTCTTGAGCACTATGGCCCCTTCTGAATCCAAATTGATATTGTGGTACTATGTTATTTGTTTCACAATAATACTCTAATCTAAATTTAAGCATACTTTCAAAAAGCTTACCAACACAAGAGGACAAAGAAATTGGACGATATGAATCACTTTCATTAGCTGATTTATCAGGCTTTAAAATTGGAATAACACATTGGGTTTTCCAGTCTTTAGGTATCTCTCCAGATAACCATAAAATGTTATAAATTTTAATCAACATAAACAGGGCTCTGGGATGCAGAAATTTTATTAGTTTATAAGGTATGTCATCAAGGCCTGGTGTAGTATCCTTTCTATTTCTGAGTGCCATATTTAATTCACTTAATGTGAATTCTTCAGCAAGAAACAAACTCTCAGGTTTGCCTAGAGATTCAAATATTTGTTGTAGCTTAATTGAGTTAATTTGCTTTTCAGGAGGTGATAGTGGAGCATATTTATCAAAAAAGGAGGAAATCCATTCATCATTTTTGGAATGTTGATTGAATGTGATGCGTTTGAACCTACGTATATAGTTCCAGATTCTACTGATTGGTGTGCGTCTATTAAATGATTCACATAACTTTCTCCAACCTAATCTTTTTTTCTCTATGATTAATTTCTTTTTCCTAGCATCAATTTTTTTATACTGAATATAGTTTTCTATTGTTGGATTGGATTTATAATTTCTTAATGCTAATCTACTGTTTTTGACTGCTTCAGAGCATTGATCATCCCACCAGGGTACTGGAGTTGATATTTTATAGTGAGATTTGTTAATTATTTTTGGTATATTTGTCTCTCAAATTGATAATTCAAGTGGCTCCATTTCAAAATCTAAACAATTTTATTTATTTATTTATTTTATTTTATTTTATTAGTGAAACCAACAGCTTCTTAATATTAATACATAACAAAGTAACTCCTTGAAAGCCAATAATAGGTCTCAACTTATAGTAACAATTGGTATATACGTACATAAAAAGTAACACGGTGTTCATATTAAAGATTATTTACCAATGATTACGCAATGAGAAATTTCAAAATAACAAATAATACTAACATAAACATAACTTAAAAATCAAGTGTAACACAAACATAATATAAAACATATATTAAACATCATCGAAAAAACGCCGACTAATGGCTCTAGTTGCTGCTACCACTTTTTGCACAATTCAATGCTTAGATGATTGAATTGATTACTTACTCGAACAAAAAATGAATTTTGCCTGTAGTTGGTGTGGACTAAAGGGACTTTTAAAGGTGGAACATTACGAAGCTGTCGACCAGAAGGTATAGAGGACAATCAATAAGGCCTTGGGCTATTTTCAAAAGATACACAATATCAGCTATTTCTCTTCTCATAATAAGGGGTAATAAATGATGTTTCCTACATAGAGCATCATAGTCAGTACAGGAATCAAAGGTCCGGAAACGAATATACCTCATGAACTTCATTTGAATCCCTTCTATACGGTCCGTGTAAATTTTGTATTTTGGATTCCAAACCTGTGTGCAATATTCTAAATTACTTCTTACAAGAGAACAGTACAGAATCTTCAAGGTCTTGACACATTTAAAATCCTTGGCACAACGTTTGAGAAAACCTAAAGCCTTATGTGCTTTATTGACAATTTTATCTACGTGAGAGTCAAATAGAAGTTTAGGGTCATACCAAACGCCTAGATCTCTGACATAAGATTCTCTTAATAAAATATTATCTTTTATCGTATAGTCAAATGTGATATTCAGATGTTTGCGACTAAATGTCATTACACAACATTTGGAAACATGGAGATCAAGATGGTGCTGCTGACAATAGTGTTCAAGTTTATGGAGGTCTTCTTGCAAGTTTACAGCATCTTGGTGGCAGGTGATGGAGGAAAAGATCTTCATATCATCAGCATAGCATAATAAATTAGAGGATTTCAAGCAAGATTCGATATCAATAATAAAAATCAAGAATAACAGAGGGCCCAACAAGGATCCTTGTGGTACTCCACTTGGCACAGGCACCCATCCTGACATGTAGTTATTAATGACAACAGCCTGGCTACGGTTTTCAATGTAAGAAGAAAACCAGCGAAGTAGGTCTCCACTAATACCCACCAATTCAAGCTTCTTGATAAGCAAACTATGGCTGACACGGTCAAAAGCTTTGCTATAGTCAGTGTAAATGACATCCACTTGTTTCCCAGTATCTAAGGATGAAGTTAAGAATTCATTCAAAAGCACCAAGTTGCTAGTAGTAGACCTTCCCCTAAGAAAGCCATGTTGCGAATCACTGAATGAGTGTTTGATTGCAGCATATATCTGTTTATATATAACTTTTTCAAAAACTTTAGATACTATGCATAGTTTACTTATGGGCCTATAGTTGACTATATCAGTTTTAGAACCTTTTTTGTATACTGGCGTTATGAATGCACTTTTCCATATAGTAGGTACAACCCCAGAAACAAGTGATAACCGAAAAAGAATAGATAAAGGTAAGGCAACAGTTTGATGACATTCAACAAGAAACTTGGCTGGTATACCATCAGGCCCTGCAGACTTGTAAACATCTAGATGTTTAAGTAAAAGACAAACTGTATGAATATCAATAGAAATGTCTGATATACCGGTTATTTGATTATAGGGAACAGCAAACCAGTCATGAGCAGGTAATGCAAGAGGATCCATAAAGTTAGACTTAAAATAAGCGGAAAAAGCTTCACAAATATCATGCCCGTTGTTCAAAGGCAAACTTGCATATGTCATACAGCCTGGAACCCCAAAGTTTCTATTTAATATATAATCAAATAATCAAATGCATTTTCACTTTCAGATTGATATTTAGACCAGTCAGCCTTACTATACAGAAACCGCTCTGAAGGAGGCCCTATCATGAACTTTTCAACACCAGTGTGAATATTAATTATTACTGGAAAATGGTAACTACCCAACGAATCATCATGGACCCTCCATTCACACAGAGGAGCCATGGAAGGACTAATGCACGCAATATCAATAGCAGAAGGATTATGATGAATTGTACCTACTGTTGTTTGTATTCCAGTGTTCAGAATACATAGATCATTCTCATCTATTAGTTTATATAGTTCATTACCTCTAGATGTATTATACATGCATCCAAAAGCTACATGATGGCCATTGAGATCACCTGCTAGCAAAAGGGGCCTCGGTAAATTTGCCAATATGCGTCCCAATGACCTACTCTTAAATCTTGTTCTCCTAGGGGGACTGTATGTACATAATATTGTTAGATCTCCTGTGTTAGTTGTAAGTTTAATTGCTCTACTCTGTAAATATTCGTAATAAGGTGTATGTATAGATGTAAATTTGAATGTGTTTTTTATTAGGATAGCCACTCCACCATGACCTCCATCCCCATCCTGTCGAATCATAACATATCCTGGAAAGGACACTGTATGTTTAGCCCGCAACCAGGTCTCATTAAGTAAACAAATGTCTACATCATATTCCTGTAAAAAATCTTTAAGCAATATTTTTTTACTGTTTAAACTCTGTACATTGTATTGGACAATTGTTATATATTTCTTTTGTGAAGTACTATTGGTAATGTCACTATATTCCATTATGGTGATAAATTAGCAAGGAAAACATCTTTAATTTTGGCAGTTGTTATCGCTTCATTGTTTGAATTTGCTAAATGTACCAAAGATTTAACTAGTGCATGTAAAATGAGGTCATTGTTAACTATGTCAGATAGCTCTAACCCCCCTGGAGAAATATTTATAGAATTATTTACATTATTTATAGAACTATTTACAGACTTATTATTTACATTTTTATTTACAAGGAAGGATGAATTTTTATTTTGTGAATCAGTATTTTTTGTTTGTTGCGAAAATGTTTTGTTCTTGAGTACTGGAAATTCTTTTTCATACGAAATTGTCTTACTTACTTCTGCATACGTAATTTTACTTTTCTTTTCTGTCATTTTTTTAAGCTTAATAGGGCATTCCCGCGATATCGCTAAATGAGCACCCCCACAATTAATACAATTTAAATTATCTTTATTGTTACAATCCTTAAATAAATGATTTCCAGCACACACAGAACAACGCTGTTCTTTAGAGCAAATCCTGGCTGAATGATTAAACTTAAAACATTTAAAACATTGTAATAATGGTGGTACATATTCAAAAACTCTGTAGGAAAATAAATCATATTGTACAGACTCAGGCAAAATATTAGATAGGAAGGTAATGCTTACAGTTTGTAGAGGTACCCTCTCGGTTCCAACCCTTTTCGAAAATCTCCTTATGGCTATTATATCATATTTGGATGATAGTTTTGTATATAGTTCTTTATTTGATATATTAGATGGCACAAATCTGATAATCCCTGTCTTCTCAATATGTGTTGCTGGTATAAATGCTCGGATATTGTACTTATCTTGAAATCCAGTATTAAGAATAAAGTTGTTAGCATGAATATATTGTTTAAATTTCACAATTATCTTTGCTGCACTCATCCGAGTGATACTGACCACTCCTTTTACCTCCATTGTAAATATATGGTTTAAATATATAGGACTTTTATTTCCTAATCTTTCCTTCGTATTTTTGCTTTCTACAAATACCTGGTATTCGCAATCACCAGAATTCTCTGGATAAAGCCTAGTATACCCTTCCTTATGATACGGTTTATACGCTTCGTTGTCTTGCCCCCCGCCTTGACGAGCGTCACCGTCCGACGGGGTTTTTCTTTTCGATGGAAGGGGCCCGCCACCTCCATCAGGAGGAGCGGGGTCGTCGTCCGCCCCCATCAACTGTTTTAATTGATGTTATTTACTGATTAATGCTATATTTCACAAAAAAAAATATTTTTTCCGAAAAAGTTCGACTATCTTGTTTTGGAGTTCCCGCCAAAGTCCTTTTTTATGAAAAGTAAATTTAGTATTACCAGCGTTGTGTTTTTTGCCCACTCTTTGTAATTTTTATGTTTGTTAAGGGTGATTATAATAAATTGATTTCCGGAGTTTCTTGTTAGTTCTTCTCCAAGCTAGGGTCTCCGCTGATCTAACCTCGGTAAAAAATATGTAAAGACAATGCTCAGTGCCATGTTTGAAATAATAGTTTTAAGAGATTCGCGATTTATACTCATGATATAAGATATAAGGGTGTGTATAAGATTGATTGCAGCTGTGGGAAATCCTATGTCGAACAGACTAAACGGTCTATTGCGGACAGAGTGAAGGAACACATAATATATGTAATATATAATAAGAAGGATAAGTCCCGTTAATTATTAATCATGTTTGAAATAGTATAATAAACATATTTTGACTTTGATATATTAATTTGTTTTATTTGAGTTTATAGCTCTGCAACCAAAGATCGTTACAAATGAAACCTATAATGTTTCGAGCCGTATGGCACAGTGAGTGCTAGTTTTGGCGTGTTTACTGGTAACACTGAATTACGCGACTGTGGCGACGCCTCCAACTGCCACCGTATGTGGCGCGATCTCTAGTCTGGCTAACGAAAGTAGATACTGGATAATTTTGCAAACTTTTTATATGACAACACTAAAGTGTTCCTACCATCGGATATTTACCCTACAATTTGGGGTATTTGAAGTAGAAAGTACTTAGGAACAAGTAATTACAAAAAGGCATTTTTAAAACAAACTTATTTTGAACATTTTATAGAATGAGTTTTAAAAATTTGTACGTCTGCTAAAATTGTGTTAATCGAAAATAAGTTTCGTATCTACGTGTTGGATCACTTCAAGAGCTACAGTAAGCCTTACGTTGGTCTAATAAATAGCTTAGGTAATTAGGTACACTATGTATTAACTAATTAGGTAGGGAAAAACTTAACAATTTTATTTAAAAAAAAAATTAATTTGTGACTATTTTCCGAAAAATTTGGTAAAGCCAGAATTAGTGTATGGTATTCCTATTTCTGACGCCGAAGTTGGCGTGTTGTTGATGTTCCTTTATGGTTCTTTATGGTTGACTTGCGTAAAGTTAGGTTAGGTTGACTTGCGTAAAATGTCTTGATATTTTCTTATTTTAATTAAGTAAGTACATTATTCGTATAAGTTATTTTTTGCTTGTTCTTTTTGTTTCTTTAATACGCTACAATGGAGTGTCGTATCCGTGTAATGTTTGGTATGGAGTTAATAAAGAGATAACAAGTTATATAAGCTACTTTTAATCACGTCATAACGCGGACAAAATTGCAAGTATCCACTAGTAAAATAAAAATAAATGTCAAAGTATCAAAGTGAGTTGTTCCGACTTTCCTTTTTATTTTAGGGTTGCAATGCTAATATATTTTAAATTTGCCGCGCTTTTTCAGTATCTACTTTCGTTAGCCAGACTGTAGTATAGTATTTTTATATTTGTGTATGAGGAATAAACGTTATAATTGAACAAACCAGCTATGATGATGCAGTCTTCACAACAACCTGTTCTTCAATTAACAACCTGTGTGTTTTAATCTAATAATATACTAATAGTAAGTACTTAGATATTAAAAATAGAATTCAACAAGGACTTTTTTTGACAACAATGTTTATATTAATATTACTGAAAATTTATACTGTGTATAGACGACATAAATGTCAAATATCATAGGTGTTAAAAGTGTCAAGTGTCAATGTCATTCCATATCCAGCTCCACGATTGTTTTGTTGGCTGGCTGTACTCAGTTGCTTTGGATTTTCCATAATTTTCAGTGTAACTCTTAATCATTGAGTGGAATATTTGGTGAACTCAGTTAGTTACACAATTTGTAAGAATGGCTGAGAAGAGGAAAAACAAAAAACGCAAAGAGGTAAGTCGTAATATCAATTTTGCCACGTGTGGAGCATTTCATCCTATCATTGTTGATGATTACGTTTTCAGTTTCCTGCTATAATTAGGATCTTCGGCTTTGTTGTTCTTGGGGATTGACTAATCCCGTTTGTAAAACGCAGTAGAACATACTAATGTGCGTTATAGAGCAATGTTTGGCAACATTTCCGCTCGTTAACAGAAAATAAACTATGTTTTCATTGAATGTATTACTTATCTAATACTTCATTTATAAATTAATTATTGGTTATCCATGACTATTCACTGCAATCCAAATATTACTTTTAAATATAAACAATCAAGACATAATCTAATTGAATGGACTTTCCATTTCATTCTTTTATCTTACTACATCATACACGAAGTTAATGTGAATCTCAAAAACATAACAGTCAGTCAACTAAAGAACAGTTTCCAACCTGAATGGATATTTCCATGTTAAAACAGTCAAATTATGTGTTCTCAATTATTATTAAGGGGGTAATAAAACATATGATAATTTTTGGTAACCATTGCCATTTATGTCTTGGTATATTCAGAGGTTCACAGGTTCATTTTAGTAATTTTGAATGACCTTCCTTGCACAACCATTTTGACTGCATAAGTTCCACTATACCGCCATGAATAATCCTGACAAACCTCTCACATTTCGTCCAGATCCATCATCCTTCTCAAGCATGCTGTTCTCATCATTCATCTCATCATTCTTCATTCATTAAATAGAACTTACCACTTAGATATATCACCTCTTTACAGGAACAATGTGATATTTTGTAAATTACAAAAAAAAGACAAACACATTTACGACCATTAACCACTATGGGGTAGTCAGAGGATCAGGCATCCATCTCTGCAATTGCAGAGATAGTAATTCTATGGCTACCTCGAACCCATGTGTTGACCAGATAGTTAGTATTCAATGTGACAAGTGGTAAGCCATGTCGTTTACAAGCACTAACTATAACCTGTTCGGGAAACAGGGCCCTTACTCCACTAATGCATTTTAGGCACAATTTTAATTTTTGTTCTTAATTTGACACTTTGGTACTCCACTAATAACTTTACGCCACTGAAGAGCTATCGAACTACGTCTGAAGTACAAAAAAGTTACTCCTAATACTAATCTTACGTGCCCTAATATCGGTTCAATTGCCTTATTTTTGGTACTCCACTATTGTTTTGACAGCTTTGTCTATGCTCAATATTCTGGGAACAGGTAGGTTTCCTCAAAATGCTTTAAGCCCTATTATTCACTGCATTTCGTAAATGTAGTTTTATTTGTAAATTATAACTTTTTGTAAATTATAACTTAAAATACCACATTATTTTTGTAACAATAACATGTCATTTGGTCACACATCAAATCATTAAAACTAACCATTATTGTTTTAATAGTAACTTGTTATTAAAATAACTACCACCACATTATTCATATAAACAGCCAATATAATCCTCTATAGACTCATCACATACTAAGCCATGTATGCTGATGTTTGAGGGAGGATAACATTAGAGCATTCAATGTCTCAGGCATCAAATAGACCAGATGCTCGAGCCATATGATTTTGTAAAAGGACTAATGCTACAATATGATTATGAAAGCGCCTCTAGGTTCGAGGTTGCCATATAGTTACTATCTTTGCCATTGCGGAGATGGAAACCTGAACCACTGACTACCCCGCAAGGGTTGTGAATGCGTTTATCCTTTATTGTCTGTAGCCAAGTGGTTAAGACCTCTGTCTTATATTAGAAGTCCTAGTTTAAATAGCATGATGAGGTATGATTTACTAACAAATGAAACTAATGTGTTTTCATTTACATAATATTCTACAGTTGTTAATGTTGAAAAGGAAAACATCATGAAGAAACCTACCTATCCCTCCATATATGTAATAGCCAATGCCTGTAAACAGCTATATGGTTAACTACATATAATGTTATCAATGTTTAGCTTTCATATGATATGAGATTTCATATGATATCTCAACCCCAATATTCATTGCTAAAATCTGCCCTAGGAGATATTTTTGAGTCACGAGGTTCTGTCCACTCAAAGGGATTAACAGACAAGAATGTAGATGTATATGTAGACAAAATCATTACCAATCAATCGACAAAACATAACATTTACGTATTGTACATCCAAAATCCCGTTATCTATAATCCATATAAGATGATGATGATGAAGATGATGATGAAGATAAGATGACGATTCTTCTCAAGGCGGGCGATACATAGCGTGAAGAACACAAGAGCATGTATGAGAAGGTTAATGGGCGTTGGTGAAGCAAGCGAGATTAGTCAGGAACGTTCCAGATGGTGGTCGATAGTCTCTGCCTATCCCGTTAGGGACGTAGAAACGTAATATATGTATGTATATGAGATGGGAACTTTCTATATGTCTAACGTATGAATTGATTGAGTTGTATAAAAAATGTTAATGTGCTTGCTCGAATGATCTCGATTGTATGTCATTACGTCCATTCATGATTTCTGTAGATATTTAAGAGGTAAACAAACGATGTATCGCCCCAGACTAGCGAGTGACTATACGTAGAGATTAAACTAGCTGCCGTTCTGCTTCGTTCGTACTTAGAGTCAAATTAGGTGTTATTAAATACCGGGATTGTTACAACCCAAGCCATAGACAGAGCCATATAAACTAAAATCCATTAGTAAAAGTAGTAATGCCTATGCCATTACAACTTAGCAAAATATTTTTCTTTCATTAATAAGCCATTCACCACTAAGGTTATGTCGGCTCAAGTACAAACACTGATGCCACGGCGTTTGCACTTGTTATTTAGTCGCCATTACACCAACGCTGCCAGCCGCTACAACCGAAGAAAAACGAAGTCGAAGTCCAATGCTTCTCCTCTTCCTTGTTCTTCGGTTCGTTCCAATTGACGATCCAAATATAATCCCAAAGCGAACATATTTAATCAGTTCGGCATCACAATTGACTAAATATTCTGCCGAAAATAATTATTTGTATTTTCAATTTTCACTGAGCTGTTGACTTTGTTGACGAACCATAGACGACTGTAACTAAATACTAGTTATTTCAAAATTTTGTGGATAACTACACGTTGTCGACTTATAATAAATAATTATGTTTTGTTATTCAGATAATGTGTCGTTCGAATCTACCGTACGTCCTACCCCTGTACGAAATTATTTATTAGAAACAAAAGCCTGTCGCGTATATTTCATATTAACTAATACAATCTATTTAACGCTAAATTCGTGACCAAAAAATATGATGAGCCCTATATTCTGTACACCCTGAATGGAATATAAAGACAAAGAGTATAGTTATCTAAGAATAAACACAAATCTTGAGGTTGTAAAATTATCGAACGTCTTTGTTTCTTCAGACTTATAAATCGCTTTTATGCATGATAGTAGTTAGTTATCTAAAAGCTCAAAACCTACGATAAAAAGGATACAATATTGAGTCTATAATCTATATATCTCCTAGGTGCCGTCTACTACCAAGGTTGTATGTCACCTTTGTTCTGTCCACCCCAAAAGGGATAGGAGCACATGAACTTGATACCCATATCTTCGGATCGCGGCTAATAACGGCGTAACCCACTTTCACCGTGGCAATGCTTGTGCAGCTTTCGACGTGGTCCGAACCAGTCGCTTCTAGTGCACGGTGAACGAAATAGTGAAGTGAAGTGAAGGATATATAAGTGAAGTGAAGGGTTGTTACGGAGAAGTGACATGGAGTACACTGTGAGTGGTTTTTTTTGAATGGCTTGGCTTAAAATGTGAATAGTATGATCGTTATTTTAGATGAGACCGTGAGAATTTGAGACCGTGTATTTTTTGGATTTTTATCAATGATAAATTAAAATTTTTGTGTGAATTATTTCATGATCATATCATAATTATTTCATTTAATGATTATAAATTGTGCCCAATTATTACAGTAACATTAGTCTTACATGAATTTATAATACATGCTATAAATTCATTAAAAAATAAACTAATTATTTCTCGTAGCAACATTAATATGTTGCATACAAAAACTCACGTTTCTATAGTTTAATATAAAAAATAAATTTAATAATAATGATCATAGTAACGGAGCCATTGCCCTAAGATATGTTAATATGTTTTAAAACTATTCAATATAATAATTATCCTTTATTGAGATTCCACATTACAATAATGGACACAATAATATAAATAATTGATTATACAATATAAAATATGTTACACGAAAATAAAATAAATAATAAAAATATATGAGTAAGTTATTAAATATTCATAAATAATAATCCAAACTAGTTACTAATGAAATTATTGGATTTTTTATTGTTAATTATATGTTCTAAAAGGCTATACATTTTAAGAGTACTGTAGCCGTTCAATACAACATTATTAAACATATAATTAAATAATAGAGTGTGTTAATAGCTTCTTTGATTCCTTTATTCCCTCGGGGAAAAAGGGTTCTCATCAATGATCTCCATTTCACTCTGCCATGGGCCAACTCTTCAAGCTACTTCCACCTGTATCCTGTAGTCACAGCCTCCTTATCAATCGAAAGCAACAAAATCCTTAAGGCGATTTTTCTCACTCGATGCCAATTTTGATGTGTGTCATTTCCAATATATTTATTTATTGCAAAGTCACAGCCGATATTTAAAACGGTACATCGAAATACACAAACTTGCTAAGCGACTTATGACCTCCTTTTGCGAAACTCTTTTCTGAATCTATTATACAAATCACACGTGTTGGTATACTTTAGAATTGAAACTAACATGGACTTTAAGTCTTGAGGAATAGAACTTAATTTTCAAGTTGGACGAGGTTACCGTTATCGTAATTGCAACCATGACTTTAACCTTCATGTTTAAAAGGTCGTGACGTAAGAGAGTTACGTGGCTGTGTAGACGCGAATCGAGGGCCCAGTGTGTCTGAATAATAATAACGGAAACTCCCTTACTTTAAAAACAGGTTGTAAATCACAAATATTAATAGTACGGTGTTACATATAATATTAATAGTAAAGTTGAGACTTGCATAGTGTATAGCTGCCTACTTTGTTTTTAACAGGTTTTACTTATGTTTTAGCCCTAACAAACATTAATTAAGACGAGACGCTAGTACATAAATTTACTATGAA
The DNA here is from genome assembly GCA_030578115.1 of Leucoptera coffeella. Classification (NCBI taxonomy): domain Eukaryota; kingdom Metazoa; phylum Arthropoda; class Insecta; order Lepidoptera; family Lyonetiidae; genus Leucoptera; species Leucoptera coffeella. Next base: position 187,880 of record JAMBLF010000218.1, read on the forward strand.
CATTGTTAGGAACACGCCTGTATGTTTTACTTCAGTAAAGGTGACTTAGAGTGTGTACTGTTTTACATCTTATCATCGTTTTTATTATAAATTCTTAAACTGTTACTGTTCAACTACCTATCTAATTATAATGGGTTTTATATGCGGATCTGTCTATCCCTTTTTAATCATTTACATTGATAACTATGTAGTGTTGCAATATTTAAGATCTTATTCTTACTTATACAAATTCACGTCATGTTTAGTAAAAGTCCTAAAGTACATACATACACATATTTTAGTCTTCTGTTAGATACAAAAAACATACATACATACAAAAATGTAAATAGAAAAGGCATAATGATTATGTTTCATAATTGACTTCGTAACGAAAATAACTCTATGACGTTCTGTGAAGACCTTTAATGATATAGTGTACTCGTATTAATACTTAATTGATGCAAGGTATATATTATGGTAGGTCGTGTACTAGTCTAGGACGTAAATAGAATGCTAATTAGCTACCTTTCTTCTCTACTTGTATAAGGCGACTCTGAAGCTAGGGTAAAAGATAAACGCGTTCACGACCATAACCCTTGCGGTGTAGTAAGAGTTTCTGGTGTCCATTTCCGCAATTGCGAAGGTAGTAATTCTATGGCCATCTCAAACTGTGACGTTGAACGAACGTAGTCAGTACTCAATGTGACAGGTGGTAAGCCATGTCGGCATTAACAAGCATTATCACTTGCTCGGGGAACTGATAGGTTCCTCGCGATGTTTTCCCTTAAACGTAGTATTCGATGCATTTCTTAATTGTATTTTATTATGAAAATGTATTTTATTATGAATTATTTTATTTAGGGGTTAATGGAATGATTTGGCAATGAGCGCACAACCTGTCACTATTGTACCGTGGAAATATGTCTGCGAGCTTCAAAAGAGTATCTATTGAGCAATGGGCTACATGCAACCTGTCAGCAATCTCATAACAACAATCATTAAGCTAAAAGTGACCAAGGAGATACTATTACTCCGACCTTCTTACTATTTTTAAAGATAAAGGCATTCACGACCATTAAACCTAGCGGCGTGTCCAGCTCCGCAATTGAGGAGCTCATAATTATATGGCCATCTCGAAGCCACGTGTTGATCGGATAGTCAGTACTCAATGTGACAGGTGGTAAGCCATATCGCCATTTACAAGCACCTATATTTGTATGCATGTATGTCTGAGATATTAGTTCTTCGAGCTGCTCTCCACTACAAAACGGCTGAAGATTGTCTTACATGCATACATACTCATCCCCGACCTTTAATCCCTTTTGGGGTGTACAGGACCTCGTAGATATTAGATATCCTAGGTCAGAGACCACGGGTGCCCATTCGTCCCTCCTGACAAAACACTTTCGCTTCCTTGACATCCATACACCTCCTCATACACTGTCGCCAGTTATAGCTACATATAATATGTATGTTCTCTCATTTCCAGGAGTACGGAGATCAGGAGGAGGCGGAGAAGCCATCCAGTGATGAGTACGCGGTGGCCAAGTGGCTCAAGGCCAACGTGCCTACCAAGAAGACCAAGTTCCTGAACCATCACGTGGAGTACTTCACAGGTAAAGTAGAGTATGCACATTGATGACAGGTTTTTGGATCACCTTATTAATCTAATTTGATTTATTTTAACAATGAGTTTATGTTAATGACATATTTTTTTGTAAATTATGTTGTTTTTTTGACGTTCAATAAGTGACTTTATGATCCTTATGTTGAATAAAAGATTTTTATTTCATTTCATAGTTTAATAATGCATTTTAGGTACGACATTAGCTCATTAGTGATACAATAGTACTTGAGTGGCAGTTATTTGACACTTCTGGTAACAACTAACAAGTTTTCGCCACTGAAGCGCTATCGAACTACGTATGAAGTACAAAAAAGCTACTCCACTAATCAATCGTGCCTCAATATCTGTTCAATCGCGTTATTTTTGGTCACTACTATTGTTTTGACAGCTTTGTCTATGCTCAATCGTAAGCGAGTGTGCTATTGAGTTACCACTGAAGCTTTTTTAAACTAGCATTTTTACAGCAGAGACGCAGTAGCAACGCAGTTGTATCGCCGTCATAGTTAATTAGTGGACTAAGGCTCCCGATAGATTCCATTTCCCTTTATATTACCGATTATAGTGTGGAAGGTAGAGTTGGACGGTGTATAGTGATTCAGTGATTAAGGTTTCTTTAACCGAAGCTATCTGCAAGTTAGCATATACAAATAGAAATATAAATTACCTATTCTTCGAATTTTTAGTTCCGATTTGGTATGGGACGTAAAAAGAATGCTAACTGGCTGTAAATGTAACTAGAGGTAAATGGAATATATCGGGCTATAGGTAAGCAAACTGTCACGAAAGGTTCATATTACATCAAAAGCTCAATATTTATGCTAAAAAATGACTTAAGAGATATCGACTTGTCTATATGTATGTACATCATACATATTTAATAAATACTAAAGAAGAGTAAATACATTTCAAGTCGTGGTGATGTATTATCATACCTAAATATCACCGTTGGTATATATGGACACTATATTCCTAGTCAGATAGACGCCATATTGAAACAGGGTGATGTTAGAAGTACCTACAACCGCCGAGTGTGTATCAAGATGTGTTTGAGTGTCTAAGGAGCAAAGTTTGTCAGGAACGGGGCAAAGGGGGATCCGAGATCTCTATCAACTTCTCTACAGGGAATCAAGCGTGATGTGTATGTAAGTATACTACTAAAGCATTGAAAGAAGCCAGCTGTTCGTTCAGTTCAAATCCCAAATTAGCACTGGATTCGGAGCCAATGCTAACACATTGGTCCCGAAATGCATTTTCTATTTTCGTCTCTCGTTAGTTGAATATGAGGTATAAATAGACGGTTCTTACAGCATGCGAGATTAACGTATTGACAAACGCACGTTTCCTCTTGGTGCTGATATTTGAGTTATTTTGTCTCCATATAGTCTGGGCTTTTAGTGTGAAGATGCCTGTATTCCGAAAAAGTATAAGAGCATATATATTCACATAACATTGATATAGAATATTGGAGACAGGTTGCTAGCCTATTGTTCAATAATTTCCAGTAACGAAATCATAACTTTATATCTTCTCGGTCAGTTTTAGCAATTCACGTTCAAGTCCTTTAATTCATTTGCGGGTAAACAGAACCTTGGAGATATGAAAATCTCCTTTGTCACTTATTAGCATGAATATTGGGGTTGTGACGTTATTTTAATCATCCATGCCATCGCCCGATAGATTTTCCATTTACGCCGGAAAGAATAGCAGCTAATTTGCATTCTTTTTACGTCCTAAAAGACACGTAACACATATATTATATTCTACTAGTGACCCGCTCCGGCTTCGCACGGGTATAAAATATATAGCCTACTCCACTATTTAATGGATGTTATTATACATATAAACCTTCCTCTTGAATCACTGTATCTATTAAAAAAAACGCATCAAAATCCGTTGCGTAGTTTCAAAGATTTAAGCATACAAAGGGACATAGGGACAGAGAAAGCGACTTTGTTTTATATAGTACACAGTATTAACACGTCTTTCCGTACGTCAGGTGCGAAAGCAGTGGACGCCTTGCTGACTTCAAAATGGGCGACGGGCCCCAACCCGCTCTTCACTACGAGGCATGACGTCACAGACTTCCTTCATCTCATGCTACTGCATAAGCTGTTTCACAGGGCTAAGAAGGTGAGAGAAATGTGCATAATTTATACTAATATTATAAAGCTGAAGAGTTTGTTTGTTTGTTTGAACGCGCTAATCTCAGGAACTACTGGTTCGAATTCAAAAATTCTTTTTGTGTTAGATGGACCATTTATTGAGGAAGGCTTTAGGCTATATAACATCATCCTGTTACTAATAGGAGCGAAGTAAAAATCAAATTATAATTACAGTGCCATCTATGTTTCATGTAATGAAATCTTATGAAAAACTAAAATGTGGCAAATTATTTGATATTGCTTGTTAGTATAGATAAGTATGTAAACCCGGCTTTTACATACAGGGGCAAAGTCTACTAATAAATTTTTACTAAATCGTGGTTCAATTGAAACGTAATTATTTCATTGGTAAAATTGGACACGTTTGCTACTTTGCTAACAACTTCACACACAATTAATTTGCTATCGAACTACTACTACAGCGTTTCTACTGAATTACGATTTTGATAAATAGCGTTAATCGACTTGGGCCTCAGTACGTGATTTTAGTACCAGTAGCATTAAAATTAACACACATACATATACAATCACATCCTTTAATCCCTTTCGGGAGAACCTTAGAGGTACGATAATTATCTTCTAGGCCACTTACCATGATTGGGATTACGCTGTCATAATATGGAACATTCGTGACAGGTTGCTAGCCCATTGCTCAATAGATTGATTGGTTTAATAGATCAATTCCCGTAGTCGCGTCCTACGGGATGCCGGGAAGAACGGTATCTAGTTTGCTTTATTTCACGTCCCAATATAGCAAGGGATGGATGCAAGAACTATTAGGATACTAACTAGTTCTGAGACTATCATAAGAGACACATTAAGACTTAACCTTTCCAGAGGTGGACAGAAATAAGGAACCCTTTATTTTGAACTTTGACGTTTCTTATAGAGATAGCCAGATATCACAAACCCTACCATTAGTATGACATCTTAACTGAGGGCCTTAATCCAATAATGTCCTTTAGCACAAACACGGTTCAATATCAGATCAGTGTGACTTTGGCAGTGAATGACCAAAGGTTCCATTTCACCATGAAAATGGGCAAAAGTGTCACATTTTACTTAAAAATGGCAAAATTTGTTAGTTTTGCAAAAAGCATTAGTGGACTAAGGCCCCTGATTTCTATAATTTGTATTAAGTCTTGCGTTAATTTAATTTTACTTAAAATATTCACTCTACTAGTAAGAAACCCTTACCACGCCGATCTAAGACTTTCATAAGATACACATTAAGACTACTTCCCTTTACAGAGGTAGGCAGATATCATAAACTCCTTATACCAGCAATCACAAACACTACCTTTAGCTAATGCTCTCTTCTTATCTACTTTTTGTATTTAATTCTGCCTTTAATATAATATAAATATAATATTATTGGACATTATTACACCAATTGAACTAGCCCCTTGGTAAGTGCATGTAAGACTTGTGTTAAGGGTACTAGTCAACGTATACTTATACGTATACTTATTATATATAGATAAATACATATATAGCATATATGATCAACGACCAGACTGGAAAGCAGAAGAAAAGCGTAGTTCTTAACTCTGCCTCCACCGGGAATCGAACCCGGGACCTCACGGTTAGCGTTCAGGCAGCTAACGCATCGCGCCACGGAGGTCGTCAATAATGAATAAAAGCTTATTATTATTATTAATGTTACAGGTTCCAGTGAGCGAGAGTGAGTTGAAAGGGAGAAAGAAGAAGGACCAGGACAAAGGGAAGAGTGGAGACGAGAAGGATGGAGAGAAGAGCCAGGCTAGCGCTTGTGAGGGCAAGGTAAGAGACAACTTATATATTCGATGTTAATCCTTGCAAAACAGAGGTTCGAGTGTACATCATAAAAATTGTGTTAACATTTTACATTAGAGGAATTCGATATACAAATATGAACCACGCTTGTTTCTCTACACAGGGATAGGCACAGGTTAATGATCACTATTTATTTTCGTGGTTATATGTATTTTAAAATGAAAGTCTCAAAATCTAGTGATTACTATACTGTATATTGTAATAATTTACATTCAGTAAATGTACATATTTGTCACGAGCTTTCTGGTACGTAAATAAAATGTTAACTGGCTACCGTTCTTTCTGGCATGCCGTAAAATGCGTCTGAGGGAAAATGGAATCTTTTGGGCGATAGTCTATCAACCTGTCACCAATATTCCATACTGACATCGCAACCCCAATATACACGCTAATGACTAAGATCCTTTACATGTCTATAAGGTTTGAGAGGACGTGAAAGTATATCAAACGAACATTTACACATAAAAAAATGTTCTTAAATTTGGATAATCTTAAAAAATTTAAATAAATATAATTAAATTATTGCCATTTCGTAAAGGATAAACCCGCAGAAAAGAAATGCCAAGAAACTCTGCGAACATTTTTGAACACAAATTCAATAATAGTTCATCAGAATGTGACTGCACCCTAACCAGCAATAAAGGAATATTCTGACAACTTATATATATGTATGTATAATATATGTAAAGCTGAAAATCGGCGGATTTACGGAGCCCGCGCTCCGTAGATTCCCGCCGAGCTGGACGCCATTTGGGATCTCCACGGCACACACTAATTGACTGACATTTAATTCTGACTGACAATTTTAATATAATAACTTAGTCATGTATAACATTTTTCTTTTTTATTGTATAACTATTCGTCGGTACTATTGTGTCATTTAATGTATTGTGGAGTTTCAATAAAGGTTTATTATTATTATGTACTTCACAGGACCCAAAAGACGGCAAAGAAAAGAAGAAGCGCAAAATTCGTCTCGAGATGCACATGGAACAAGTGTTTCTTGATACCCCCGATGCGTACGTGTGGATCTATGACCCCATGCCGTGGTACTACTGGCTTTGCGGTACTCTTGTGGTACTCGGTACGGTACTCATCTGCATGTTCCCGCTATGGCCGGCTACAGTGCGGTGAGTGCCTGATATAAATGTATAGATGACATAAGATTTCTATTATAGAAAGAAAGAACACATTTAATTCACTGCATATAAATAATATATACGATACGGTACGATACGGTTCACTACCTATCACGTTGGGTGCTGTCTATCTAGTGATACGCGGGCTTCGAATGACCCATACCTAACGTGGCTTCAAAATTTCGGAGATGGGCATTCAAGCCTCTGACTACCCCGCCATAATAAAAAAGGGAGTGTGTATACACAAGTCGTGAAGCGTATTATTTTTTTATAAATAATATAATGATAGTATTTGGACATTATTACACCAATTGAACTAGCTCCTTGGTAAGTACATTTAAGACTTGTGTTAAGGGTTAGTCAATGTATATTTAAGAAATGTATACATATTATATATAGATAAATACATATATATCATATAAATCAACGACCAGACTGGAAAGCAGTAGAAAAACGTAGTTTTTAACTCTGGCTCCACCGGGAATCGAACCCGGGATCACGATTAGCGTTCAGGTGTCTAACCGATCGCGCCACGGAGAACGTCAACATATGACCTGATCGGATATAAATGTATAGATGACATAAGATTTCTATAATAGAAAGAAAGAAAACACTTCAATATAAATAGAAAATAAAATTCTCTGCATATAAACCCAAACATTACACATAAATATAAAATGGAAACCTTGATGCAGTGAAAAGTTGCTGCCATAGTAAACGATGGCAATAGCCTACATCACTAGTACTCCGGGAGCACCCGATTAAAAATAACAGTAATTTCGTGCCATACAGTAGTCTCAATCGAATTCTTACCAGAATAATAATTGTCAATACGTACGCTTGACTGACTGAACGCGATGTCAATTTGCATTGGATTGACGTTTCACTTAATTGAGTCGTCTCTGGTTCGTCAACAAAGTCAGCAGAAAGTGAAATTTTAACATAGAAATAGTTATTTACGGCTGAATATTTAGTCAATTGTTATGCTAAACTGGCACTGGCTGGCTAAATATGTTTGCTTTTGGGATTATATTTGGATCCTCAACTGGAACGAACCGAAGAACAAGGAAGATCAGAATTGCAGCTTCAACTTCGTTTTTCTTCGGTTGTAGCGCCTGGCGGCGTTGGTGTAACCATGGCGACTGAATAACAAGTGTAAACGCCATGGCAACAGTGTTTGTAATTGAGCCGACATAACCTTATTTGTGAATGGCTTAATAAAGAAACAATTGATTGTTATCGTCTTAGCGGTTAGCCACTAAGTTAGGCTTGACTTATACATACACTTTCGGTGGTTATAGGTAATTGTAACATCGCCGTTTTTTTTAATATGTGTTAATACGTTACTTGCATTACAGGAAAGGAGTGTACTACCTGTCAGTGGCCGCAGCGGGTTTCCTGGTGGTAATCATAGCGTTAGCCATCCTACGAGTGGTGGTGTTCTGTGCGGTGTGGCTGGTGACACTGTCCCGCCACCATTTGTGGCTTCTGCCCAACCTTACCGAGGATGTGGGATTCTTCGCGTCATTTTGGCCACTCTATCAGGTAATATTGGTTTGATGATTTTTGTAAATTTGAGGTGGTGTAAGGTCACGCAAGGTCTGTTATGCATAGTGTCACAAACTTATCTAAATCGTTGGTAGTGTCGCTACTGTGGCTATTATTGTTCTTAGCTTAAAAAAAAGGTTTTACAATTGTATAATTCCTATTTTAGCCATGAGGTTAGACAGACAATATTCTGTTGGTCATAAAACAATCTCCTTGTTCACTTATCTGAATAAATATTTGGGTTGTGATGTTATATGGACCTTACGTGACAGGTTGCTAGCCCATCGCCCAATACCTTTCATTTACGATAGTCCCTTAGTCTCCTATGACATGCCGGAACATAAGTCTGCTAGCTAGCATTCTTTTGACCAGTAGAGTACTCTGCTACGCTATATTGAAAAAGGGTGACCTTACGAGTACCTATAACCGCCGAGTGTGTATGAGAAGATGTATGAGTGTCAATGAAGCGAAAGTGCTCTGTCAGGATCGGGACAAATGGGGATCCGTGATCTCTGCCTACCCCTCTACAGGGAATCAGGCATGATTATATGTATGTATGTATTAAGAATTTTCCTTGTTCTTAGTACGAGTACCGCGGCCCCGGTTCGGAGAGTGACAAAGCGTCAAAGAAGAAGAAGCGTAAGAAAGACAAGCAGTCCGACGATGAAGAGGAGAAGAAGCCGCTTCTAGAAGAGAAGGAAGCAGAAGATAAGAGCCAGGAGAAGAGTGAAGCCAAGTGAGTTTTAAAAATAAACGTTTACACGACTGAACGGGTAAAATAGTCAGTGCTTGTAAATGGCGACATGGCTTACCATCTGTCACATTGAGTACTGTCTATCTAATAAACACGTGGGTTTGAGGTGTCCATAGAATTACTACCTGCGCAATTGCGGAGATGGAAACCTGAACCTCTGACTACCCCGGAATTGTTAATGGTCGTGAATGCGTTTGTTTTGTAATGTAATTTACGTCTACTTAGATATATGGCCGCTTTATAAGCCACCACCGTATCACTGTCATAATTAATAACATTAAAACCGCTTTCAGAGAACCGCAATCAACAACTGACAAACATTCGGAGTCAGAGTCAGAGAATAGTCAGCGGTCCTCAACGGAGAGGGATTTCGAGATGGTGGAGCACGATGACGTGGAAGGCAACCAGACCGGGGACGAGCAGATTGACACGTAGTCTACGCGTTTAGGATACCTTACTCGGTGGTTAGCCTAGTAATCTATATGTCACGAAACAGGAATAAACAAGAAATAGGAAATAGTCAGTCTGTTCAGGGGCCTTAGTCCAATAATGTAATTAAGCAAAATATTAGTTCAGTATTAGATCAGTAATTGTGTGAATTTGGTAGTAAATTAACAAAAGTGACAAATTTTGAAATTTTTTTAAGTGACATTTGACACTTTTGCCGGTTTTAATGTTCAAATTTGACACTTTTGATCATCCACTTTACCGATGGTTATAGTCAAATTAGTCACATTTGATTATCAACTAGCATTGTCACCCTATTACAGATATGATATTGAAGTGCTTTTGTAATAAAACGCATTAGTAGACTAAGGCCCCAGGTTAGATTCTGATTATCAAGTATAAGTAGGTTTAGAGTGGCTAAAGAGCGTAAAATTCCTAATTTGATGGCGGACACTCATTCTCTGACTACACTGAAAAGATTAATATACGTTACATTTATATTTATTATACAGATTGGTAAAAAGCCAACATGACATAACTTTTACGATCTTCATACCTTATGTCAGTTCAAGGTTTCCTGTCAGTCAATTTTAGAGTTGTGATTCTTTGGCCACTTCGAACCCACATTTCAATTTTCATCGTATTTTAATAACGGTATGTAGAGATGATAATGAAGTGTTAATCATCTACCTAGGTGTGTTATATGTATGGAACTTAATAGTAAATTAATTTCATTGATGAATGATTTGTCAATAAAAAAGGTGAATGTTTCGTATATTTGAAGGTAACGGAAGTTAGGTTATTAGGACTGAGTGTATAACAAACATAAGGGTGCAATTTAAATTTATAAAGGTATGAATGGATACTGGATGTTTTATATTTCAATAATTCTGGGACTAACATTATTAGAACATAGCATAAAAACTATACTTTGCACATTTTTTTATTATTTAGTAAAACAAGTATTCATAATTGACGTAATAATAAAATATACAACAAAATTCATTATGATGAAATTGTCAATTATATCTCATTCTGTCGCTTTTTTGTCCCAACATAACATTTACATTCAGTATCCATTCTTATTATTATTTGTTGTATTCATTCATGAATATATTTGAAAACCTGGTTATATATTTCAATCTTAAAGCCTTTCCAAATACTTTAGACCATAACATTAAGTATATCATTCTACCTAAAAAGGACTGCAATTCTTATTACTTACGCTATGTATAATTTTATATAGCATCAATAATAAGGTTTCGTTTCTGTAAATAATATTCATGAATGAATCTTAAGCCTATTTAATATTGATTCTGATAATTGTGTTAAGGTGCCGCCTAATAGATTGAAAGCACTTTTGGACTTAAACTTAAGTCTAGAGCACAAAATCCTTCACAATTTGTTTATAGTAAAAAGTAGTGTAACTTTTAGATGAAATACCTATTAGTCGTACATATACCAATAAATTTGGTGTATGAATTAGAATTGTTATAAAAAAATTTTGGTTTGTCACGCAATGTCTGTTATTTGTCATAGTTTTGTATTATATATCAGACCATTATGAACGCTTTATATAAAATGTGTTAAACGGTTATATTTGTTTTATAGATCTTAAAATACGAATACGTTTGAGATGATATCAACTTCTCAGGTGGTGTTATTATTATTGACTGAATTGTGTTTATTATATTTTATGATTTTGTTATGTGATATTGTCATAGTTTGGTCGTATGTACACTTTTTTATTACAAAAGGTGATTAAGAACTTTCTTAAACTTGACCGTTTTCAAATTCTTTTTAACTTGTGTATGTAATTATTAAAATTAAATGTTTTCTGTGCTATCCATTTCTCTTGAACGTAATTTTCAAACCTTTTTTTATATACCACGTAGAAAAGGTTATGGTGTACATATTTAATAACATTATTCTTTTTCGGTGCTTTTCGTTTGAATTATCTCGTATTTAAATAAATAGATAATGTAATGTTTGTTTTGTGTTGTAGAATAAATATAATATAAAGTTTTAATAGATTTATTTAATATTACATCCGACAGTTGGTTTCTTTATAATTAATCCATTGATTCATATATACACTATTAATTAAACCATGTAAGGTAAAACATTAAGTCTAGTTAGACCGATACATTAAATGAAAAATTCACCATAATGTTTTGATTAAAGAGTTCGTATACTTTTTTATAACTAAACTTTTTGGTACACGCAGTAAAGCGTTTTGGCGAGAAGTAAAATACTAATTAGATTTATTGTATCCACGAAAGTTTTGTGAATTATGTTTTTTGTGTCCTGTAAAGTCTTTATTTATAAATAGTATTGTACGCATTTCTTCATCGTATTTTGTAAATAGTTTTCTCAATGAAATTAAATATAAAGTGATATGATTATTTGCTTCTTTATTTTTGAAAACTTCTTACATTATAGTCTACGCATTATTTGGTACATAAATATGAATATTTCGTATTATGAAGAACATATACAAATCAAATTGGGCTTGTTCTTCTCAAGTGAACGGAAGAGCATAATATGAGAAGGTTAATGGGTGTGAGTAAAGCAAGAGAGATTGGTCGGGATCGTTCGACGAGGCAAGATTCTTCACGCATTTATCATTTACAGTATTTTTGGAGCAAGGTCAATAAAACATCCTTTTAACTATTAACAATTTATTACAATGGACCTCTTTCTTAAGTATACAAACATTACATAGATACAAACAATACACTTAAGACTATGTCGTATTATTTATAACATGAAGTACAACAAATAAAGTATGAATATACGTTTTACTAACGTTAATTGATAGAAAAGAACAATTTATATCTTAAATATATAAACTAACTAGGGAATATGTAAAGATTGGCATAATATTTAGAGGTTACCACGTTTTTCTTGCTCATACTCTAGTGATTCGAAAAGAGTCTTGAAATTACCAGCGCCGAAACCCTGAAACAAAATAATAATTGAATAGTACACGCCTTATAGGTTAAGCTGCTTGGTATAGTGCTATACCAAGCAGCTTAACCTATAATATGACAAATAATGTCCCATGCTAGCTGTGACGTAAAAAGCATGTTAACTAGCTGCCGTTCTTCCAGTCACTAATGTTCCGTATGACATCAATCTCTATTTAAAGTGAACTAAGAGAGGTTTAATCGGTTTTTTCCATCCCGTAAGAGATTAACGCGCCCGAATGCATGTAACATATGTATGTATTTGTATTCTTTCTAGTCGATTGTCGAGGTATACCAAAAATAAAGCAGGGGTTCATATCATCCAAGAACGGCTGAGATTGATATGGGAATACCTATATTATGTAATAAGATAAGTAATACATATAGATGCTATATTGAAACAAGGTGACGTTAGGTGTACCTATAACCGCCGAGAGTTTATGAGAAGATATATGAATGTCAATGACGCGAAAGGGGTCTGTCAGGATCGGGACAAATTGGGACCCGTGATCTCTGCCTACCCCTCTACAGGGAGTCTGGCGTGATGTGTATGTATGTAAGTACTACATCTATCTAATATATCTTATAGTGTTTTTTTTCACAACCAGTTAGGTAGCCGTCCCATTTGCAAACCATCCATGCCCCCATTTTTTATGTACACTAATACTGACCAATTCAATTATGGCTAACTTACATTATGGTTCCTCCGCTGAATAACTTCGATAAAAAGTGTGGGTCTGTCTTGGGTGTTCTTCGTGAAAATCTGAAGGAGGTACCCGTTGTCATCGTAGTCTATCAGTATGTTGAGACGTTCCAACTCATCAATGCTTTCGGCGACCTTAACTTTGCTTTTTTTGAGCTTTTCGCGAATAATTTGGTAGTACTTCGATGGGATGGTCAGGAATTCTATGCCACGAGCTCTGAGGTGTTCCACCTGGTGACAAACATAAGTTGTGCGAGTGATTATTATGATGGTTTATTTAAGCTTTTCACTGAGATGTAATGTTACTCTCGTACATAATGCTTTAAATATTATAAACCTTTATCAACTAGATAGCAGTCTATGGATGCGGTGAAAACTTTATCATTTAGTGGTCGCCCTGATAATATTAGGGCTGAAGCACAATATTAATTGATTTACACCTCCTTTAATAATTGCACATAGCCACATATTAATAAAATACATAAAAATTACTCCAGTATTGTGCAAATGATCATGCGTATCTCTGACTACTTCACAAAGGCTAACAATTGTTATTTTTTGTAAACTAATAGCAGGGACCTAGAAATAGATTGTTTAAATCATGAAAAACATGTGATCTTAATCGCTGTAAACTCCTACAGAATTATGCATGTTTTATTATTCTAAAACAGCCTTCCTCATTACTCACAGCTGTAATAATATCCTCAGTATTGATAGCTATGTGCTGCACCCCAGCACCGCCATGATACTCCACGTATTCCTGGATCTGGCTCTTCTTCTTGCCGGGGGCTGGCTCGTTGATGGGCATCTTTACGTTCTCTTCCCAGTTGCTCATCACTACGGAACGAAGGGCAGAGTACTCCGTGCATACTTGCGTGTCATCAACTGACCAGAATCTGGGAAAAGTGATATATTGAATTACTTGGGACTAAGGGTTCGGAAATGGCTTTCTAGGCCTCTAGTTGAATGACAAAACGCGACATACAGTCAGCGCTAAAAGTTTAGTCCCAGTAACTTTTTGTAAGTTTACAAGAACAAAAGACAATATTTTATATTTTAAAACTGGCGCCACTATGCATTGTCATGGTCACTTTACGTCCACGTGCTTCGAAATGAAAAATATTGTCTTTTGTTCTTGTAAACCTTATAAAAAGTTACTGGGACTGCACTTTAAGCTTTGACTGTATATACATACATATACATTCACGTCCTAGAACGTTAGATAGCTATAATAATATGTCCAAGGTCAATTAATTAGTTTAGAGTAACTATTACGGTGGTGATGTTATGGAACATTGATGACAGTTAGTTCATCGCCATATACAAAGATCGTGAGTATATTTCTCTATTCGGGGGGATGTAAAAAATTAAGGTACCTACGCTATAACGTGTTCGTATCTAAATATCTTCTAAAAACAGACTAATTGTACCTGGTTTTGTTTTTGTTTCATATCTAGTATTCAAGGTAAACTAGTAAAAAAGTACAATACTTAAATTCTAGCTTAGTACTTGAAGTTACCTATGGAACTGAAGGCACTTCTCATACCAGGCAGCAGCTGGTTCCATCTCGTTGTCAGGCTGGTTTCCCACCACGTGGTCAATGAAGTTGATCTCTACTTTGGGTCTGTGAAAAAGAGTTAACATTGAGTGAAAAATACTTATCTAGCTATTATAGCATTAAATAGCTAGAGTTTTTTCATTATACAATACATCGAGATACACTCAGACGAATAATATAACACCTGAAGATATACAAGATGATATATATGGCTTTCTTTCTATCAATCAATCAGCCTATACTAGCCACTACCAGCGACCTTCTTGAGGTCATCGGTCCACCTGGCAGGGGGGCGTCCTACACTACGTTTGCCGAGACGCGGCCTCCACTCGAGAACGACACTCCACATTTGGATGGAAAGGACTTGGGGAATCTTTTATCTTTGTTCATTCGCAATCGTTTGCAAGGTTATATAATAGTATCCATTTGTCACTAGTCTCTTACTAGATAAAGGGTAGAAAAGTATCTAAATTTAATCTACGGAGTTATTTACGTTCAAAGTTAGAACACGATTTTACTTAAGTAGGTACACGCTATAGTATGTAAGTACATTCACTCTAGTGAGTAAGGCATCGCGAAACCTATCTGTTCCCCGAACAGGTAATAGTTAGTGCTTGTAAATGGCGACATGGCTGACCACCTGTCACATTGAGTATTGACTATCTGGTTAACACGTGGGTTCGAGGTGTCCATAGAATTACTACCTTCGCAATTGCGGAGATGGACATCTGAACCTCTGACTACCCCGCAAGGGTTAATGGTCGTGAATGCGTTCGTTTGTTTGTTTTTTACATTCACTCTAGTGAGTAAGGCATCGCGGATCTCTATTATTCCTAATCCTGGCAAATCTCTTTCTCTTAACATCCATAATCCTCTTTAGAAGCACTCGGCATTTATGACATGATTGTGATAGTACAAGTAATATATATCCTGAAATATACAATATCGTATATTCTGCATATAATTTATATTGCAAGTAATTCCAGGGCCGTTAGTCCACTAATGCATTTTGCAAAATATCAGTTCAATATCAGATCAGTAATAGTGTGAAGTTGGTAGTGGATTAGCAAGTGACAAATTTCGCTTTTACTATAAGATAAGCTATTACTGATCTGATATTGAACTGCGTTTGTGTTAAAACGCATTAGTAGACTTGGGGTTGGGCCCCAGTAATAAGCTATGCATAGCTCATAATCTGCATATCCATTGAATACTTACAGA
Source organism: Leucoptera coffeella (assembly GCA_030578115.1). Taxonomy (NCBI): domain Eukaryota; kingdom Metazoa; phylum Arthropoda; class Insecta; order Lepidoptera; family Lyonetiidae; genus Leucoptera; species Leucoptera coffeella. Next base: position 203,802 of record JAMBLF010000218.1, read on the forward strand.
AACTTGTCGATAGGATCCTTGGTGAGTCTGGAGAAGCCTGGCATGAAAAATCCTTTGTACTTGCTTCTATCCACCAGTGTATGAGTATTGTCGCCGTACTAAGAGAACGTAGAAGTTAATAGTACTAACATATATGTAATATGGATAAGTAACACACATAATGCACATCACGTCAATTATGATTTTTATTATGGTCCACTAAAACATCGTGAGAAAAGCTGCCTATTACTCGGAACAGGTTTAAATAGTCCGTGCTTGTGAATGACGAAACACCGAGACTTTTTCACAGAGTACCTACTAATTATTAATTTATTTTATAGTATGTTTAGTTCAAACGTGGATTCGAGGTGGCCATAGAATCACTAACTACTCCATTTCGGAGATGGACACTCGACCACTCGCCTCTGACTGCCCCACAAGGGTTAATAGTTGTGAAACTGTTTGTTTTATGAATCTATGCTACTCGTATAATATGATAAAGAAGCATAACATCAAACATCGCGATTAGGTTCACGTTTCCATCATTCAATTTGATGAAAACGCCGATATCAAATACAAAATAAAATGAGGGACCGTATTCAGTACTACGTTTAAGTTAATTTCGAACTGATCTGTCGTCAGTACAAATTAACAAATAGGGTTGATATAATTGTGGTTTAATCAGCAATTAATGTATTACCACCACATAATACAATCTCTCCTTTGTCTAATTATTTTTTATTTAGTCTCACCTTACGATCTTTAAGTGTGTATTATGTGGTGTATGAATGACAAAGACGCTAAAGTGGTTTCCAGGACAAATAGGGAACAGAGATCTCTACCTATAATCTGTAGAGAAATAGCGTGATGTATAATGTATGTACGTATTTATTTATTTATTGAAAAAATGAGTTACATTTTATTTATTGAAACATTTTGCAGAGCGTAAAAGATATCGTGTGCATTAAAAGATTTATTATAATATGTAGTTATAAGTCTATGTACAACTGAGTCAGTATGATCATCATTATTCTCTTACCGTTTTCAAAACAGCCGTCCTGACAACACCATACTCGTCCTCTTCTTCAACTATGTCTTGAAGAATGATAGCTCCCTGTTGCCTAGCATAAGATAGGATATAATCCAGGTTCTCTACTTCAAAAGCTATGTCTTTCACGAAGTCTCCATGGAAACCCACTTCTCTTGTGAATGTAGTTTCCTCTGGTTCGTATTGGGATTGAAGGACGAATATTATCTGTGAAAAGAGGGATTATTTGAGGGCTTATTGAGGGGAGGGTTTTTTTATTATTGACGTCACAGGCCAGATAGTTAGTTACCTATGTTTGATGACGCAGTAGTATGAAATGAAATAATTTTTTTTAATAAATACAAGCATCACAAATACCACTTTTTGTAAGTTAAAAAAGAAAATTAAAAAATAAAGTATATTATGAAGGCTGAAAGGGATATTAATTGAACTTGAACTTAATCTTTGAGTGTTGTAATGGATTTTAGAAATGTTACGTTTCGTAATTCGTGACAATGTTGACGCAGACATATAATATGCCATAAAATTTAATGTTCAATATTCGCTATAAAAATATTTTAAGTGATAAATCGTGAAATGCACTCGTACTTTACCCACACACACAAAGTATACTTCGTTATATAATAATAATATTCCTTTATTGAGATTCCACATTTGACAAAATAATATTAATGAAACGAGATACAAAAAAATGATATACAAAATAATAAAAAAATTGATATAAAATTAACAATTACAATATAATTTAAAATTACAATTTAATGTCAGTCACATATATACTATATCTACATAAAGAGTTTAATACCCCGAGGTCCTGTTTACCTTACCTTATTCATCCTGACAGCATAGGAGGCTGTCTTCCTGGACCCGGTTTCCAGTCCTTTGTACGCCAGAGGCTCGAACCCAAACCTTGTGACGTAGTAACTGGCTGCCTGACAATACAATACAAAACATAAGTCTTACTACTCTTCGTTATATTGAGGTATGGAATTTGAATTACGTCTTTCGTATTACACACGAATTACTTGAAATGAGGTCGTTATATATCAAAAGATATTTATTAAACAAAATATATACAAATTAAAACAAAAAAAAACTTATATCTAACAAAAAGTAAATAATTACACAGTGTACCTACCGAATTTAGCACCCAGAAGCAAAAGCCCTCAGCACACTATAGGCTATTCGCGTTAAGTAAATAGTGACGTCATGCTATTCAGAGGATAAACTAGCCAATGAAACGTTAGCGAATGAGAAAACAAGTCCCATTGACCAATCACAGACAACTGTTGTCACGTCTCATTGGTCAAATCGCGGGGACATGATGACGTCACTATTTTCTTAATGCGAATATACTATAGCAGCGTTGCCCCGTTGGATAGCCAAAATCAAAATAATATTAGGATAAGGCCGACACTATTAAATTAAATTATATCTCTCATCGTGGCAATATATGTACATACACTTGCATCCATAATTCACGAAGCTAACAGCTCCGAATAGATCTAAGATACTGTGAAAAAAGCCTATACTCGCCATCTCTTACGTAAGAACATTCCAGGAAGAAGGTAATTGAATACTAGAAAAAACCATTAGTAAAATGCAAGGGATTCAAATCTAAGTTCTCCACGCGTCATTCAGTAGCTTCCTACCTGCCCCGCCCCCAAAATCCTCATAATAAATTAATTACAACACACTTTGGTGAATATGGTAAATCTTGTTGTTCTGGTTTCTGACGGTAGTTTGAAAGGCCAAGGTCGTAACATGTTACTAAGTCGAGAGAATAAAGCTACACTACCTATTAAACTGCCTTATTAGTTTTGAATAACATATATTATTTTTTATCTATTTTTGTAACTTAATTAGTTAGGGATGGATCAATCAAGTGAAGGACTGTTCGTACTCTAAATTCTACTCTGCTGTGAATGATGAGCTGGACATACCAGTGGAGGCAGATCATATCTTTCAAATGAAATCTTAACGATGATCAGAGTTTAGAGAGAAAAGGGGATTAATATGAGCAAAGTATTGTCCTACTTATATCTGGTAATTAATCATATACTTCTAAAATTTGTGATGAGAATCAATCATTTGAATTCATCATCATAAAATTTGTTGTTCAGTCGTCTATGGTGCGCCAACAAAGTCAGCAGCTTAGTGAAAGTTGAAAATACAAATAATTATTTTCGGCTGAATATTTAGTCAGTTGTGATGCCCAATTGGCTAAATATGCTTGCTTTGGGATTATATTTGGATCCTCAACTGGAACGAACCGAAGAACAAGGAAGAGAAGAATTGGAGCTTCGATTTCGTTTTTCTTCGGTTGTACCGGCTGGCGGCGTTGGTGTAACCATGGAGATGGAATAACAATAAATTCAAACGCCGTGGCATTTGTCTTTGTACTTCAGCCGACATAACCATAGCGGTGAATGGCTTAATAAAGAATTTGAAAAAGAAATTGTTGAACGATTTACATATTCGTATATTTATTCTATATTCCTACTATTGTAGTTTATATCTCACTCGTTTAAAAAAAGAATTAAAATACTTGTTGTATAGACATTACTCATCTCATCAATTTAACATTCAGTCGCTATATTAACTCAAAACGCGTAACATTATTTTAAAACAACAAACGCATTTTAAGTTAGGAAGCGCTCTCTGCTAAACTATTGGCATGCACTTGTACTTAATTGAAACATAACATTTAAAATTGTTTTTATTGTAATTTATTCAGAGGTATACGAGAAAATAAAAACACATTTACGAAATGCATCGAATTATACGGTGAGGGCAAACATCGTGAGGAAACCTACCTGTTCGTCGAACAGGTAATAGTTAGTGCTTGTAAATGGCGACATGGCTTACCACCTGTCACATTCAGTACTGACTATCTGGTAAACACGTGGGTTCGAGGTGTCCATAGAATTACTTACCTTCGCAATTGTGGAGATGGAAACCTAAACCTCTGACTACCCCGCAAGGGTTAATGCGTTTGTTTTTTTGTATACGAGAATATACTTACTTGTTTGGCATTGGAGACCCAGAAGGTAAGGTGGTCGAAAGCCACAAACCTCCCATTTTCAGGCTTCTTACCCTTGTCAGTGTATGTAGTCTAAAGAAATAAAGACTTATATTTATTTATTCATTTATTTAAAGGAAACAAAACAGTAACAAACCAGTTAAAGATACAGTAATTAAAAATATATGCTTAAATAATTAAGTTTACTACATTAAATATGTTTCACTGAGAACAAAAACAAAAAAACATATATCAATATATTTAGATATAATGACCACGAGACTTTAATATTACTATTACTTATATTCTAATATATTCATATTGTAATTAACTTTTATTCTAAATATTACATACATACATCACGTCCTTTAATCCATTATAGTGTAGTTAGTAATAAATTAACTTAAATTTTGTTGTAGAATTGTAGGGCTTTGATAAACCATTGCTAAACCTAAAACCATTGCTTTACTTTTCAGTGTTGCGTAACGTAATTATAACTATTAGAGCCTTAAAAATATTAAAAGAAACTAGCATAAACAAGACACTAATGAACCAGGAGCTTTATTTCAATAATCCAAAATAATGATTATAGAACTCAAATTGATTAACAATTACATTACAATAAGCACTTTGAACCCAAAAAACCTCAGTATAATAATAAATTCCAAAAAAGTTACACGTACAAAGCATTTACACGTGTATGTATACCAATCTATAAAATCACATATATCATGTCACATTTCATTTGTATATATATATATGTATGTCACATATCTATGTACTCACCATTAGCACAGTTTACTTCAAATACCTATGACACAACAAAATCCCTCTCACATGTACAGTACGAGATTAGTTTGAACCGTGCACTGTACTGGAAAATCTTCCGATCCGTTTTATATTACGAACCTATTTGAGTATTCAAATTTGTTGAAAAGCCTGTATGGTCGGTTTCACTGCTCGGTAGCAAAGCGGGCGTGGTACTAAGTTTATCAAGAATGTTACTGTTAACACGATTCTTTAATGTTTGACGCACTAGTCACGATGTATTTTTTATTAATACTCAAGTACTGAAACCATTTCGGGGTACACTAAAGGTTTACTCTACTAACTCAAGTTTTTATTAATACCTAAGTATTAAAACCGTTTCGGGGTACCTACACTAAATTTCGGACTAATATCTCATAGATAGTTTTACTCATAATTAGAGAGGTTGTTGTCTCATAATTGACACGTTAATGTTGTATTTATATGCAACATTAACGTGTGGTCGTGTTTTAGAAAAAGGGGTGTGTCTCAAATAGTTAGTAGATAAAGAGGTGTGTCTAAAATAGTATTTTCGAACTATATAGCAAGTAATTTACATACATACATACATAAGAAGCTCTACTTCCGTAACAGAATAGTTTGAGACTATTGATCGACGCTTGAATAATCCTGACAAATCTTTCTCGCCTCACGTACTTTTTTATGCATACTCTTTTCTTTTCCATGTAATTGAATTTATCATTTAAAGTTATTTCAAGAAATTCAATTTATTTTCAAAACCCTTTAACGCCTCTTATCATGTATTTTGTAAAATGCAGCTGTTTATGTTATGTAACGGGACATATAAGTAATACTCATCAGCTTTTGAGTACTTGGGTCTAAGAACATGGGAAACAGTTTAACTTTAAATGGAACTTCAAAGCAGTACCATCGTAAGTACTATGAAACCTACTTAGATTTCAGAACACAGGAAACAGACAAATTCTAAAACGCCATACAGAAGAATGTCGTAACAATAATTAAGTGTGTTAGCCATTATTAATATAATCAAGGCAACAAAAATAAAATGTTATGAACGGTAAGGTTGCCGATTCTCCTACATTATATATATTTATTTACTCCAACGAGTATTAGTTTGAAAAAAATCTTCACTCTTCATGTATGTCTGAATGATACATATATGTATTTACAATACTTTAAACTAATGACTTTTCTTGCATAGACAGTCATTCAAATGGTAATATATAACCATGTAACCGGGGCTTATACGACAAAAGGATAAGATTCTATATACCTCGTCAAAATAAGTTGGCACATAATGACTATATCGAATACCACGTGTCTGAGAGGTTATCTTTATGAGTAATTTTCGGTTTTATATCAGGAATATATGAGAAAAATCCGTGAAGAAGAGATTCAGTTAAGTGTGTATTGATTATACTACAATACAGGTTAAGTAATGCAGCAAGCAACCAAGCAGTTCCGATTTAAACGTGTGCTTACCATGAAGGACAATAGCTGTCTGAATGATTGCACTAATCTTCACAGACTAGAGTACCCGCCACATACGGTGGCAGTTGGAGGCGTCGCCACAGTCGCGTAATCCAGTGTTGCCAGTAAACACGCCAAAACTAGCACTCACTGTGCCATACGGCTCGATACATTATATTGAGGTTTCATTTGTAACGATCTTTGGTTGCAGAGCTATAAACTCAAATAAAACAAATTAATATATCTAAGTCAAAATATGTTTATTTAAAATAGGCCCTATCACAAGCTCTCTTTGAATGTTATCTTATGATCTAAGTATAACAACAATAAAGATTATTATTTTTATAATTAACAAACAATATATATTAAAAAAACTATTTCAAACATGGCACTGAGCATTGTCTTTACATATTTTTTACCGAGGTTAGATTAGCGGAGACCCTAGCTTGGAGAAGAACTAACAAGAAACTCCGGAAATCAATTTATTATAATCACCCTTAACAAACATAAAAATTACAAAGAGTGGGCAAAAAACACAACGCTGGTAATACTAAATTTACCTTTCATACAAAATAACACGCAATTGCGGAAACGTCAAATTTAGTTCCAAGTTTGGCTACTGCCACCGTATGTGGCGGGTACTCTATATAGACTTTGCCCACGTGATGCGAAACTAGCGCCACGTCGTGGTTTTAAGTTGTTATTAATTTAAACTTACATACATACACATCACGGTTTTTCTAAAGAGGTGTACTTCAGGTAAGAAATTCCAATTTGTCTCGATCCTGACTAAACAATGTCGCTTCATTGTCATTCATACGCCTCCTCCTACACACTCTGAGTTTATAAGTATGTACTTTTAAAATCACCCTATAAATCTTTTCTGTATGTATATGTTTTTCTTTACATAGTGTGGTTTTGGTTGATGGTATAACCAACTGTTTTAATACATACTTTGAACGTATCTTATATACGTTTATTTTACAACGCGAGCTTTGAGGGGCTCATACCTAACTTGACTTCGAAATTTCGAAGATGGGCACTCGAGCCTTTGACTCCCACCCCAATAAATAAGGACTGTGCACACACAAGTCGTGAATCGTATGTTTTTTAGTATGTCAAATAAAAACAAGCGCGTTCACGACCATATTAACCCTTGCGGGGTAGCCAGAGGTTCAGGTGTCCATCTCCGCAATTGCGAAGGTAGTAATTTTTTGGACACCTCGAACCCACGTTTTAACCAGATAGTACTCATTGTAACAGGTGGTAAGCCATGCCACCATTTACAAGAACTGACTATTTATTACCTGTTCGGTGCTCAGGTAGGTTTCCTCACCGTTGTATTCGGTGCATTTCGCGAATGTATTTTCATTGCGAAAATGTCCATAGAAATGTATTAAACTTATTTCCATTGATACACATGTTCAGGTGGGATTTAAACCTTGTGCCCACTGATACAGAGACAAGCTCCAATCAACTGAGTCAAGCCCCAAACAACTGAGCTACGTCGAATTATGTAACATATGTGTTGTAATTTTATATATAAACGTAAACGATTAAGCAGAATCGTAGCTTACGGCTGTTTATCGTCCGACATGCAAATGAGGCTTGTCCTATAGAACTGGATTTCCAACACAACATGGCAATTAGAACGACGAAGCAAACATGTTTACTCAAGAGTTACTGGCGTCTGGCTACTTCTCGGCTTGAAAGAGGCGGCTGAGGGATGTGGGGGTTATTCTTAGTTAGTGTATTAATTAATATATAACAATATAATGTAATTATAATGTTTGAACATTATTACACCAATTGAACTAGCCCCTTGGTGAACATTTAAGACTTGTGTTAAGGGTACTAGTCAACGTAGGTTTAAGAAATATGTACATATTATATAAAGATAAATACATATATAGGATACATAATTAACGACCAGACTGGAAAGCAGTAGAAAAGCGTAGTACTTAACTCTGCCTCCACCGGGAATCGAACCCGGAACTTCACGATTAGCGTTCAGTTGTCTAACCGACCGCGCCACGGAGGCCGTCGTATTGAGTATCTTATGTTATAAAACAAATGTGACTGAGCATATTGACGAGTTCTGTTAAGTGAGAGCTAGGGAGAGTATTTGTTTCGAATTACGGTAAACACTGCATACCTATGGAATTGTTTATATAATCTGTAAGTACTCATTTTTAATAAATTCTGGTTGTAACACCAGAATTTATTTAAAACGAATATAAAACGATACGAAGAATTTATTTATATATATTGAAACAGAAAGTAAAAGTAAATTACAAAACGGAACTCTTTTAAAACCTCCACCTTTTTATTTACGTATAAAAATAAATCTATATTGCATATTCGTATATTAACATTATTGATTTCATATTTCCACTTAAAATCTTATTATTTTTGTTCTACGCATACACAATACAATTTACAATTTCTCCTATAAGTGTCGAACGTATATCATATCTATTTAATTCTTCTCATCGTTTGAAGTCAACAATTGTATTGCTTCGAACAGCCATTTGTAGTTTTGAGCTCCAAAACCCTGGAAAACAATTGAACACATTATCTTCATTACTTTACTTACACACGTAAACTTCATACATGGCTTTATTAGAATAGGCTCATATCTATTGACTGATTATTGCATACGACTCTCTTCATTTAGAGATATTATATACAGAAAACTGATGTACAATAAGGATATACTGAAGGAATAGGAAGGTCTTAAGTACAGAGTATGTAAGTAGAATAGCAGTTCTCAAATACGCAATTCAAGAAATTTAATGATTTTTCTTGGCCGATAGTTAAGAAGCAAAAATTTAAAAGAATTTTAATCAAAATATATGGTATTGATATATGTATAAGAAATGTAACTGCCGTACATTTTTATTACTGGTGAGAATTTTCATTATGGAATTGAGAAAAATATCTCTAACTCAATTATTATTAAGACTACGTTAGCGTAACCATGGCGACGGAATATCAAGAAATGCAAACGCCATGGCATCAGTGTTTGTACTTTCGCCGACATCATATTAATGGTTGAATGTCATAATGATGAATAAACAAGTCTTTATAAACGTTTTTCCTTACCCTATGATTTCTCCTCTGTATTATCTCGATGAAAACGGTAGGTCTTGCTTGTAAATGCTTAGTAAAAGCCTGCAGCATATAGCCTCGATCGTCGAAGTCTATCAGAATATCATTCTCTTGTAAGGCGTCTATAGTTTCTGATACTTTAACAGGACTGTCTTTGAGTTTTTCCCTGATAAGGTCGTAGTATGTCGGTGGCCACGATATGATTTCTGCGCCTCGAAGTTTCAAGTTCTTCATCTAAAAGTGTTTAAGGTCAGTGTTAATAACTGTGTAGGAAAAGGTTAGAAAACCGTGTAGGAAGATTTAAGTTCGAAATTCACCGGAACTTAATTTGTACATATAAACGTTCTTCTATTTTGGAAATAGGCAGTTAGTTGACATTCTATTTACTTCCCATATACATATAGATTCACGTCCTTTAGTCCCTTTCGGAGTGGTCAGAACCCCGGAAATATATCTTATAAGAGACTTTTTAGCATTGGGTATAAGTTGCTAGGCCATCTCCAATTAAAAAATTTAATTAGAATATATTGTTCTATTCACCCCTAGTCCCTTAATCGCCTCTTACGAAATAGAGGGAAGAACGGCCGTTAGTGAACAATTATTTTACGTTCCAGGTAGCACAGTTAACCAATTAACAGTATAGCAATATTTTCCTTAAACACTAATAATATATTAAATTCAGAGGCTAGTTTAAACCCGACTGCTTAATACCTCAAGAAAATGCGAAGCTTTAGCTTATACTCACCGTCTCCACAATATCATCAGTGTACAATGCAATATGCTCTACGCCAGACGTGCCCAGTGCCTTCACGAAGTCACTCGCCTTACTGCCTGGTCGAAGACCCTTGGCTGCTTCATTCATTGACAGCTGATAAAATAATAACACAAACATACTTTATCCTCTTTCTTTGTGAACTTTAGGGATGATATAACATGCAGTGTTTCTGTCTATGTATTTATATCTACTACTTTTTTGACCAAGCAAATGCAACCGTATGTTCCTGATTCATGACTTCGCATATTTATTAACATAAATTGTTGTACCTGATTTGGTCTTATTTAGTAAAAAAAATTATATTCGAAATGTAATTAATTGAATGAAATGTTATTTAATAATGTAATCCAATAATATATATAATTTATGAATTCTATTGTATGTTGAATATTGTATGTGGTTATCTCAATAAAGATATTATTATTATTATTAAAATGTCTTTTATACTTGATACGAAGTTATTAAGCGTATGTTATCGTTAAATACGTATGTGTCGAGTTTTACATGGTTTATTTAATTTAAGCTGATGAGTTTATAAATAATAAGTACCAGAACTGTCTCCTCTTGATTGATGACTGAGGCAGAGTTGATACAGGCGTATGGAGTCATGTCGTGTCCATAGTCCACACACCAAAATCTGCACGAGAAAAATATATACATATATAGTAGAATTACATACAATGAAGGATAATAATAATATTTGGACATTATTACACCAATTGAACTAGCCCCTTGGCAAGTTCATTTTAAGACTTGTGTTAAGGGTACTAGTCAACGTATATTTAAGAAATATACACATATTATACATAAATGAATACATATATAGCATATATAATCAACGACCAGACTGGAAAGCAGTAGAAAAGCGTAGTTCTTTACTCTGCCTCCGCCGAAAATCGAACCCGGGACCTCACTGTTAGCGTTCCGGCGGCTAACCGATCGCGCCACGGAGGTCGTCATGTCATATATAAATAAAGAATATTTTGCGAAGATATAATTAATATAGTTTCGAATGTGTAAACTGTGCATTACTTTAATTTACTGCATCAGGAAAAAACATAGATACTGAGAGAAGACAAATAATGCTAAGAATATTTTGTGAAAATAAAGTTAATAGTTTGGAATGTGTAAACTTTTTATTGCTTTAATTTAATCAGGGCTACTTTATTTTATACTTACTGTTAATACTTTTTACATAGGTATCGCCTAATGTGAACTCTGTTTAGAAAGGGTCGATTGTTGGATTGTTGGTTAGGAAGGGTGACAACGCTATGATGATGACGGTGAAATTATGATAGATAAGGATAAAAAACTCTACATTATAACAATTGTAATTCTATGTATGATAAATTACATTTAATATACCTGTGCATATTAAGGTTCTTCTCGTACCAGGCAACGGAATCTTCAAGGGTGCCGTCAGACATGTTGCCTTCCACGTGGTCTATAAAGTCTAGACCAATCAGGGGTCTAGAACATAAAAACTGCTAGCAAACATCCATCGATATATGCCCTAAATGAACTTGCAACATACATATACATTCACGTCAATACGTAGATACATGATAAATATTACTGATTATGATAATATGATAAATATTATTATTATTGATTTTGTGATAAATATTACTTTTTTATTTACTATATGAGACCCGCCGAGAAGTCTTCCCGCGACCACGACCTATGCAAATATCTAGATTGGCCGGCTTAATCAATAGATGTAAGGCCATCAATAAAAGAGATTTAATAAAATCTTTACAAACATTTAATTTTATCGTAATACAACTCGGTCTTACTTTATGTATTTCACAAGAGGGTGGCATAATCGTAAGATATGATATATCCTTATAAAATAAATAAATAAAACATACAGGTTAAATAATCGTACATACATTTGCAATAATATTAAGAATAACTTACAATGTAAGCATGAGTTCATCTTTCTCTATTTTCTTAAATCCGGGTAAAAATATACCATTGTATTTGCTCCTGTCAATGAGAGTATGTGTGTTGTCGCCATACTAGAATAAAAATTAATAATATAAGCTATTAATAATATAAGGCTATGGTTGTTTGTTAACTATCTACTCATACGTACAGACATGTGTTCATAGTTAGTTGATGAATAAGGTAACCTTTCTCAATGTAAATACGGTACATCTCGTAAACTGCAAATAGAATAATCATGAGGAAACCCACCTTTTCTTCGGTATAGGCTTTTTTCAGCAAATGCAGAAAGGTTAATACGATCATACCTTATCTTTAGTTCTTACCTCTAGACAAATTGAAAGTTGGCACTAAAGCGACGTTAATGGAGAAGGGCTACTACAAAGTGAAAGACTATCTAACCTTAAGTTTGTTGTTAAACACTATTTGTTGAATGTGAAGCTTTGATCAAGTTCTAATCAATTATTATTAAGTTTAATGTACACATTGTCTGCAGAGTTTCTTGGCACTTCTTCTCTGCAGAGATTTTTTTTACGAAGTGCCATTAGTTTTATTTATTTGATTTGATTTATTTTAATAATTAGTTTATATTAGTAACATATATTTTAATAAAAAATGTTTGTTTTTTACTTTCAATAAGTGATTTTATGATCCTTATATTGAATCAAAAGATTTTAATTTTATTTCATTTCATCAACTGTCATTGCCATTCGTCACATTGTGCTCTGATTTATAATTTACAGAATCGTCAATAATTTTTATATACAGACATAAGAATCACGAATCTACAGAGAAGTAGGCAGAGATTACTGATCAATATGTGTCACGATCCTACCAACCGACTTTGCTTAATTGACTTATATACTTATGTATGATACTCGGCAATTGCATGTTCTTCTAAGGTAACCCTTCTGTAGTAAGTTTCTAATTCCTCGTCAAAATTTGAAGTTAAACTGATACTTGAGCTAAAAAAAATTCCAGTGTTCAATTGAAGACTAAACAACAATAAAGTCAAGAGTCAATGAAACCTGATTCCGGCCTACTAAACATACTACAACACAACAACAACAACACAAGTTTCACGAGTCGTACAGCCCAATTTTAATATACTACCTACAACCTAGTTTACACTACCCATACAACCCCATTTAATATACTCACAGTTCTTAACACAGCGTATTTCACAACACCATCATCATCATTCTCCTCAGTAATACCCTTAACTATTTCCGCCCCTCCTTCTTTGGCCTTTTGAACCAATTTGTCCAAGTCCTGAACTTGGAAAGCGATGTCCTTTACGAAATCCCCATGGTCGGATATTTCCTTCTTTATGAGAGTGTCGTCTCTTGATGTCGGAGATTCGAAAGTTATTATTATCTGTGGGAGATAGTGTTGTATAAGGTTGTGTAGATTCGAACTTAAATAGTAAGTAGCAAGTTTGGTATATTATGGGAGGACAGGTAAATAATAAGGTTGTTAAGGTGGTTGGTAACGACTTAGCACAGGCTCTAGTTTTCCATTACACCTTGTGGGTTTGGTGATATTATCACTATTATAAACAATAAAAAAAAAAAAACCTGTTAAAAAATTGACATTTGATTTAGATTAATATTTTATATGTTTTCTTGTAAAAAAAAGCGAAGTAATCGTTTAAATTGATGTAAGACTAACGATAATGTTTACTTACCCTGTTCTGTTTGACAGCATACGATACCACTGGGTTCTCCGCAGTCGCTTCTTTCAAGGCATAGGGTTGGAAACCAAGTCGGGTTACGAAGTAGTTGGAAACCTTAGAAAATATTATCTATGAGTTTAATGTTGCTTTCATGTTGCGTCTTATTAATTACAAGCACTGCAAATTTCTCTAATTAAGTACGAAGAAATTGTTCCGGACTGCATCTTTAAAAGAATTTTACCAGTTGAATTTGACATATTATTTATTATAATTTGTAGTATAAAAGGATAAAATAATAAAGGATATGTATATCACCTATTAAAACTCAATTTCTTACATTTACACTGTAAATATACTTTAGAAACTTTGAAGATAATGCGTACAATGTATTTTTATGCATATTATACTTACAGATTTGGCGTTGGCTACCCAGAACACTAAATGATCGAAATTTAATACTTTTCCCATATTTTTAGAGAATATGGAAGGTTCTTTGGTCATTTGTTTTCCTTTAGTCATTTTTCAGAGTGTTTTAAGGCCTGCGAACAAAGAATAGAATAATATTTTTATGAACCTACTAACACAATTTGAATTAACAAAAACCTAGAAAGTTATTATATAGTTCCACTATATTTTAAACGTAAAAATAATAATACGTACATATATGAATTGATTTAGATCAGAAATCAAAGACGTGAAAATTCCAAATCAATGTATCGGGTTTGTAGAGTAGTAACTTAAAAATTGCTGATTTTGTATAATAATCAAGTTGCGTTATTTAATATTAACTGAATTATGTTATCACGTTCTTTTGTAGATCGCACAATAAAAAATAAAAAACTGTCTTAACATTCAAAGGATCTGTTTATAAATATCAACTAAAGTCTGTATTCCGCAGATTTAGTATATAATAACATGTAATTTTGTTCTATACTAGTACTACGCGCTTTGAATGAAATTATACTATTTTCCTTTATAATAGCGGTTCCTTTAATAATCACTGACGTAATCTTGTGCAATCTATTTTGTTTCAGTATTATAATTAATAGTTACTTTATACTGTAATACCCGGTTAAATTAATAAATAAAACGGATAAAATTTTCTAAAGCTCGAATTTATTAAGATAAAAGTTTGGGTAAGTCATGCTAATATTTTATTTTGGGATTTATTAAATTTTATAGATAGACCATTGATAAACCAATCCTTTTGTAATATGATAAGTTAACATTTACTTACTTTTATCACGTTCTTCGATACAGCAAATGATTAATAAATTTACACCAGCTTTTCACAAAAGCTTTTGTTAAAATAGAAAAGCAGTATCAATGCCTATGTTATTTATAACTAAATTGGCAATTAATTTCATTTTAGAATATTAAAATATGAATTAATTATTAACACATAATATTTAAGTACTTTTGATATAGTTTTTGCGAGTAGGATATAGACATCAGACGTTATTTGATTGTAAAATGTTTGCTATTAATCTGTACATTGTAATCTAGGTTTGTAGTTTACTTATATAAGAACTCAGCTTCTCTTCTGCCTTTCAGCCTGGTTGTTTATTATATATATGCTATATACATATGACGTATTGATCGATATATAATATGTAAATATTTCTTTAATATATGTTGACTAGTACCCTTAACACATGTCTTAAATGAACTTACCAAGGGGCTAGTTCAATTGGTGTCCTAAATATTATTATATAAATATATATATATATATATATTAAATATAATTCCTTCTTAAGACTTGAGTCTGAATCCCTTATGTATGTTACCGTCCTAAATTCTAAAACACTAGCCTAAGAAATCTGACAATTCATAACAAACGAGCGATATAAATATGTACTTAATTCCTTTTATGACTGGTTGCTATTACATTACCTATGAGATTTTTTCAACTATACGGTAGTATAGTTGAAAAACAAACAAAAACAACTATGAAGCAGTGAGCAACTCTATTTTTGACGTAGTCATATACCGTGGAACATAACAAAACTACTCTACATCAAGCCAATCCTTCTCTACCTGGATAGACAGGGACATAGCGTACAGAATGGAAGAGGGTTTATGAAAATGTTATGGGTCTTGAGTGAAATAAGAGATTTTTCAAGATCGTTTAAGAGCCCACTACTACACCGCAAAAGCTATAGTAGACATTAAATCGAGTAACTTTGACAAACATTGTCATAAAGCGCAGTTAAGATTGTTAGAGATATCAATGGAATGTCTTAATTAAGCCAAATATAGTAAAAATATATTGATTGTTATCTAATTACGTTCGTTTAGTTATAATTTATTCATATAGTTGCATTATGGTTTGGTAATTCATAGGAATATTACTTTTGTTTTATCTGGTTGGAAAATTCTCTGTAATCATGTTCAATCTTGGTTACCGTCTTCTTTTTTTTCTTAATCAGAAGTTGTGTTTATTATTAACAGGTAAACATTGTATTGTATTTCATTCGAAATAATGAATATAACATTATAATGAAAAAATATCCTAAACTCTACACTTACAATTAATATAATTTTAAACAAATTAAATATTAACATCATAATTAAATGTAGGACGTTTATAACACATATTTTAAACAATTTACACTAAACTATTATTATTATGAAGGTCTATTAAACTATATAACCAAAACGATGTCCCTTCTAACAGGATACGTATCCCTAAATATACAAGTTCCCTTACTATATTTAATTTTCTCCCTTAATGTAAACAGTGTAAAGCAATCGATTCATTTGTATTGTTTTTATCTAAGTTGTGATCGATTCTGAAATGGAATACCTATGGTAATGTGTACAGTGACATAAGGTTCAAGAGAGGATATTATCCTGTGCACCTTTAAAGAGATTTATAAAAGAGAGGGTCGGGAGAATATATAATTACTTACCTTCTATTATTGATATGGTTCAGTCTGCGCTGTACCAGCGATTGATAAGGACGCGCGCCACGTGTTTACTTAATTGTGCAGCGTGTTTATTAATGAATCGTACTAGATTATTCGCAGTTTATTTGTGTTCGGTGAAAACCGGTTGTGAGGGCAACTCCTGCGCATAGGAGCCCCTCGAACTTTTCAATTATGTCCTCCCCTATCCCAGTAAATTCAAATAAAGTAACAATGGAACGTACAAATAACGAAACAGTAAACGTAAGCCAATCTACCAGCTATGCAAAAGTAACATCTAACGGCCAATTCCCACGCAAAGACCAAGCGATAGTGGTAGACTCGATCGATGGCTCAACGGTAAGTGAATACTTGAATGCGCTCTCCAAGGTGACTCCCGCAGAATCCATCAGGTTCATGTCAAGGATAAGCAATGGAAGAGTATGTATATACTTAGATTCAAAGAATACAGTAGAATCCCTAGTTGAGAATAACAAGACAATTGAAGTTAACGGAAGAAATCTAATTATAAGACCTTTGCTGACACGCAACACTCGGATAGTATTATCCAACGTATGCCCAGTCATTCCCCACTACATACTGGAACAGAAGCTGCTCTCATACAACGTCAAGTTAATGTCATCTATTACCTTCATGAAAGTCGGGGCAGCTAGCCCAAACTTCTCCCACGTAATGAGTTTCAGACGCCAATTTTACGTGTCACCTAACGACGAACAACTCTTACCAGACTCCTTCCAAGTCATGTACGAAGACACTCACTATTGGATCTATGTTTCGAAAGACTCGCTAAAATGTTTCACATGCCACCTCGAGGGGCATATAGCAAATAACTGTCCCACTAAGTCCACTCAACCAGAGCAGGAAAACCAGGAGAAGGAGCCAATGGAAACGCAGAACACTCCATCCATTGGTGAGGAACCTCCCCAGTCAGTTGACCCTAGAGTAGGCAAAAAACGGGTGCACTCGCCGACTAACTCCACAGTGTCCGTATTCGCGGTGCCCGAGAGCAAGAGTCAGTCTATTGAGGAGTCGTCGTCGGAATCGGATGACATCTCGAACAGCAGTATATACTCCAACGAAGAGGACCAATCCTTACCCGAAAAATCACGCAAGAAACTTAAAATGAAGAAGACACATTCGGAGGAAGAAATATGGGAGAACATTAGCAAAGAATTACACAACTTGGACCCCCAGAAATCTTTCCCGGTGACCTTGAGCGAGCTTAGTACGCTATTAGCGAACACTAAGGGTAAACGTGATATTAGATGTATGGTTAGTGTATACACGGACAAGATTCAAGATCTTATTAATATGTGTAATCAGTTATACCCACTTTTAGGTAAGAATCTTAAAGGAAAGTGTTCTAGATTTTTAAAAAAGCTTCGTTCCCTGCCTCCACTGTCTCCAAGGTCCGCATCTGAGTTCAAACACTAGTAAGTAAGTTTCGCATCTAATTTTGTAGCTAAACTCATTTAGTTTAATCAGTAATATCAAACCTAATTTTGTTAGTAATCGTAGTTACTTTAAAACTAGTCTTTACTTCTATTTTTAATTTATTTTTTACTGTGAAAATGGCTAATAAAAATATGTTTCGTCTGAACCTCGTGCAATGGAACTGTAGGAGTTTACTGCCTAAGCTCTGCGAGTTGGAGGCTTATCTGAGAAGAGAAAGAGTTCATGTTTGTGTACTTAGTGAGACTTGGCTTTGTGAATCAAAGGAGCTCGCTCTGAGTGGTTATCGTTGCTATAGGTGTGATCGGAGTGATGGTTACGGTGGAGTTGCCATATTGGTAAGTCTCTGCGTTCCCAGTAGACTGAAAACTGTTGTTCTGTCTGGCGCCAAGTTTGACTACCTGTGCGTTGAATTACTGAGCTGTTCTAAAATTCGAAATGTGTTAGGTATATATTCGCCACCAAACATACAGCTAGGTAGAAAGGAATATGAAGAGCTGTTTGGCCTTTTTACGACCAAGACATTAATAGCAGGTGATTTTAATGCTCATTTTCAGCCAATTTCATCTTTAAGTGATAGCCGCGGTAGGTTGCTCTTGGAGGTTAGTTCGGATAATCAATTTGTGTACCTGAATGATGGAAGCTTTACTCGTTGTGCAAGGTTGCGTAACCGACTGATCTGCAGCTCTCCTGATTTAACGTTTTGTACGTCGGACCTGGCGCTAGAGTGCAACTGGAAAGTGTCTAATGAAAACCTTGGTAGTGACCACTTACTTATAGTTACAGAGCTTGAAGATTCCTTTGGTTTTATTCGAGAGAAAAAAAGAAATATGAAAAAGGCGAACTGGTTGGGGTACAGTCAAGAGATAGAATCTCTATGTAAGGAGTTTTCCGTTACTGATTCGGTGCAGGACTCTTACGATCGATTGCTTCAGACAATCAATAGATCTGCGGAGAAACACATTCCATATGTCAGATGTTCTAGTAACAATTTTCAGGCCAAAGTTTGGTGGAGCCCAGAGTTATCAAGAGCGGTCGCTGAGAGGAGGCTCGCTTTGAGGAATCTGCGGCGTTGCCGCACGTCTGAGAACTATGATATTTTACAGCAAAAGGTCAAAACTGCCAGAAAGCTAATAAGGAACGCAAAAAGGGAATCGTGGCGAAAATTTTGTGATGATGCGGGCCCTGATATGTCGACTAGCGACCTGTGGCGAAAGTTAAAGTGGCTAAAGGGACGGCGAGACAATGCAGATTGCTTGCATGACGATGAGGCTTTGGCCTTCCTCTCCAATTTGTCTCCAGCTAGTGTAGAGCTTCAACCTCACGAATTTGATATGTCTACCACGCACAATGCTACTGATATATCTCTTTCAGAATTTGAATTGGTACTCAAACGGAAGGACACGTCAGCAGGCCTAGATAATGTAACATACTCGATGATTTATAATCTCCCTAGAAGCGCCAAACTAACAGTATTAAAAATTCTAAACATGATTTACAATAGTGGTTCGATACCATCGCAATGGCGTGAGATCAAAATTATAGCTATCCCCAAGAAATCCAACAATACTCTGAAATTTAGGCCCATTTCTCTCATAAGCTGTCTATGTAAAACCTTAAATGTTATAATTGCGAGGCGTCTGGAGTATTTTTTTGAAAACTCAGGGTATATTCAAGGTTATACTGTAGGCTTCAGGCGTGGGCTTTCGACTTTGGACAGCCTGGCTCGAATAGCGACTGATGCTGAAATGGCCCTATCCAAGAAGAAGTTTCTCCTTTGTGGGTTCGCAGATATAAGCGATGCCTATAATAATGTCTCAATAGATGCGCTCACTGAATGCTTGGTTGGTTTTGGTGTTGATGTACATATTTGTAGATATATTAGGAATTTTCTGTCGAACAGGCGGCTCGTGTACATGTTGCAGAATGGTGAAGTGCTCACTAGAACTTGCAGGCAGGGCCTGTGTCAGGGTGACCCTCTCAGTCCCATCGTTTTTAATATAGTTACAATTAACCTTTGTCATGGTTTTAACACTGACATTAACGTTTTACAATATGCTGATGATTTTTCGTTTTACTGTAGTGGGGAGAGCCTGCAGACTTGTGCTTCATTAATGCAGAATATTCTAAATAAATTTGTTAAAAACCTAGATAAAATAGGATTGAGCTTGTCGTTAGAAAAGACTAAACTACTCGTGATAACTAGGAAATACCATGTTCCCATCGTTGAAGTTAAGGTGAGTAATCAGGTGATTAGGTTCGTAGATTGTGCCAAGTTTTTGGGTGTCTGGTTCGATGGACGGCTTAATTGGACAAAACACGTTAGAGAAACCGCCGATAAATGTAACGCTTACATAAACATCCTAAGCTACGTCCGCGGCTCCAAATGGGGAATACATCCGATACACTTAAGGCGGCTCTACCTGGCTTTGGTGCGAAGTAGGATGGACTACGCATGTCCTATATATGCTAACGCAAGTGAAAATCTGCTTAATCGACTAAATATTGTGCAAAATCGGTGCTTGCGGATGTGTGGTAGTTTTATTCGTACTACTCCTATATACGCGATGGAAAATGAGCTCTGCATCCCTCCCCTAGAGGTAAGAAGGTGTTTTCTTAGTGACAAATTTTACCTCAAACTTTCAGCTCGAACAAATGATATTGTGAATTCCAAACTCAAAGAATTCTCGGAGATGTTGGAAGGAGGTATTCAATATTGGCGTAAAAATAGGACTCCGTTTTTACTAAATAGTCTTAAGTCTCTCGGTAACAAACATATGTCGCGTTTCAAGGTTTGGCCCTCTCATGAGTTCTCATTTTATATCCCTAGTTTGCCTCTACATGAAATAATATCCGTAGAAGTCCCCTCTATCACGTCAAAATCTCGCATGGTAACAAAAGAGCTTAAGGATGCTACGGAGCGTATGTTGGTGAACCGTTATTCGGAGTGTATTCGTATATATACGGATGGGTCTAAAATGGAGGGAATGGGCGGTTTTTCATTTTATGATGAGTCTAATGGTTTGGGGGCCAAGTTCCAAGTCGAATGTTCCCATATCCCTGTTATGGGGCTTGAATTGTTGGCTATCCTTGAGGCTGTATCCTACATACAGACGAGTGGATATAAGCGGACTGTTGTGCTGAGTGACTCCAAAAGCGGTTTGTTACATTTGCTGGGGGTCGCTAGAAACGAGTGCTGTAGAAGAGAGGCTTTCCTCACTATTGATTGTGTCAACAAGATTTTGATCAGTGGGGCTAAGGTATTTTTTCAGTGGCTTCCCTCGCATATCGACATTAGGGGGAATGAGATGGCTGACTTGCTGGCCAGGGATGCGCGAGTGGGTGGGATTCCAGTTTACCCGGAGCCTCACTTCTCTGATTACTCGTCATTGATCCGGAAATATAGTTACGAGGCTTGGGGCGCATATTTTGAGTCAAATTCAAAGGCCAAGGGCATCTGGTACAGGACGTTGGCAAGTGGGCCGCCTCATGTTCCGTGGTTTTCGGCTATCCGAATGAATAGGAGGGACTTAGTTTTATGTTTACGCTTGAGAACAGGACACATGCCTCTCAACAAATTCGGCTACATGATGGGCAAGCTCGAGGGTCCCGAATGCTCGGTGTGTGGCAATGACGAAGACTTACTGCACTTGTTAATGTATTGTAAAATAAATGAGCGTGAGAGGCTAGAGCTTCTGAAAGATGTTGAATGTTCCAGAAGTGAGCTGCTGTTTTTCATACATGGGGCTCTCAGCTCTAAGTTCACAATCCCAGGAAGCGACAGGTTTTTAAGTTTTGTCATTCAATCCTTGAACTTACGAAAAGAAATCCAAACACTGACTATAGAGTAACGCAAAAATATTTTTTTTTTTATGTATGTTAATTAATGTCTGTATGTAACTCAATGTTGAAACTTTTTTGTATGTATAAAATCATGTCTCTTTGTTTCAAATGTAAGTCATGTGGAACTCATGTTGTATATTTTGTTGGCCGACTTAACCTTATACGGTGAATGGCCTTTATATTAAATAAATAGAATATAAAAAAAAAAAAAATTATTGATATGGTTATACTAAGCATACTCCTTTAGCATAAATTTAGCAACATATTGCATCTGTTCAAAATATATTTCATGTTCCAAAATACAATATTATCAGTATAAAATTATCCCTTCGTTATTGTCCCGTGCTAGCTGAGACGTAAAAAGAATGCTAACTAGCTGTCGTCCTACCCAGCTTGTCGTAGGACGTAAAAGGTTACTATAGTTAGTAGTTAAATATTAAAACAGGTCACGTATAGTTGAATATTAAAACGTAGTTCATGCAGGCAAATAAAATAGGACGATTTCCTTAGATTTCTTTCTATTGTAATCATATTACATTCAATAAATAATGTAATGTCGTAGGCGGCGACTATAGAACTTAATGGATCTTTTTGGCGATGGACTAGAAACCTATCCACAATGTTCCATTATGAAATCACTACGTCAATATCCATGCTAAAAAGTAACCTAGGAGATATATATAAAATATAAATATAATATATAAATATTATAATACAAACTAGCTGCCTATTTTCAAATTAGAAGGACGTTAATATTTAATACTATGAGAACTAAGTTTAATTTTGGCAGAGCTTGGTATTCAGTTAATAATGTCATTAAAGTTTTTCTGCTACATTTATTGTAGATCTTACTAAAATTGTTTTAGTGGCTATTAAGTGTACATATTTGCATTCCCTACATGTATAACATACATATTTGTTGACGGAATAAAGGTTCTTCTATTGTCTATGGGGTGCTAAGAAACGTCATGTGAGTCACTTTTCAGGATTACTGTCTGGCAGATTTGTGATGACATTAATATGTCAATGTTTATGACTACTAAGGAGAGGGAAAATTTCGTGAGGAAATATACTTATTACCTAATCGGAACTGGTAATAGATAGTTTGTGGTGGCGCCGCTTACCACCCTATATATTGAGTATTGACTATCTGACCAACACGTAAGTTCGATGTGGTCATAGAACTACTACCTAAGCAATTACTGAGATGGTCAAGCGAACCTCTGACTATCCCGCAAGGGTCGTGTTCGTGAAAGTGTTTTGTTTGTAGATATATTTCTATTATGGTGACGTCAGAAACAGATTTCGAAATAAAAGAAAATAAATTATAAAATAACTTCATTTATTCTTTTATAGGTACACATTAACTTCGACAATTTATATTTTACAATAATAATATTTACAAATAACATGCGGTTGCATTTTCTATCTACAAAAAGGTTTGACTTGGACGCGGCAGCCTCTTTCCTAACCTAAATATGGACCATAGACTATACAGAGTACAATATTCTGTGTTCGCACCTGAACTACATTAGTTTAGCTAATTTTATTTGTAGGCACCTCGGCTGGAAGCTTTCTGTTATTGTTATAATTGTTCGTAAAGTTAATAGAACAAAACTGTTCCATGCAAAACAAAATGGCTAAAATCATTACTTAATATTATATGTTGATACATTTACATAATTGCCATGAATAAAAAATAATTGGTTAAAATGAATGAAGAACACATTCTGATAAGATAAAAACTTATGATACGAGTGCAGTATGAATTGTACATAATAGTGTAATCATTAAACTAAAACTTAATGCCGTTATTTATATACATAACAGAACAAAAGGGAAATGCAAGCTTTAGAGAAAAAAGTTTGTCTATTTGACAGATGTCAAACTAATGTGTACTGACGTAAGTGTCAGGTTAGTTAGTTATGTCAGATTGTTATTAATATGAATAAGATTCTTTTTAGATCATTGACTAACAGTTACTTAATTGCACTCATTTTACTTTTTGTAAGGTTACCAACCTCAAATCCACAAAAGTAGAATTCAGTGAATTTAGTACTTTGACTAGACTCTGTTAGAGAATGATCTGGTCTCATAAATAACAAAAATTCGTAAAAAGGTCGTATGGTTTTGAATATAGAAAATAGTACAAAATTAAGTGATTTATAGCGTCAATTGTTTCAGCTATTAATACAAATAATGTCGAATAGACTGTCACGGAGCACAGTGAAATTGAGATACATATTGAAATGAGAATATTAAAAGTAAAAGAAGGTATATTTCCACCTTTAAACAGTCCATGAGTAAATTTCATAACAATTTATATGTTTGGACAATCTCTTAAATATTTATTCAGTCAATAGCAATCGATTTCTAATTTATTCTTTATTTAAGCACTTGTAATAAGGCCTTTATTAAATCTAATTTCATTTTGTGCGTAAGATTTAAAGTCACTAATCACATAGCGATTAAAATATACAATATAAAGTTCGTCATACACAACATAAACACAAAGTGCTTGTCAAAGGTGCTTAATATAAAAGAAGAATTACTAAAAAATTATCGTAAGGAACACTGTCCGCGATAGCTAAACAAAAGTCAGTCTGAGATTCTAGCAATCACAGAACTAAGAATCCACATAAAAGGCACCGTTGCAAAACAAAATAACATTACAAACGAACTAAACGTAAAACTAGAGGATATTCTATACAAAAATGTGGTAATTTGGTACATAACGCGGGCGCAAGCGAAGAAACTTGTGGAAATTTAATCATTCTAAACCTAACACATAAATAATTCACAGAAGATATACCAGAGAGTACTTTATACAACAAAAGCAGTCTATACAACCTTCAATTCACCAAAACAAGTCAATTCATTTTATTTACTAGACTGACAGCGATAGTTTGGTTTTCGGCGTTATTTCAATGTCACATTTATTCGCTACTGTCACTATTGCGTCAAAAACTTCAATATATGCCATTAAACAACTCTAACGCCATTTATGGATTTATTCCAAAAACAAAACTATCGCCGTCAACTTTGGTAAACTGTGGTTGAAGACAAATAAGTTCTTTCGCTAGTCACTCGCAAACTAAAAATCACTGTTAGTGCCACCTATCGTTGTATATCACAGAGTGGTTGGCTGGGCTGCTCCACTAACTGGGCTCGTTCCACGGCCACCAGACAACCCTCAGGAGTTACCAGCAACGGAGATGAGGAGTTGCCCACCCAGACCTTCTTTACGTCTGCCGCGTTGTTCTGGCCCATTGGTGACATGTAGCCTCCTCTGAAATAGAAAGAACATGGTTTAATATGATGATATCGACGGAATTGAAGGTAGACAAAAATATTATCTAATCGGTATAAAAAATTTTTTGTGGTAATTTATTTTGGAATACTTAATCTTTATCACAACAATCATGGAAGCTAAATAATTGATTAAGAATTGATTTCTATATAGATTAGACTTATTTAATGCCTCAATGTTTTGATCATCCCACGGATCACAGGTGTTGATTATATTAATATAAAAAATCACTAAGACTGGAATTACGCTGAAAAACCTTCATGTAATTCTCGTAATCTTCTTTTGGGGTACACAAACATCCTTCCTCAATAGATTTATATGAAACTCCTGTTTCATATGTAACTTCACATTCCTGCTCAAAAGGTTGGCTTCACTGGTGCTTAGTTTCACTAGTTCATTTTAGGCTTAATCCTAGTTTAATATAATCGCAATCGGAATTCGATAGCACTTCAATTGTGCGAATTTGTTAGTGGGGTAGCAAATGAGTCAAAATTCGTCATTAAACTACTATGTAAAGTAACATGAATGGATGATGATGCTACTCTACTGAATTACGATTTTGTCAAAGTAAATAAGTGGTGATCAGCCTCAAGTTAAGTGCCACAAGACCGCAAAGCAAAAGTGTAAGTGCAAGTGTAAGTGCAAGTAGAAGCATAGTACAAAAACCCACCTGAGTTTTCTATCAGCGTGTAACAACGCATCGGCTCTGAGTAGTCTGACAGCCACAGCCACTAGCAGGAACAGAATAATGGCTCCGCACACGGGCACCGCTATCGTGGCAGCCTTGAACCAGACCTCACTGTTGTAGGACGCTGCACTGGGTATGGCGTGGCCTTCTGCAATGAGAAAAGAAAGTTAGTTAACGTTAGTTATTTCGGGGGTTTTAGTTTCTGATTTGGGTTGGTATAGTTGATAATTATACGTGGGGATGTGCTATCTGGATTTAAATTGTCCATGTGCTGTTTTTTTCTGCCAGGGAAAAACCGAGAAAACCTACCTTGAAAACTAGCGTTTCTGGAATTTGTAAATACTGACATATTTGTATAGGGTGGCGGCATGGTTTGCCACCAATCACGTTGGACAATGGACACTGATTATCAGTAAAAAACTAGGTTTCGAAGGCCCAAAGACTATCACAATGCTCAGTTTATGGTGGAAACTCTGACTACTTATTTACTATCTTATACGGTCGTGAATGCATTTATATGAATGGATACTATTGGTGAAAGTATGTATGGATTTAATTGTAAAAATGTTATAATTTTGAAAGAAGTATAGTTAAAGTATATTTTGCAAATATGCTAGAAGATACGATGAAAATAGTAACTTCTATAAAGTCATTTCTACTTCTACTCATACATACGAGTAAAATAACATTGCATGAATTTAACATTGTTTAGACAAGAATATTCTTCAATGATGGTGATGATGGACTTCAATTATTTAGTTAAATAAATTGCTTTACTAAATAAAAGAAAATATCAAAATTAAACCGTGTCCATAATAACAATAAGAGCTCGCTAATACGAGTAAATAGATTCTTCTATTGTTTACTACGTTTCTAGTTCATCGACTTCTATTAATGCACTCTGGAATCGATACGCGAACCTACTTATTTATAACAATGGCTTATTAATCCTCACGCTATGCATTTAGAAGTATGCGCCGTTTAAATAGAACGATGATTCAGTCAGGAATATTGTTTACACAAGACATGGTGCGCTTTGGTATCTGGTGTCAAATATGCTTTGAGATAGTGTGAACGTGGCTTTCACGCTTATGTAGGGGGGAAGAAATAAACTTTAATATTTAGTTCCTTAGATTCATACATACATATATATAACGCCTGATTCCCTGTAGGATAGGTATAGATCGCGGATCCTCATTTGTCCCGATCCTGACAGATTACTTTCGCTTCATTGACATTCATACATCTTCTCATACACACTCGGCGGTTATAGGTACTTCTAACGTAACCTTTTTTCAATATATCGTCTTCCTTAGATATTTCTTACATAATATGAATCTCAATGAAGCGCAAGTGGTTTACCAGGGCCGAGTTAAAGGAGTTAAAAGACTCTACCTTCCCTCGGTAGGGAAATGGGCGTCATGTGCATATAGAAAGTACATTTTACTATCCTTGTAAAAAGGACAGTTTAAAACCTATATGGAATTTTATTAATTTCATTGGACTGTTTTATACCATCCGTAAAGTATCTGTTGTATTATGAAATAAATAAATGTAATATTTATTAAGGAAACAAAACAGAAATGAACACAGAAAATAAATATAACAAGGACACATAAGAAAATAGATGCATTCATTTCTATAAATATGTCTCACAAAGAACGCAAAATAATAATGTGAAAAAACTAAATTGTAAATAATATTTGATAGATGATAAATACTTGCTTAAATACCAATTAATTAACTAATTGACATTTATACACAGTTATAACCTACCTGAATCCACGACAGTAAGGTTCATCCTTGCCCTGGCTACAGGACTGTCCTCATAGTTGCAGAGGTCTCTGAAGCAGCACAGGAGTAACCCCTGGTCCCGAGAAGGCGGCGGACTGTCAACCTTCGGGGAGTTCTGACACCGGCTTAAAGCCTCTTCGTTACTGGAATAGAGATAAGAAGATTTATAATATGTTTGTAAGGGAAACCATTCGTACGTTTCATGACGTATTATTTTAGATGATTGTTGGTGATTATTATAATTTTCGGCTTATAGTTGTAAATATTATATTCATGATTAATAACAAACGGGACTTATCGCGTATGTTTTTAAATAATAAAGTTACCTTTATTAACCCGACATTTCTCTCTTAAAACTATAATATTATATTATTTGATATTGTATTGAGGTAACCTGTTAGGATTTCAAATGCAATGTATGAAATAAAAAAATAAAAATGAATTGTCAACACACACTCCCTTTTATATTGTGATTGGGTATAGGCTTAAGTGCCCATCTTCGAAATTTCGAAGCATGTAGTTATACCTAAGTACTATTCAAAGCCTGCGTTTCACTAGATAGACAGCACCCAACGTGTTAGATAGTGAACTATATCGCTGTATACAGGCACGGGATATCAAGTCAATATGATACGGGAATGGTTTGCCATCTGTCACGATACTGATTGGTAGGTAAAAATAGGTTTTAGGTGATCTAAGACCATCACGATGGACACTCATTCTTTTACTACCACAAAAGGGTTTTCCGCTAGTTAATGTACTTGTTTGAGCATCGTATTTTTGGTTTTTTTATTCTAAGACATGTATGTAAGGGGTTATATTACATATTTCGAATTACTTCATATATGTATATTGTTGATATTAAATTTATTTATAAACACACTGAGAACATTCATTCCTTTAGACCTACATTTCATCTTGTAAGAAAATTTATGTGAAGCTATAATTTAAATGCTCATTAGCCATTCGAATATTAATTCGCAATATGCACTATATTAAAATCCAATACATAAATTCAAGGCACGTCTGCCTATTTGAATAAATAACCTGAGAATTTTCAATTAATGCGTATTAAAATTCAAATATTTCACTGATTTATTTGCCTGAGTGGAATGTGATTGGAAATTAATAGCATATGTCTAGAATAGAGAAACCTAAGTATATGAAGTATTAACCTATATACATAGATAACAAGTGTTGAACTCTAAACAAAATAACTTTGATCATACGGTTTCGGATTCCAGTAAAAAACTTTGGTTACCAGTGTGGATTTCATTGTATGTATAAATCATATATTTTTTAACTATATTATTCCCACTATTGTGATTGATAAATATTGTGTTATTAGACATAAGATCCCTAACAAATATGTTGAACTTTAATGCAATTTTTGTTAAAAAAACAATAAAACCTTATTATTAGTAATTACCATGTGTACATTTCAATAATGTACACAAATATTTAACAATTAAATGTATTAGAAA
Organism: Leucoptera coffeella; assembly: GCA_030578115.1. Taxonomy (NCBI): domain Eukaryota; kingdom Metazoa; phylum Arthropoda; class Insecta; order Lepidoptera; family Lyonetiidae; genus Leucoptera; species Leucoptera coffeella. Next base: position 233,116 of record JAMBLF010000218.1, read on the forward strand.
CCAAAACCAGAATCTAAAAGGAAAAAGTATTATCCTATTACTGAAGTTCAACCTAATATGTTATGTCTCATTATATTCCATTAGAATTTGGCAAAGACGCGTCGCACGCTTAAGAATGTTGTTTATATTATAATTCTGTGGCATCGGGCTTAGATCGGTGATGGAATACTAATGTTTAAAGACATTTTAGTAAGAATTTCTCATGATTCTTCACTTAAGTATATATTATAAGTATATCTTTCGAGGTGGTCAGAAATTTTAAGACTAATTTTTACTATTAGTGTCGTAGCGTAGCCATTAATATGTACATCAAAGTGGTGCAAGTTTATAGTCTCATAACTTTATATTTACTATTAGTCTTTCCCGGCGTTTTATATCGAGAGGAAAGGCATCTAATTATCGTTTTATTTATATCACAGATTAACACGTGATATTGAATAATAAAAAGCTGAATCGCGAAACGTGCCACACCATAAATGTTTCCATAATAAAGTCGCAATAAAACTATTATTAAAACATTTAACGACCTAATAAATGACAGTAAATATATTGAAAATTTTAATAAGTTAAATTCTGATTGGGGATTAAGTATATACCTATAGGGGGATTAGCATATATTTATAAGAGACTTTCAAAATAAAGATTAGAAGTTTAAAATTTAATTGACATATCAACTATGTTTGTTGGTTAAAACAGTAATAAAATTTTAAAAATATCTGTCTGTATACATATATTTTCTACATCTTTGAAAGATTAAAACTGTGCAAAATGTTTTATTCACAAGGGCATCTGATACAAATACAGAATGTATAACATTAATTATACATCGCATTTTTATATTAGTGATGGATTTGGAATGTTTCGATGAAGATTTAAAAAGTTTTATAAAAATCGTTAATCTAAATTATATTTCAAGACATTTTCTTTCGGCATAAAAACGCATAAAGAATTAATAACAAACCTACACCGACGCTCTATCTGTAAAGTTAGTAATTAAGTTACCTATCAGAAATTCCAAAGCATTGAACAAAACTGTAGCGATGAACATAAATCGTGTAATCCATTAGCAGTCAAAGTTTTATGAGTGCAGATTCCTTATAATGAACGGTTTGCAGCCGTAAAACAAGTCAACCTGAGCAACCATTTCTTGTGAATCTAGAGCCTCCAACATTATATACTCATCATGTCGATGGAACCTTGGAGTACCATAGCTAATTAGGAGACATTACGGCATTGAGTGACATAAGACGTTCGATTAATAACTATGCCATTACATTATAAATATTTTATTTGTATATAACGAATACCTGATAGCATATAAGTAATGGACTAGCAGTACGCCCGCGCCGAGAGTATACAACTTCTGTCAAATACTTTATTTTATGGAAAGAAACCTAAATGTTATTGTTGGTTGGTTTTGAACAGTTTAGTTTTATTAAATTTCTGATTTAGCCGTCTATAGCTATTTGTTTTTCTGAACTCTCCTACTTTAATGTAACATTTTCACATGGGAATGGAATGGCCGGCCCTTGGCTATACCCGAAACCTGCTATTAGCGAGTCATTTGTCCGAAGAATTTTGGGAACACATTCTCTAGCAATAAATCAAACCAACATCCATCAAGTTAAGCAAGCGAATAATGTAGCGTTTGGTAACTGTTTCATTTGAGGTATTTTAATCCCGGCTTAAAGTGGATACTCATTTAAATTAAGAATACATAACGTGCCCATCGGAATACGTGAACTGATTCTAAAATTTAAATACATGGAAAGTTTTAGCCTTTCTAGAGGACACGTAGAAGAAAATATGAGTTTATTTTTGTTATCATTGAATGATTGATGGACAACTCCTCACATAAAATAATTCTAAGAAGAGATTGTCATCACTAATTGTTATCGTCACATCTTAAAGTTTATTTTAGAATGTCTATATTTATTACAGAAATACTACTAGTATTTAGCATTCCTGTAGTTGGTTTATTAAAATCAGAATGAAAAGGTAAATCTTTGTTCGAAGATGAGTTCTGATTAATGTATTAAAGATGTTTACTATCACGAATTCTCGCAATACTATTATGACTTATTGAGCTTTGAAAAGGCTACCGCGGACACAACACATAAATCATAACCAGTTAGCATATCACTATTTACCTACATCGCTTGTTTTTCATAAGGCTTTTAGAAAAATACACAAAGCGTCTAATGAAGCAGACGGCAATAAATAATAAAGCAACTCCACAGACTAAGAAACAAAAGGAATTGTTTTTTAAAAGAGATTATATCAAAAGATAAATACAATCGAATCTGGTAGCGAGGCTCACGAATCAAGAACAATAGCCTATGTCTTCGCTGGAGACATTAAAACCATTATATCAAGGACTTTGATGCATTCAATTATAAACCTTATTCCCTTGACATACAACTTGTGTATAATCCTTTAGTTTGGTCAATAATGTCGGCTGAAGTTTTGTCATCGTATATCATCTCAAATCAGGACTGCGTGCGTTTGTGAAATGTATTTATAGCATAAAATAAGATACGGTTAGAGTCAGTTACACAATGGTTGAAATAACCACAATGGTTAGAAAGCAAATATATTAGTTTTCAAACGTTGCTATGTGGTGAAGCGAAAGCATGGCTATCTTAGTCTAGATACAAATTAATTAAGCGTTACACATTGTAAAACGTATTTTCACTGAAGCGTGCTCGTAATTACGTGATAAGCGACCAGTATTAGCCTGAGCTATATATCACTCATTGTGATTCTAATGCGTAATTATGCCGATATTATAAATGAAAGTTGTGCAATTGATTGCAGGTTTTCACAAACTCACTTAATTTCATTTGGCTATTTATTTCTAGGTTTGAGAAAAGCTATGTAATAACAAATCCAGTGAAATGAAGAACTTAAATCCTAATTATTTTTAGGTACACCTAAGACTTTCTCTTTGTCTGTCAGATAACGTTTTTTGTACATAAGAAATCAACCTTTAATCATTGTTAATCAACTATTAATGTTATCGTGTATTAAATATAAAAAAATTACAAATAATTAAGTTATGATAAGGGCTAATATAACCCCAATAATTAGGCTCTCTTCAAAATCTGTGAGCGCTATTCAAAGCTGGTGGAGGTCAGCGTCCTCCGCGAGGCGGCGCATCGGCTGCCAGCACTATCTGGGATCGCGACACCCGCCCTGACCCTAGCTCCATCACCACCCTTATCACTGCAGAACGAGGACAAAGAACCGACATCAATCATACCCGTACAAACAACTCGATACAATATTAATTGCCGATAAAAGCGAAGAATTTCAATTTGATTCCGATTAAAATCTTAACGAAGCGGAGCGGGCCGATCGTTAGCGATGATAATATAATGGCCGACCAGCCAGATTGCCAAAAAGGAGCAAAAAGCCAACGCTAAAACAAATAAAAGGCCGCACCGGCGCAGGAACCTGTTTGGGAACACCAGCGTGCCCTCTGCAATGAGATAATCAAGCAGCCGGGTAATTTCACTGTATTAAAACGGCCGGGCTCAAAACGTTAATTAATGCGGGGCCCAAGCCACGACTTCGGTCGACAAAAGAACGAGCGGGGAGAGCGAGTAATTAAAAAAGTCAAAATAAATTGATTAGGGAGAAAAATCACATTCATCTATAATGTTAAAGACCGGCTACTGAGTGGAAAACGTAAAACAAGAAATTGTAATAGAGAGAAACCATCTGTCCAAAAAGTTATAAATATTGGGGAACATGTAAGAAATTAAAACGAAATATTACAGTCGGACCACTAGAAACCTTTAACAGGTCAAAAGGTTTTCCTTGCGCTTCAAGATTAAAGCTCAAAGATTACGCAAGTGGAAAATACGATTACGTAAAATAAGTTACATTATCGAAATGTCGGCATTTAAAGTTGAAAACGTGAGAAGCAGTACTGAAACATGTTGAGAAAGCCTTAGAAGCCATTAGAGGTAGATAATTTCGAAATTATTAAAAGAATGGACGTCGGCACTTATCGAGGGCCACAGTTGGAAGGTTTATCAGCCATGATAACAGGAATTGATGGATGACAATGCATTTCATATGGACCCGTCACGAGTCGAGAGAATTGATAAATAATAGCCGACGAGACTGCCTACAAACAGGATTTGGGATGGCCAGAACGGACGATGTATCAGGACTGTTTTAAAACAACGCTGCTTTAATAATGGACTATGCCTTAAGTTGTTACATTGAGTTAATTAAGAGTAGTGAATGTAGACTAGGCGCTAGGTAAACTACCGTCTGCTAAATACAAGGCAAAATAGTAAACTTTTATTAGGTATTGATAAGTCCATCTCTGAAAATGCATACTACTGCATTTAAAACTATGTCCAAAGATAAGGTACTCTATTTAAAAAGGCATATACATTTTGAGGAATCGAAAAACCATTGTTATGATCAGAATTGCAGTTTTTTGTCTCAAGAGCAAAAAAAACAAGAGTAAGTTGAATTATCAATTCATTAGGTAAATTTCATGCGGCGAGTCGAAAAAGCGAATTAAAAATGAGACCATAAAACGAGAATTTACAATGGCATAACCCTTTTTGTGTGTTCATCGGTTGCCGGACAACATTTCACGGATTCCGATGTCCAACGTCGATTTGGTCCACGTCTCGCATATTAATTGGACGAATGTAATTAGCAGTGATGATACGATCTTTCCGAGCTCCTGTTTAAAGATCAACAGCGTTCACGGACGTTTCAACGAGGAATTTTTGGTCTCATTAAGACTTTCGCCAAGAGAAAATTAACAGACTTAAAAATAAGTAACATAGCAATTGATAGGTATTTTTACGGTATTTAACCTAGTTATGTAACACATTATGTTTATTATACAAACTCGAATTGTACAGAATCTACAACTATTATATTAATTAAGATTTAATTTCTTGCATACAACAATACTGCACACATTTATATCCACTCAAAGCTTACATTTCCTACATACCCAGCATTGATGACATTCCCGATTACAGACACCTTAATCTCTAGATAGATAACTTTCGTATATCCTCCAATCTATCAAATATTATCCAACACTTACCTATCAGCTAAATGGTGCAGGCACCCATGCTTGGTATGAGATCTCCTGGGATAGGGTAGTTCGCTGTAGCATCCGCCTCCACGAGGGGATCTGCACAGATAGCCCGTGCTCACGCATTGGGCAGTGTTGCAGTAGCACCTCACGCCGTCACTGTCTGGTTCTGGAATGAAGGAAAGAGGGGTTAGAAGATGGAAGATCAATGGGCTAGAAGAAGATTTAACGTAGTGGATGGTGGAAGATCGATAAAAGAGTGAGGGTATTTTAAAAGCGCACAGACTATGGTACAAGTGATTAAGCATTTTTTATTGAATATTAGTGTATGTAATTCACGAATTAAAGGTAATCTAGTCTTATCATCATCCTACTTAAGTGATAAACGGTGTAATATTCATTATAACAGGATTTAATATAAAACATGAAATTTGGTACCTAAAAGTTCAGCTTTGTTATCTATTTATTATTCATCATGTATTGATCTAGCATATTGATAAGAAGTAAATATCTATATCAGTCTGAATTTGGTTGTTATCAAGCACATGAATAAAAAAAATCTATAGGCATATATTTTTAGTACATGAAAAGTGGACCATACATGAGATATTTCCGATAGCTCCTTAATCTGGATTATAACGATTCACATATAGTATTGGTGATAAGAGAAACCAAAGGAGGTGGCATGCACTGCACACAAACCTGTTACTCAATCAAAAGATTATCTTTAAAATAAAAGCACTGTCAGTATGAAAATTTTAATCCGTATGTGCAGTCACTGACGCATACATACTTAAGTACTGTTAATTATGTCAAAACACGAGCACTGAATTTATGTTTGCATGATTCATTTGGCCAAACAAAGAGACTTTATGAACACGAGACTGAATGCACAAACATATTAAGTCGTAGGCATACGGTTGTTATCATGAAAGATCATAAGTGAAGCTCAATCAATAGCCAATGAGAACAATAATCGTAAATCAATTTGCCATTATGAAACGGAATCAGTGGAATTTAATGAGTACGTAATAGTTGAATTACGTGTACATGTAAACAATATATTCATTCTTACAGTTTCTACTTATTATTGAAGATGATAACGCTGAATTAAATATTAAATACAATGTTTTGCAAGGAAACGATGACAATTTTGTGATACTTTTTTGAATGATTCAGCGTTTAGTCCATTACGGTCCAAATTCTTGATCACGATTTCATTCTAGTTAGGTCAAAATAGGCGTATAGTTGAATTGTTAAAGTAAAAGTTCAAAGAATATTATCTCCAAAGTAAGCTGTGCCTGTGAGTGCAGCGGGCAAAAATACCATCCAGCTGGGCCGAGCCATGTTTATGAATAATGTTCACGTCATACGCTGAGGAACCCTACATAAATATCGAGACGAGGCTTCGGCGCATTGAATGTAAATCCACAGGCCCAAGACGATGAAACAAAAAGAAATTAATTTCAGAGAGAGGCTGGTTTATTTACTTATGCCTCACGCACGAGAGCCCAGACCCTAAGACAATGCCCGGGTCATTTTAGAGCTTACTGCACTTTGTTTGAACTCAAATCGGCTCGTCAGCGCCACGTAAAATAAAAATCACGGAACAAAATTAATATTTGAATCGGTATAAGCCCGAGGATGACCCCCCTCGAGGTTAGGCATCTTTAACGCATCATCCGAGACGAAAAGTGCGTTGGTCTCTTGGAAGTCGTTCTTTTAATGAGCAATAATTATTTGATGATTAGTGATCTCTCTTATGGAAAAGGAATAGATATATTCCCGATAAGAACTCCTGGCTCCGTGGGATAAACAATTAAGCTTGCAGCGCACGCTGATAGAAAAAAGTCTCTCAAATAGCCATCAATTAGTCGTTTGCTTTCCAATGAAAGCGGAGAAAAAGAAAGAATGGCGGCCACGGACTGGTTGTCTCTCGAAATGCGGCTGGAATTCGCTCGGGTTCTTTTTTGCGAGTCCTTTGCCCAATGAAATGAAGTCTTCGAGAGCTGTAGCGCAGTAAGTGAATCAAAAACAAAGACGGGCACAGCGGGCCGCTGCAAAAAGACCACATCGCCGGTTTAATAAGAGACCCCGCAGCGAGAAATTGGAAACATTTAATAGCTTTGTATTAATAGCGTCCGTACGCGAAATTGGCTGCTTTAATTGCAGCAAGCTGATCCGGAGTTTTATTGTTCTATGCTGTGTAGGAAACCTGCCTTTTATGGAGTTTAATTAATTGCTGAGACTGAGAATTAACATATCTATGCATACCTAGTTAAAATTGCATATGCGTATATCGAGAAATACTTCCAAATGTATAAGAATCATCGTAATTAGTGTGTCCCATTGAAATTAAACTTTTAGGAAAGGAATAGGAATAAAATGGAAAGCCAAACACAAATCCTTGTGATTTCCATTTAAAGATTCCTAATCTATAGAAAACACACGCGTATAAGACATTCGAGACCGATAATCTAGTTTTATTTCTCATTAGGCGTGCAATTAGCATTATCGCTCTTGTACGGCCTTTCGGAGATAGGAGCCCATTAGCTGGACTTTACAATCAATTTCAACTCAAAAAGGAAGATACAAAAGGAACACCGATGGATAAAGTAAATAAAAAACAAACAACACGAAAAGGCCCGGCACGGCTGTTATTTAGAATTGATAAATGGGCCTCCACGGGCGCAGGAGCGAGACAGGGCGAGGACAGAGCGAGAGGGAAGGCCTAATGACGCCGGCGTATGCGATGAAATAAGATGAAAAGAGAAATTTTGAACAACCCCTGTTATGTCCAATCTTGATTGTATCGATATGACTAAACAAATATTCGTTCGGTATGTTATGGTATGCTAAGTTAAGTTCTGTCTACAGGACCAAACCTATGATATTTAGATACTTGGTATTTGAGTTATTTTATCTTATATTAGTCGTATCTATCTGAAATCTGACGTACTTAATCAATGTATACTTTAGTCTCTTGTATTGCTTGTTATAAAGTTTATAGTATGCTTAGACATGTTATATGAAACTGTTCGGTCTTACTGATTTGTCTTACTCGTATGTTAGTATTAAAATCGTTCAGACGCTTGTGGATTTACCGGCAAAATTGAGTCATTATACCACTGTTTCTTGGAAGTGGATACTTTGGCCGAGATATAAAGATTTTCAGCAACTGATAGGTGCTAAGAGAAACGGCCGATGCGATCTTGGCCGGTTACCACAAAACACAAAAGGCTGAAAACAAATAACAGATAACGAGTAGCTCGATTGGAGATAGCCCGTACTGTAAAGTTTCAATTTAAGTCTAAAACCATCGCGGAGACCCAAACATCGTGCAAAGATGCAATCGCTTTAACATATCGCTGCGCAGACTCAGTTTCAATTAAGATGGAGTTTGATAATTGTAGCATGTTCGATCAAAGCTAATAAACAACAGCATCGACGATCTATCATAACGGTTTCGTTGGCGAAATGTCTACTCTTAGACAGTATCGAAAAAGGTCAATTATAGTAAATTATCGTGCACCGATCATAATGAAACGAGAACGCGAGCGAGGCCATTTATTTGAGGCTGTTAGACGAAAATATTTGAACGGCGATTTTGATGGTAATGAGCGCCGTTGCAACCGCGGCTTTCTCTTGCCGTTCACACGCTGTCGGGCTCTGCTTATCTGCGGCTTTATAGCGCTAATGAAGTTTTAGAGTATGCTGTTCCAAAAACTACAGTATTAGGTAAAGTTAATTATTGTGCATTGGGAAACTAACGTAAGGAAACCTATTTATTCCTTGAGATGAGAAATATTCTCGATGTCAAGCAAAAAGCGAAGTAAATGGTGTTTGCTATGTACCACTTTTTCTGTAGTTCTAGAAACATATATACACAGATTTTAACTCTCTGTAGTGGTCAATTATGACGAGTAATTTCCAAACACTAAAACACAAATAGATCAACAAACAAATTCAATCCAGAAAATTCCCTAGTCAACCATCTAGCGGAGCATCGTGAGTCAAAACATGTATTCATTAAAACGTAATCAAAGCATCTTCGGAGTTCCGTAGAATCAAAAGGCCCGCTACAGGCTCTGTGGCGAAACGCCGGCGGATCCTAGAGTGCATTCGCCTTACAACGGATCGGAATGCTAAGCAGCACTTTGGTGGATCGCTTACTAATTCGAAGCACTTTGGAGCGTTATCTGCAAGCAATTTAAATGCTAGCTTTTGGTCCTCAAACGAGAGTAGGTAAGGAAATTGTTAGTAATGTTACTGATGAAAATATGAGATGACCATATGACCATCTATCTATTTCTAATCTATCGACTATTTAAACTAAACTCTCAAGTACGCAATGTCATTTATGCGTGTTTCGCTTTGAATTTTGTCAATTTAAATTTTTGCCAAAAATTTATTTGCACTTAGATGTATGACAAGAAAATTAAATACATTACAAAACCTCGTATAATAATTTCTTTAACATAAACCGTAGCTCGAGGCCTAAACCACAATAAACTTTATAGTCACAATGGCCAGTGAGGCTAATTGCGTACGCGAAATGAAGTTCCGTTGATGTCCCGGTGGGAGTGCAATTATCGAATGCGGCGCCAGTAATCTCGGTGGCCGCGAGCAATCTCTGTCGGAATGCGAGCCGAGGAACCTGCGACCGCACAGGTCATAAGATATCTTGGTAGGCAAGACCCATCTGCGACAATTAGACGACTGATCTGAACTACAGGACCTATCTGACATATTTAAAGAGTCTAGCTAATCTTTGATTCTTGAAGGAAATAAATTAGCTTTGTGCAATTGCGTAATTTGATTTCAAATACATACTCTACCTGAAAAACTCATAGTATAGCTGATTTCTGCACTATGCAAGAAAAGATAAATGTGTAAAATAGTGTATAATCGCTTACTATTGCAATGAAGTTTAGTATATGATTTTGATTCCAATTCTATATGATTCTATCCCAAGTTTCAGTAGGTTTGTCTCCCAAGTGACAATAGTATTAAACAATTCCATACCTAATAAATTGTTGTTGAAACATAATCTTTACATTAGCTATCAGATTTTGGGGTAGTGTGTAGGGGTATGACAAAACAGTAGTGTCAAATAAACTCAGTTGCAATAAAATGACATTTAACTGCAGTAGCTCTGCCATATTGGATTACCGAAGATGCGTGCCCACTCGTCGGATTGGGTTACACACAATGACTACATGTGCAAGGAATAAGTGCACCCACACACGGCCGATATGATCTAGAATATCATTCATTATTTTAGGTCACACCGACTTAAATTGAACAAGATAATACAATCATTCTCTACCATATGAGCTAATGTGCTGCAGTTTTTTGTTTCTTTTCTTCAAATAAAGACAAAGGTAATATCAACTATAAATTCTGACATTAGTTGACTGACAGATCTTAATTAGATTTTTATATTTACTTTTGATTATGTCACAAAGGGTAAAAATATAAGGTATCTAATACACTCCAAAGTAATAGACAAACTATTGATAGCCACCGTTATTACGTGAAGAATGAAAGTCGTATCTAAGCCCTTAATTAAATACAGTCGTCAATAGAAGCTAACGGTAAATAAAAGGCAAACCTCACTTCCTTTGAGAATTGCTTGTTGGCACGTGGTGGCATTAAAGTTTAATGTAAAACACTTGGCTGCTATTTTAATGTCCACGCCAAGCTTACCTTGCAGTGGTTGAAATAAAAATATTATGGTGCTGTAAAATGTTGAGTAATGGATAAAATACTTATAGTCTGGCTAACGAAAGTAGATACTGGATAATTTTGCAAACTTTTTATATGACAACACTAAAGTGTTCCTACCATCGGATATTTACACTACAATTTGGGGTATTTCAAGTAGAAAGTACTTAGGAACAAGTAATTCCAAAAAGGCATTTTTAAAACAAACTCATTTTGAACATTTTATAAAATGAGTTTTACAAATTCGTACGAATGCTAAAATTGTGTTAATCGAAAATAAGTTTCGTATCTACGTGTTGGATCATTTCAAGAGCTACAGTAAGCCTTACGTAGGTCTAATAAATAGCTTAAGTAATTAGGTACACTATGTATTAACTAATTAGGTAGGGAAAACCTTACCAGTTTTATTTAAAAAAAAATTAATTTGTGTCTATTTTCAGAAAAATTTGGTAAAATCAGAATTAGAGATCCCGCCACATAAGGTGGCAGTAGCCAAACTTGGAACTAAATTTGACGTTACCGCCATTGCGTGTTATTTTGTATGAAAGGTAAATTTAGTATTACCAGCGTTGTGTTTTTTGCCCACTCTTTGTAATTTTTATGTTTGTTAAGGGTGATTATAATAAATTGATTTCCGGAGTTTCTTGTTAGTTCTTCTCCAAGCTAGGGTCTCCGCTGATCTAACCTCGGTAAAAAATATGTAAAGACAATGCTCAGTGCCATGTTTGAAATAATAGTTTTAAGAGATTCGCGATTTATACTCATGATATAAGATATAAGGGTGTGTATAAGATTGATTGCAGCTGTGGGAAATCCTACGTCGAACACACTAAACGGTCTATTGCGGACAGAGTGAAGGAACACATAATATATGTAATATATAATAAGAAGGATAAGTCCCGTTAATTATTAATCATGTTTGAAATAGTTTTATTTGAGTTTATAGCTCTGCAACCAAAGACCGTTACAAATGAAACCTATAATGTATCGAGCCGTATGGCACAGTGAGTGCTAGTTTTGGCGTGTTTACTGGTAACACTGAATTACGCGACTGTGGCGACGCCTCCAACTGCCACCTTATGTGGCGGGATCTCTAGTGTATGGTATTCCTATTTCTGACGCCGAAGTTGGCGTGTTGTTGATGTTTCTTTATGGTTCTTTATGGTTGACTTGCGTAAAGTTAGGTTAAGTTGACTTGCGTAAAATGTCTTGATATTTTTTTATTTTAATTAAGTAAGTACATATTATTCGTTTAAGTTATTTTTTGTTTGTTCTTTTTGTTTCTTTAATACGTACAATGGAGTATCGTATCCGTGTAATGTTTGGTATGGAGTTAATAAAAAGATAACAAGTTATATAAGCTACTTTTAATCACGTCATAACGCGGATAAAATTGCAAGTATCCACTAGTAAAATAAAAATAAATGTCAAAGTATCAAAGTGAGTTGTTCCGATTTTCCTTTTTATTTTAGGGTTGCAATGCTAATATATTTTAAATTTGCCGCGCTTTTTCAGTATCTACTTTCGTTAGCCAGACTGTATTTATACATATGTTTATACGTCCGCATGCCTAATAAAAGTTCGCAAAGATCAGAAGTTCTTGATCCTTTCGCCTTACTGACAACGTTAATTTCTTGCTTTTCTTTTGTTTATTCTTTATAAAATTACTGATAAATAAGTTCATAGTGTCACGCAATGTCTTTACAACTAGTTACGTAAACCTATCAAGGTTCCAACCCAATTTAATACTCAGCTAGCGTGTCTAGCTACCATAAGGAAAGACCTAGATTATTTATATCTCCTAGGTTGTCATCATTTCCTAGGCTTTACAGGCGCCTGTGTGAGCCTTTACATCATTCTCTATGAGACCGGCTGTATGGCGAGGTTATCGACGCTTTCACACCGCGTGAATAACATTATTCTAATGCCGTTTGCTTGTTTGATTTTGCTGCGCGTATGATAGTGATGGGTGTGACTTTGTTACTGAAAACTGTTGGGTATTAGAGTATGGGTATTTTAGTCGTATTTACATATTGACTAAAGTCCCCCTTTGTGCTATGTACGAATTTATAGTTCACATTTCAGATAGTATTCAGAGTGAAGTGTGTTGAGTCCGTAACCATTAATAGATACGGACTATTACTATATAGTCAAAGATTTGTAGTTTTTGCAATAAATAAAATTATTTTATCTGCTAACTTAAACACATTATTATTGTAATATATGATATGATTTTTAAAAACTGACAACGTATGAAATTCTAGTCATATCTAAACAATAATCTAGCTAGTCAAACTTTTGATGAGTATTAAATTAAGATAAGTAAATACTCAACACGTCCCATCTCTCTTTCGTATTCATGCAAGCACGAGAGATTTCTTAATGGTAGCTTAGCTGAACATGTTAGTAGGTAAGCATATTTATTAGATTGAATTTATAATTATGTTGACATAATTTATGAGCTAAGCTTTGTTATCCATACAAAAGGTCGTTGTCTGCGCCATCTATGAGGCGTTTATGGGTTTACTGAGTTTTGATTGAGTTTATATTTATTGCTGAGGTTTAAATCGATGAATTATTTAAATACTTTTATGTATGTGTAAATTATTACGCGTTCAGAATAGTGATAGGGTTTAATAAACTACTTTATATATCCAGTGTTGGAATTTAGGTACAAAAGTGTGATTACACATTTTATTAAATTTCACAATAAAGATATTACGAAAACAAATAAAAACAACATTGTATTGACCCATCAAATTGCGATTCCATCTTGTACGTAATCGATACGCAGAGAAAATTGACTTCCATACCAAGGCACTGACTCACTTCGCACCTGTGTTAAATAAAAATAAAACCCAACAAAAAGGTCGCTACCTGAGCGGCGCTATAAGACCTCCTTTCGATACTCCTTTATGGTCCTTCATAATGGCGGGCAACAATGCGTCTTGTGTCATCTTGACATCTCCTTAGCCGGAGCGTTAAATCATAACAATTCAACAATTGGTTATAAAAGCTTTTATATTATTGACGCGTGCTGTAAGATCAGTGTATTGCTTCCGCGGTTTTATTGATAATGATACGATACGAATTATGTATTATATAAATTCATTTCTGTCAGTCACTTATGGGATGGACAGAATTTCGGTCACTTTTGGAGTGCTAACTAGGTTATGATGGTAGTTATACAAAACATTGGTGATAGGTTATTATCTCATCGCTCAAGAGATACCACTGTCTCTAAATATCGTTCTTTTAGTTTTTCAGTCGGAAATGGACTAAATATGGTTCTTACGTATTCTAAAACTTGAATAACTAACTCCGTGATTTATTTTCTCAATAATTAAGCAACTAGTAATCTTTGCTTTCTTTTCAATTAGCTGTTAAACATACACACTTACACAAGCACTTCCTAGCATTCTAGCTACCAACATGAAAGTGATTTACGCAACTGTTATGCACCGACAAACATCCAAATTCAATGTTAAAAGTACGGTTACACGAAATGGTACCACAAACAAGTGTGACGAATGACCATTAGAAGAGATGATCAGTCGACCGCATTCCTACACAAATCAATTCTATACAATAGAGTACCCGCCACATAAGGTGGCAGTAGCCAAACTTGGAACTAAATTTGACGTTTCCGCCATTGCGTGTTATTTTGTATGAAAGGTAAATTTAGTATTACCAGCGTTGTGTTTTTTGCCCACTCTTTGTAATTTTTATGTTTGTTAAGGGTGATTATAATAAATTGATTTCTGGAGTTTCTTGTTAGTTCTTCTCCAAGGGTCTCCGCTGAACTTCTTCTTCTCAATCGTTACGCTCTTATCAGAGCGGTCGTGGTCTTCATGACGTGGCATCTTGAGCAGCCGAAATGGTTGGTGAACTAACCTCGGTAAAAATATGTAAAGACAATGCTCAGTGCCATGTTTGAAATAGTTTTTTTACATACATACATACATACACATCACGCCTGATTCCCTGTAGAGGGGTAGGCAGAGATCACGGATCCCCATTTGTCCCGATCCTGACAGACCACTTTCGCTTCATTGACATTCATACATTCTCTAATACACTCTCGGCGGTTATAGGTACTCCTAACGTCACCTTTTTTCAATATAGCGTCTATCTGACTGTTACATATATGTCTTATTAGGGCGGCCCCTACGTAACCGCCCTTCCACTTCACTCATATATATTCCTTTTGTCAATATATAGTTTTTTTAATTTGTACTTAGATCATAAAATAACTTTCAAAGAGAGCTTATGATAGGGCCTATTTTGAATAAAAATATTTTGACTTTTGACTTTGGTATATTAATTTGTTTTATTTGAGTTTATAGCTCTGCAACCAAAGATCGTTACAAATGAAACCTCAATATAATGTATCGAGCCGTATGGCACAGTGAGTGCTAGTTTTGGCGTGTTTACTGGCAACACTGGATTACGCGACTGTGGCGACGCCTCCAACTGCCACCTTATGTGGCGGGTACTTTACCTCTAAGTATACTACTTACTGTTCGTACTGTTCCAATCACACTATCAAGTCAATGTTATCTGAAAGCGTGGGCACAAATTGGACGTTAATACTTTGGATAGTATAGAGATGTAAATTGAGATTATTGGCGATTTTTCATATAATTAATAAACCTAATATTTGTATTCTCTTCACGTTTCATGCAAACAATGTTATTAGTTTAATTAAACGTAAGACACTCATTAACTATTATTTTTTATACAAAATAGAATGGAAAGCGCAAGTTTGAATTTTAATATTAGTTGTAATTTATTTAGATTTATTAGAATATCTCAATAAATTTTCCATTTTTGAATCCACTGTTCCAGCTCCACAGAGCGCGAAAAGAAAAACATTTTCATTAGCAAGCAGTTTGGTAGTTCGCCGACCTCCTTAGTGTGTTAAACACAAACACACGTCTGACAAAAGGTGTGAAATTTTCACACAAACCTTATGATGCCGTGGAAATTGTGAACAAAAGATGTTTCCACTACGTGTTAGAAGCCTATTTATTTACCGTTTTCTCCGTGTTGCTGTTTTGTTGTACAACGAGTATTTGCTGTTTACTCTGTGTTTACTTTAATAACTAATAGGTACTTAATAATATAAATATTTAATATTAAGAGACAATTATTTACAAATAATTTCTTATCTAATGACCTACCGTTATATTATCGCGTTAGTAACATAAATTTTACATATTGTTTGAAAATAATAAGTAAGGGTCTGTGTTTTGGAAGACTAAGTATTTCACAAAATGGCATGCCAACTTTTAGAAGCAGTCAGAGTTGTAATATCCCAATTTTAGGCTCAAGGATATCTCACGTTGTATTTATTAATCATGAATAAATAAATATATGTTCTAAGCCATAAGACCGCCTATTGTTATGATTTATTGTTCCTTGTGTTTATTTGTTTATGTGTAAGAAATGGCAATGAAGAATGACATGAAAAATAATAAACTTACAATTACTTGCCTACATATCATAATTATACATACCAATAAATAAATGATATTATAACCTTACTTTAAGTAGCGATTTCTCTCCACCAGATACGTTGGGTTGATAAATCGATGTATTCGATTGCGGTTGCCGAGTCGATGCAGGAATGCGGCCATCCATTCTATTCTAGAGATGCGATTCACGTGTATCGATTTACAACTATACGATACACTAACGAGTTTCGATAGAGTGGAGTGTTTGGAATTACCTAAGAACAGCTGCTGCATATATAGATATATATACTCTTGTTTATAAGTCTTTTAGTCTCTTTAAGGGTATACATAATGTAGGAGATAATATGATCTTCGTCAATTCAAGTTTCATGTTTCAATAGTAAATATTGTTACCGGACTCTAATCTAATCTAATAAAATAAAATCACCTGCGATTCTTTAATCTCATCGTCATACGCTTCTCGACTTGTGTATACACACTCCCTTTTGTATTGTGGCGGGGTAGTCAGAGGCTTGAGTATCAGTCTCCGAAATTTCGAAGGCATGTTAGAAGCCTGCGTTTCACTTGATAGACAGCACCCAACATGATAGGTAGTGCACCGTATCGCCGTATACAGGCACTGGCTATTATACCTATACAAGGGATTCCTCACTATGTTTTCCCTCATCGTTAGCGGCTAAACTAAAAACTCATAACTCATGAATAGAAGATTAACTAATCTAGGATTTACCTAGTAATATTATTACCTACTACAGCTATAGTTTATCTAACAATATGCTTCGAGATTGGCCGTAAAATAAGCATGTGTCACTCTAGATTTTACCAGCTCGTATTTACGTAAGCTGAATAAATGACCGAAATTCTTCTCAGATTTATTGGGATTGCATCGCGTGATGCAAGCTATTAAATTTGATTTATAAATGTATTAAGCGTTATCTTTTCGCGTTCAGTAATCCCTTTGTCGGCCTTCTAATGAATAGATAATGAAGGATAGTTGGAGGTACTCGGGTTTAAAGAATAGTGGAATGTATGTGGGGTTAAGTTTTTGTACTGTTTTTAAAGGAAGTTTTTGTTCGGGTACTTTGGTGTATAATATGTATGTTTATAAAAATATTTCTGGTTTTATATTGTACACAAGGTTACATTTAATGCTGTTTTGGATTGTTTTACTTATAATTTATATTCCATGATTCTATAAGTTATATTTGTAGCTCAATAACTTAATTTAACTTAATTATATATTCTTAATTTTTTTAACGATGGTTAATTTTTCTGATTATATCTGTTCAAAAATTAATTCTTATAACAAGCGTTATTAATTTTTAACTATCTACAGCATTATCGATTCATAATTAATAGTCGGTTTATGAAGCAATTATAAAATCTAACTCGACAACAAACTTTGTATCATTAAATTAATCGATTCAATACACAAACAAATATTCGAATTAATCGAATCGATTGCTGTCATTTCTTGGCACTCAATATATCTCTCTCTCTCTCTGATGGTGCCTCTCCGACTAACGAAGGTTGGCAGTCACTTCGGCAAATTTAGTCCGATCCCTGGCGAGATGGAACAACTCGGCGGCGCTCTTGATTCCCGTCCACTCTCGTATGTTGCGGAGCCACGACTTTTTCCTTCGTCCAACACCTCTTCTTCCGGCTATCTTGCCCATCATTATGAGTTGCAGCAAGTCATATCTTTCATGTCTTAAAACATGTCCGAGATATGCAACTTTTCTTTTTTTGACAGTCTGCAGTAGCTCTGGCTGAGAACGGTTTATTCGACGAAGTACTTCCACATTTGAGACCTTCTGAGTCCAGCTAATGGCTAGAATACGCCTATAAGCCCACATTTCAAATGCTCCTATTCGTCGGCATAGATCTTCTGTCAGAGTCCAAGACTCGCAGCCGTAGAGGATGACTGGCCAAATGTAACACTCAAGTAGGCGTACTCAATATATAAACTATTACAAATATGTTTGTACCACAGACAAATTTTAGCAATATAAAGTTTAGTGAAGGGAATATATTGTAAAAAATACTATAGTAAGTAAATTTAGGTTTGTCATATATATATATATTTAACTATTATCACACTATTATGACGTAGTAGCTAACCTCATTTATGTACAATACGGGTAGATTTATTTGGTTAATGTTACAGTATTCAATACAATCAAGAAATAGGTAGCATTTTGTGAAATTAGAATTAGGGAAACTAACGCCTATAAACTCGTAATTTTTTTATTAAATAGAGTTACTGGTACACTTTCATTACCTTTCATACGGCGTTCAGCCAATTTAAATATGTGACACCGTTAGTCGGTACAGCGGACAATCCGAGCGTGTACAGCGACTTTCTTTTTTAACACGTTACATGTACCGCTTGGAAAGAGACATTGCCATATTAAATTAACACCTAAGTGAGAATAATTTCTGTATTCCATTTTGTTTGTTTTAGTATTAAGCGTTCGATTTTGAGACCGGTTAGGCCGTGAACGGTTTACGACATAAAATTATCAGCAATAAGCGTAATTAACTTCATATGGTATTTTCCAGTTATTGCGTGCATTTTGGAAATGTCAAAAATGTTTATGCCAAGGGGATTCTGGGTTAAAGTCTTAAGTTCACGGCTAAAGGTTTCCATGGCAACCTAAATAAACAATTTGATAAGTCAAGCAGAATTTACATATGAATATAATATGTTTATGGACGTCAAAAATTAGAAAATACATCGTTCGGAAACCAAATATAACCTATGATTTACCTTGAACATATAGTTGTCTTTACTCACGAGTTTAACTTGATGAAAATTAAAAAAAATTACGACATAATAAGTTGAGATTTGAATAAATAACTCATTTCTATTTTAACCTTTCTCCCGCACGGCGTCAATTAACTTAAAAAGTGGCTTCATAAAATTTTATATACGTTAATTAGCTTTGGAACAAAAAACGGGTTCCCGTACAAATGTCATGTTTACCCGTGTACCTAATTAATGAAGCATCAAGATGGCTATCTGCGACTGAGCTAAGAAAATCCCAGGTCCTGTAAGCTTTTAAGGCGATGGAAGGAAGAGATTATCTTTATGCAATTACCGAGGCTGTGTCTAGGAAACCGCTTTAGTCAGATTAGGTTCTAATCATTTATGATGAGTTAAAAATAAAAAATAAGAGATATGTTGTCTTTCTTGAACATCTGTGTGTCAATCTGTGATTAGTTACTATTTTTGTTTTATGAAAATTAAATAAGTATTTTTTTTAAATATCTGAATACATTTTTCTATATTTAAAAAAAAAACAAGAATTTGCCAGCAATATAGTTATTTTAATGCATAAATTAAAACACACCAAAAAACTAACCATTTAAATCCTCAATGTAATACTCTAAAAAGGAATGCATAATAAACGAAAAGACGATATTCCATTATAACTAGTATGCCCTGTTTAATTATAAACCATGCCTGTAGGTAGCTCAAAAGTTATTTCATATTAAAAACGAATGTGTGGTCTCTCACGGCTTACTTTACGATTTTGGTTTTTATGGTGTATTACGTATTGATGTAAGTTTATTTGATTGCCGCACATGACTGGTTAACCAATTATGTTTTTGTTTATTTAGAAATGCACATTAAATTCGTTGGGGTTTCCATGGAAACGCATAACCGTTCCGTTCTATGGCCGTTTGGAGAAAAATAAAAATTAATAATAACTAGTTTTAAAGTAATATAATTTGACTTGTTTTCTTTTTAGTTCTTATTTTATTGGCCATCCATTAGCCAAATAATAATAAAGAATAACTTGTCTAATATTCATTTGAATTCTAATTTGAAAAATTAAGTTAAATGACTTGACTTGAAATTAGAACGTGAATATTATACGTTAAGATTTTATCTAAGTATTCGTAGGCCCAAATGATTTTGGTTTCTTATATCCCTCCCTATTAAGCTAATATGTCGAAGCAGGTAAGAGCGGATATGGGAACTTTTCGGTGAAATATGCACACCATCCGCCACAAAAAGAGCAAACCCATGATTACCATGTTCACGGTATCACAACTGCCCGACATTCGAGTTTTCGATCGATCTTTAAACAATTTGCTTTTGAAAGACCGACACGAGAAAATTACTGGCAATTTCGTCCAATAAATACCTGTGGAATCTCTTGTCTTTATCTTTCGAATGCCTTGCGAGGTAGAGTAAAAGAGACGTGGAACTCGATTTTGAAGTCTGATTATGTTAAACAGAGTAATCGATGTTCCGATGTTTATTTAACATGAAGCGGCATGGTTTTGCTTAAGGCTATGGTTTAACTTTTTTTAAGAACTGTTTGTATTTAACTGTGAGCACGCAACGTCATTTTCAAAGAATTAATTGTAACTATGTGTTAGAAAAAATCGTTGGGATGTATGGTTTAATCATGCAATGCAACTTGTATTTTATCTATTATATTTGGTTAACATAACATACTGGATTTAAATAATCCATAACACTTGTTCTATATTTCAGGAATGATTTGAATATTCGTTGCAGAGTTTAATTAAGTGTATTCCATAAGTCGAATCCTACAAATACTTGGCTAACGTGTTTAAGTAGCTATTACATTTAAGTAAATATATTGATCGATAAAAACCGGGCGAACTCTAATAAGAAATGTCTTAGTTATGACAAGCTTTGCATCTGTAACGAAGTAGCCAAATAGGGCAGGGCGCCGATATGAAGATGAGCATGATTGTACGCAGAATTAATTATTCAAAGTGGTGCCATCTGTGAGTGGCATCCGGAACGCCTTTTTGCATCTGCCCGGCGCCACTCGCAGGTAGAGGCAAAAACGACAATTTTCTGCCCACTTGGCCGATCACCTGCCTCGAACTCCAAACGAACGGGGAAAACATCAATATATGCACACGGGGGGAGCAATAAAAAAGACGAAAGTACTTAGACGTGGTTCGTTGAATCACGATTTGACAAAAACCCGCCGGCGGGAAATGGCAAGAAGTATGAAGGCATATTTCCAACTTTTTGTTGACAATACAATGTGTATAAAAGGCATAAAAAATGCGCAGCCCAACCGACGACGGCTTATTAACGGACCGAAGAGGATTCCGAGCAGCCATGCGATACCACTTTTTCTCGCAACATTTTCACGAACTATTTACCGATCGCAGGAATAAATATGGAAATGATCGGACTGCTGGACTCGATACGAAACTAATTAAAATCATAGATGCTTATTAACAAGGCCTATAACATTTTATGTCCCCTAACCACGGTCTACAACAGATGACAAAAAGCGGCCGTCCAACATGGTCCTAGCAATATGCATGACAACAAATTATGAAATTGCCACTCTTGAAGCCATTTTTACTGCAGTTTTAATAGGGTAACCTGTTTAGCTATTCAGCAATCGCGTTTTTCAACTAGACCCGTTCTATTAAGATTCCTCGCATGCAGCAGAGTTATGTCGCCTCAGGCTGCCACACATGAGACATACGGCGCATACATATCTATTGAGCGCATATCGGGCCTGAATAATTTATAATTATTTATTGGTAGGCCAAAGTGAATTGCAACGGCCTTAGCTCGTATGCGAGGTTTTACGCTTACTCTTAAGACTACAGTCTTTTGAGATTTAAGCTTATGTGATATTATAGTTTATATCACGTGTTGTGCATCAATGTTTCGGTCCTAGTATTTCTTCAGTACTTTGAAAAAATATTTTCGTCTATCTATGTTTATGCTTTTGCTTCATACTTCTTTTCAATATAGTACAGGATAAAATGGCTACTACTAAATTAACGACTACCTGTGACTTGGTTACACTAGCATTAGTATTCCGAACATATAAGGTTAGTGAGGAATATGAGTCAGTTTCTACTTAGTATCTAGCTGCTTGGCAATATATACTATTTGCATACTGACTATCATAAACAGAAGTTTTGAATGGTCCGTTAAATATATTTGTAATGTCCGTTATGGTAATTGAAGCCTCTAAATAACCCCTATATTTTTAACGGTTATAATACATTCATAAATTTGTTAAATTTGAACAACTGACAGAAGCTCGAAAATTTAATCGAATGTCAATTTGACGTACAATTGTCAGTTAAATAATGTTGCCATACGAAAGTGGGTGTCGGAAAAAACGGCACAGCTGTCGTTAGTAGCTCCAAAACTCGCCTTTCAAGTAACCGACATGTATCATTCTGTACTTAGTAACCCCTTCGTATTTAATATACGAGCAGCTATTACCTGTTATTGGAGTCTTGCTATAATCGATGGATATAGCGTTAAATTGCGCACGTTCGATAATAGCTCCCTTTGACGCTTTAAATTAGCATTTCTCATCGACGACCAACGCCAAGCCGACTTATGCTTTAAGAACTATGCGGAATTCATAAAGAACTTTGACAAGGTTTTAATAAAAAGTTTGTATACCATGCAGTGTGTATTTATTGTCAATTGTCATTTAGGATTGTCGAGATTATTTTGTTTCTAGCTTTTTTGATACTTATGAATGGAATGATGTCTTGAAACAATGTAAAAACAAAATATTCTGAAGTACAGGGATCGAATAAACTAATCTGAAAACACATGCGTTACTTAATACATATATCTTAGATACTACAACGTACCACATGTACTTCTTTTAATTGCATTAAGTACAGGATAAAAATAGACTACTTAGTAACCATTGGGCGTACCACCTGGAACACTAGACATGAATAAATATGAAGAACAGATAATATCAAATATGAATGATTAACAGGGCTATTGTTCCCAAAGCAATGTGCGTGATAGTTGGCAGTAACTGAAACATTTTTTATCAATATCCACGCTGCAAAGACTGTGAGAAATACCACGTATAAATATACATAGATTCTTAACGATAATATTATTCATTGGCTAATGATAGTACTGCAAAACTTTTCCATGCACAAAAACTTTCTATTCAAACTAAATCTCATGATTAATTAATCGACAATTAAAATATTTTTACGGTTAATGTTCCGTGATCTTTAATATTGATGATGGTTTAGATTGCCAGGTCATCACGTGATGTTGTATTCTAATGTACACGAACTAACGTGTCTATTGCATTGTTAGATATTACTATATTATAGAAAGTACTTTTCAGATGGAAAAGATCTCCTAAACCTCTTAATGAAATCGAAGAAGTTATCATGAAAACACACGTTTTTACTCAGAACATTCTAACAATTTAATCATACTTTACGTTAAATAAAACATCAACTTTAAGGATAGATATTATAATAGGTACTTATAATAGTATTCTTACAAACCAGAATCAAATGGAATATATAAATTATACTCCGAAAGACAAAAGCCCTCAATAATCACTCGGAACTAAAGCCAGACAAAGTAACTTGAAGAGATATGGAACGTAATACAAATACAGATACCACAATATCAAAGTGAAGTTATATTGGTGAAAGACTGGCAGGTGCCTCTTGTACGTTATCGATGCATCTGCTTTGAATAAATAGCTACAAGCTTTTGAACCGAGGTATAAGTACATACTAACTATTGCGGTCATAGTATTGAGTTTCTGAACATTTCACTCACATATACATTCACATACTTTGATGCCTTTCGGGGTGGACAAACGGTTTAAGTTATAATATCTTCTAGGTCACTTTTTAGCTCAAATATTAAGGTCGTGATGTCATATGGAACATTGATGACTTACGATATGCTGGAAAGAACAGCAGCTAGTTAGCATTCTTTTTACGTCCCAGCTAGCACGAGGACAACTCATGTTACCTGATTTCATTTGACGCTGAGTTTTGAGTAGCTCTACGAATTTTTCTTTAGAAAAATATCTGTATGTCACTGACACTATTATCATCAGAGTATTGCAGATTATATTTTTACAGGTTTATTCAATGTTGTCTAATAATCGTTTATCTTCAAATTTAGGACGTTTGAGAACTACCTAAGCAATTAATACGAATATTAAACACATAAGAGCTGTCACAACTTAGGATTAAGAACCTGTGCCAACTCGGAATTTAGCATCTCATTAATAACGATTATAATTTCAGACCATTTTAAATTTTAATACTCGATTCAATATGCTTAACCAAATATACATATTTTTTATTTGTTTTTTATAGGAACTCAACTAAGCCCAATTATGTTACCTCAAATAACAACCCCAGCTGTGTAATATGTCCAAAAATTACAGCAATAAAATTTTACAAAGCCAATTACGCGTCCCAACTACAAATTTGACCTAGAGGAAATGACACACGAAAAGTCGTACCACGCGGAACATCTAAATCTTTTTCGAGACCATTAAACCCGAGGACCTATGATTTGTTCGGCTAACAACAGCCGTAAAAATTCTTCCTATAATCACACAGCACCCGTAGAAGGGATAATTCTTAAGGTACCTGATTACAGGGTACACGCCCATCGCTGAATGAAACGGCCCTTGATGCCCAAACGCAAAAGGACACAAGAGCTACCTCAAGCCGTGTTGTTTGAGCCCTTTTGTTTCCAAGCTACCAGAGTCGGCAAATATCACTACAATACTGCTCAGAGTCGAGAAGGTCTTAAGTTAGTTTGATGATTCAAGAAGGAGTGTCGTTTTGGCTTCGTGTTGAGTTGAGGTTCTAAGCACGACTTCGTTTAGTTTTATAATTGTGAGGCGTTGCGTTCTGTGGGGGAATTTGGGTTGATGCTCGACGCATTCGCTGCAGGCTCTTGATTTGTTTAACCTATTAGAGCCGTTTGTCTTGGCTGTTAGGCCAAAGGAATTCTCAGGGTTTGTGTACTCGCTCATTATTACTCTGTTAATGCGAGAGCGTGTTACGCTACCGGAATTTCTACGCCTTTACAGGAACAAACACTGGTTTAAAGTGCTTATGAGTTTTTTTTGGAATACGATCCTCCTTCAATAGTTATATTAACTTATAGTGTCTTTGTTTTGTAGCCTTGTTCAGAACTATTGTACACTGAGATAGATTAGATATTTAAAATAAAATTAGCAGTTTAATTACTGCACAATAGTGCACTATAATTACTTCAATCAAAATTACTGCAATGTTAAATTCACGTATTTATAGGTATGGTTTTTTCATCATCGCATTTGCTGGTAACTTTTTTCATTTGGCTGAATTATCAACAAAAAAATAGAGACAATGACACAAGCTAACAAAAACAGAATCGTCAAATTATGTCTAATTCAGTCGTTGAGAACAAATTTAGAAACGCAACGAGATAATCACATGATTAGACTAATTTGCTGTCTGGTGGCGGCCGAAAATTGTTGTGGGGCATTCTACCTTCCAGACAAATGATAGCATACACCACTGTATTACCTAAAACAGCCGATGATTCCTTAAATACTTAAATTTTATCGATACATTTTGGTCGTAAAGAATGTTACGTCATATTTTGCCTAGTAGGTATCAGTGACATACATATAAATATGTAAGAAACTTGTGTTAATTAATGCGAGCTGGGATATCGTCTAAGAATACTCAAGAAAGTCTTGTCCCTTCTCACTAAAATGGCGGAAAGATAGCAGCTGGTTACCATGTGACTTTTCTATCATCTGATGTACCAAACAAAGAATATTATTTCCTAAGTGCCAATAAAAATCTAAAAATATTCACTTACTTCAATGGGAGCTATAAAAAAGGCATAAAAGCATCTATCCAAAGACTAGTACTCTTACCATTTTACTGCATTCTCTGTGTACTTATCTAAAGAGCTCAAAGTGTACAGTTTATGAGAGACTCTTCCCCTATCGAGATGTTTATAGCTCTATCTGAGAATGCTGTTACAGCTCAGGCCCAGGTTATAGGATCAATAGATGTGGATGACTCTAACGAACATAAAACGCAAGAGTTATTCTAGATTCTCGAGAGTTTATGGCAACACTGTTAATGAGGACCTAAATTTTAGTGCCTACTAAACGGTTAAGTTAGTCGAGATAGAGTTTCACTTAGTTAACGATTGCGCTGACTTCAAGTTGCACATTTGATGCTGAAGGTAATATAGGATATGTTTTACTCTACACAAAGACAATCTGTGAAAACTTTGGTAAATATTTGGTACCTTAGCTTAGTAGTATTTTAGGCAGATCGTCTAAAAACATCTGTGATACAAATACATTTTAATTTCTTAAAAATCCTACCCATTCATTTAATACAAAACGTGAAAGATCTCAGTCTTAGTCAAAATAACCAAAAATACCCAGATAGCCAGAAGAGTGGTCCGTGAATCATGTATTCGAAGAAGCCGGCTGATTCAGTAATAAACACGCCGTAGACGAACGACGGCTGGCCGTAAAATCTGGAGTCGTTACCTCTTTTAATTGGCCTATTCTGTGTGCTTTAATGAAACCACATGTTGAGCGAAATGTCGATGTCTAGAGCGCACTTAATGAGCTGAGGATGCGTTGGGACAATGACTGATGTTTAGAAAGCTGTCAGTCAAGGAAGGAATTTTAATATTGTATTTTAATTGATGCTTTATTGTTGACAAATATTTTAAGGATTATTTCTTGTTTCCTAATAATACAAAAATAGACAACTCATCTGGATAAACGATAATATCGGTTCAACAACATAATTTGATACTATTTAACCTTTAATCCTCAAGTAATTGCTTTGATCGTCAAAGTCGTTGCGTTTCCAATTGTTGGCAATTTCACATTGACGTCACGGAGTCAGTTGCACTTTTTATAGAAAGTCCACTTGTAATGTATTCGCCTAATCGATTGCACTGCAATGTACCCTCTCATGATACACTCGCTATAAAGAGAAGTCATCCGTCACGTTCTTTTTTTCAGCCGCTCTGCCTTAATCGGGCTCACAATTAGCCTCTAAAAAGCAACACAATTTAGCGCAATTAGTGCTATAATCAACTCTTTTAATTACTCAATCAACGGCGAACGTGACCGATCTAAATGTCAACTGCAATTGTTTTCACTTCTTGCGGCAACATGCGATCGCGTCGGCGCTTTGAGATCTCCACCAGGTGTAATTAAAAGCTAAATGAAGCAATGAAATGATATCTAGAGCCAAAAAACTGGATCGCTACGTGAAACAGAGAAAAGGATTCCTTGTTAATTACAGATGTTGTTAATTACACCTACTTTGTGTGCATCACGGTGGTATGCTGTCAAAGACAATGCGGTGTCTGCGACTCCATCATGCTAAGATCAATTAGTCAAAGGTCTGTGATGAGAAACTATTTGGCGGCATTTTTTACAGTCGACGTGTCCACGTACGTGCTGAATAACTATGGCAAAATGATTTTTATAGTAAAGGCGGGATTACTTCACATATACAGCTTAATTAAGATAAATTGTATCTATATTATTACAATTAATTTTTTCCAAATATAAAACAATCTTTAGATTTATATTAAGAGATGCCTTCAAATACATTGCTTCGGGATAAGTTTCGTTGTCGAATTAGCATTGGTTGCCTTCGTTAGAGTTGGAAGCCATGTTACGATAAATCTCAATGAATTATTCAATTAAAACCGCGACTTATTTCGTAATAGGGCGTCTCATTGTCAAGTCAGCTGTGACAGACAGATTTACGAGGCACAGATTTGCAATGGATAATGGGTTCAGTCAATAGTTTCGAGAATTACGCGACTGCTTAATGAGGCAGAGAGAGGTCTTAAATGTTGGATAAGTGCATTTGATTTACGTCTCAGCTACAGGCTTACTTTATCGACAACTTGAAATCGTCTCACGGAAATTGAGAACTGTCTAATAGTTCTAATACGGTTATTTATTCTAATTACTTGTTAGTTGGCCATGTCCGTTAATTCAACCGTCTTCTAAATATATGCATGTTCTTCAGATCCAATGGAATGAGCGGCTTTAAGACATAAAATCTGTATGTTAAGCTTCGTAGAGTTTGTTTTAAATAGAACGTAGAATTTAATTTGTTATCATCTCGTGAAATTATACTTAATAGTGCCCCTATACTACTTATATATAAAATACATTTAGAAAACTCGTTTATCACTAAGAAATACGGTTGGAAAAACAATAGTTTGGCAACCATAGCAGGGCTTTGAACTCTGAAATTTATAAACCGTAACAAACATGCAGCGCACTCAACGCATAACGCTTGGAAATTTCTCTTTTTTCGCAGAGGAAGTAACAAATTTAGAGAAAAAACACAGACATCATCGGCCAGTCAATTTGAAGCGAGCAACGGCCGCCTTTATACACATTTCAAGCACAATCGGAATCATCGCGTGTCCGTCGACATATGATAATGATGTAGACCATTCATTATGTTTAATTACCCGCTGCACGTACCTTAATCGCATTAAAAAATGTAAATAGCACCGCGAATACCGACCCACTAAATGCCAACCGCTCACTTACTAGTGATGGACAACGCGAATTGAGATTAGCTCGATAAATGGAAAGCTGGACGTTCTATTTTTCAGTTTATCGAATCTAAAGCGTAGGTATATGAGGTGCATATAAGATCGGAATTCAGCGTATCATTCGCGCATCGTAAGTCAACTAGATTCCTATCAGATATACGAGTGTGGCGCCAAAAATGAGGACGCAATGAGGTCGGCCTCTTGATTCATGCGCCAAAATTCATGTTAGTCGTTTCTAACACGACGCCGCAATCGTATATTATAATAGACTAATTGCTTGCTTTAGCTGCACACAGATCTGGCCTCTAAATTGTTCACGGATAATTGAAATAATTGCCACTTCGGATGCAGTGGTGTGTATTCGATTGATTTGAACTCGATGAGAAATCATGTTAAATAACGATTATGACATTTGACTTTGTACATAAGTTTAAAACTTAGTTTTATGTACAAAAACACACGTAATATAACATTTATTTTTGATATACAGATTATTTGTTATGTAATGAATCTTTGTACATATATCCCGTTTGATGTCTCAATCGTGTAAAACGCATTAAATAAATGGTTGTTCACTGACGCCTAATTCATTACGGTAAATGTCATAAGGTCGTGACCGGCCGTCCATACAGTCTGAATACCAAAAAACACATTGATTAGCGATAATTCGCCTAATCAATAGTTTTCACTAGACACGCGCGGCAACCGTGGCCAAGTGCACGGAAATCTCCCGAGCAGAATGGGCGCGATTCCAAGCCAGTTTCGATGCCGTTGAGTCAGTTCGATTCATAGTTTCCGAACGGCGGTTCTCGAAATTATTACACTTCATTGTTGCTATTTGCACTTTCGAATTAATCGCTTGGCCTGTTTCCTATCACGATGGCATTAAGCCAAGGAGCCATGGCGCCAACGTTGTGGACAATTACAAATATAGGAAGCCACGTAACTCGAGACGAGGAATAAAACCAACAGGACCATTAACATTGCGCCACTGTACCGGCTAATAAAATTTAATGGACGAATAGCTGTTAACGGTTGTCTCTAGTACATCTCTTAGCGCTTGTTTGTTTGGGATAGGGAACGCAGGGAACAATGTTGGTTAATTAGGGACGCATTGGCGACTGAACTTGCAAACATGGCGGCAAGATACCCGTAATGAGGGGCGGAGCGCTAATCGATAGATTGGCGACGTGAAGCTCGATGACGTGTCGCTAAGACTCGACATCGATAAATAACCGCGAACGCTAATCCTACGTTACTGGCAGATGTCGTTTATAACTAACCAACACGTAATTTTAGTGGTTGAACTGCACGTAAAATGGTTAAATACTTTCTTGGTGACTAGTTGCGTCTACTTTGTATGCAAAGGTAATGCTACATTTCGTTAATACAAGTAGGTGTTCGGTTGTTATAATTTTAGTTTATAAATAATTTAACACAGTATTAAATATACGTTGTTTAAGCTCTTAGTATTTAAATATGAACATAATTGACAATACCATTATCTAGGTATACCATTTTCATTTATATAAGGGTACGCTCACAAGTCTCTCAATAGACACAAAAATCGATAAATTCCGCCGCCATTAAGTTTGCAATAACATTTTTTATCGACGTTGGTCACATCACTACCGGACACAATGGCGCTACTATTCGGCGCCACATTTTGGGAATAATAAAATAAATAAACTGGACTGGAAATCCGACAAACATCTCAAGCTCGTATTCGTAAAGGAGTTAACAGAACGTCGACGTTTATAGTTCCAAATGAGACTAAAGTATAAGGTTTGATAAGATGAAGAAACGGCTTTTTAAGTAACTATCTTAATGTCCATGTTTTATATGTAAAACGAACTATTGTTTTATCTTTATATATTTCAACGGTTATCTAACTCTATTGGTCTAATTCTAATATTACGGCTAAACTGGACTTTACTATAATTCGATATTAATTGTGTTCTATTAAGTTCTTACTTACGCAACGCCGAATCTTTAACTACGAGTCGATACATCATGTGAGGCTTACCTGAGAAATAAATAAATAAAAATTAGTCAAATTAAAGATATCAATAGATCTGTTAAGTTGTTGAAAAAGTATTATAATTTGGAAAGACAAAGAAAGCCGTAAGTACGTATGAATGTATGTAAAACTGATTTACATCATCATACATCAATCTTTGCTAACAGTTTTCATAACTTTTTAATTTCCCAACCTTATTAAGTATCATAGTTAATGGAATTTCCTAAATGAATTGACTCAATAAATACTTCATAATTAAGTACCCTATACACCAAAGGATCGCGTTGCACAATACCCGCACGGACATCTGTTCGTAACACTGGCCGATCCAGAAATATCACAAAGGGTAATTAATGTCAAAAAGGCCAATAATTGAGCTCGGAATAAGATTGCGCACGTAAACACTGTTTATATTGAGATTCGACGATGGACGTGAAACACTACCAGGCATTTCGAGATAGAAGCGGATGGTGTAAACAGACGCTCCGACGAATCATAAGAACAACAACGGGAGCATAAATTGTTGAAAACTGAAAACAGACTTTAAACTAGTTTGTGTGTTGCCTATTTCGTCTTTAATAAAAAGTGGGGTTGAGTTTTATAAGGTACCTATTTAAATATCTTATGATCAGTCGTCTATGGTGCGTCAATAAAGTCAGCAGCTCAGTGAAAGTTGAAAATACAAATAATTATTTTCGGCTGAATATTTAGTAAATTGTGATGCCAAACTGGCTAAATATGTTCGCTTTGGAATAAGCTTTGGATCCTCAACAGGAACGAACCGAAGAACAAGGAAGAGAGCAAGAAATTGGAGCATCGATTTCGTTTTTCTTCGGTTGTAGCGGCTGGCGGCGTTGATGTAACCATGGCGATGAAATAACAAGAAGTTCAAACATAACCTAGAGATCCCGCCACATAAGGTGGCAGTAGCCAAACTTGGAACTAAATTTGACGTTACCGCCATTGCGTGTTATTTTGTATGAAAGGTAAATTTAGTATTACCAGCGTTGTGTTTTTTGCCCACTCTTTGTAATTTTTATGTTTGTTAAGGGTGATTATAATAAATTGATTTCCGGAGTTTCTTATTAGTTCTTCTCCAAGCTAGGGTCTCCGCTGATCTAACCTCGGTAAAAAATATGTAAAGACAATGCTCAGTGCCATGTTTGAAATAATAGTTTTAAGAGATTCGCGATTTATACTCATGATATAAGATATAAGGGTGTGTATAAGATTGATTGCAGCTGTGGGAAATCCTACGTCGAACACACTAAACGGTCTATTGCGGACAGAGTGAAGGAACACATAATATATGTAATATATAATAAGAAGGATAAGTCCCGTTAATTATTAATCATGTTTGAAATAGTTTCATAAACATATTTTGACTTTGATATATTAATTTGTTTTATTTGAGTTTATAGCTCTGCAACCAAAGACCGTTACAAATGAAACCTATAATGTATCGAGCCGTATGGCACAGTGAGTGCTAGTTTTGGCGTGTTTACTGGTAACACTGAATTACGCGACTGTGGCGACGCCTCCAACTGCCACCTTATGTGGCGGGATCTCTAAGTGGTGAATGGCTTAATAAAGAATTAAAAAAAAAAAAAAACTTATGATAACATTTAGTATCTTTGTGATAACACGTAATTCAGTCGTTAGAATTTTTCGGTTTAATGCCTTTTTCAGCATATTTGGCTTGAGGTCTATGTAGAAGAAGAAAAAAAAAATTCATTTCAATAACATTAAAATATCACGTATGTATACTTATTAGAGTAAAAATAGCAAGCTACACAATTATGATTCTGTTCGTTCTAGTATTTGACTACCCATATAAATCTAAGTCAGCATCTCATGTGATGTTAGGCCTCGCACTTACGCTTAGTAATGTCAGCAGATGTCTCCAAACAGTCTTAAAGCCTCAAGTAGGTCTTTAAAGATTTGTTCCGTCAACTTTTTGTGGTCGCAGAGCAAATAGTACATTGTTTTTGTTCAGACTCACGTCGACCCCGCTTTTTACTTCATCCACATCTGTCGTCACGAGCTGTTAGCTACTTGAACCAAATTCACATGACCTGTGCCTATGAAGATGGTAGCCCGAAACGAAGGTCAGTTTTTTTGGTCCACACAAAAAGTTACGTTAAACAGAGCCGTTTAAAAATGGACTAAACTCCCCTGTAGTTTTAAGTAAATATGGTGATGTTATTTTATCATAATTCGTTTAAATGATTCCTGTTTTAAAAACTAGTATTCCGTTTAGATTTTCTAGTATAGATAAGAATGCTAGATGAAATAAATGCTTACGGATTCACAGTTATAAGTGAGTATCAAACTAGAATCTTACATACCGCATTCTAAGAGACACTTCAAGAAACGCACTAGATGTTTGCAATTGCCATAAATACATGATCCTGTCAACGTATCGTAAAATGTGGTATGAAATGAACAGTAAACAGGTGTGTATTATAGATTTACTTCTGCAACAAAGTAGTACCTTTGGAGTACAATTTAATTTAGGTCGAAACGAAGGTCAAATCCAAATGGGTGTTAGTTCGAGGTCAACGGTAGCTATGAAGCCAACATATAGAGTGTCAGGTTTCAGTTTATTTAGTCTAGGTGTAAAGTGCTACTGTATTGGACTTTATTTTTAAACAGAATTTAACTAAACAGTATTATTTAATATTTATAGGCTAGTTTGAGACGATAATTCTGGTACTTCGTAAGTTTTAGTTGATAACGAATAAGTCGTATATTAGT
Source organism: Leucoptera coffeella (assembly GCA_030578115.1). NCBI lineage: Eukaryota > Metazoa > Arthropoda > Insecta > Lepidoptera > Lyonetiidae > Leucoptera > Leucoptera coffeella. Next base: position 266,568 of record JAMBLF010000218.1, read on the forward strand.
AATAACATAAGTATAATACTAAAACGGCATTAACACCTACTATGAATTATAGATATAATTTAATCTAAGATTTTATTGTTTGCCCTGTTGAATGTGACGTTTCGACTTGCGCCGCCAATCAGACGCATGAGTCAAAACATAATTGTCATACCGGTAGTCTGCAACTATATTAAAAGGTAGTATCCGTTGCATGTCAACAATAAAAAGGTTAACAATGGCACTGCAAAGTGGAAAATTACGTAAGCTGCATAGAAAACAAGACTAGAATCAGTATAATGATTAAATGATACAATGAGGGAAAAATAGTGGTGACCGCGGGCGCCGGCGCCAACCGAGACTCGACAAGGATAAACCTACACGCACGCGCCTCGCACGCAACCAACCGTAGCCTGCACACAAATCACGACTCAGCGAACAACAGAATAGAACTCAAAATACTAGTCTCAGGTTCAGCACTTACGTCATTACGATGCGATAACAGGATCCTGAGGACCGTAGCAAGACATTACGATTACACTGATAGTGTTACACTTTGAAGCAGAAATCTTGATCAATATTAGACATTAACACCTAGATGATAAGGTCCAAAAGCCGAAGAAGGAAATAGATTGAAGTTGCAGACAAGAGAGATTGGTGTAAAAAAGGCATCCGCAGACGTAACGATCCCGTTTCCAAGCACTGTAGAGGGCCTAGATGCCGATAACATCGCGAGTGTCGCAATTTCTAGATTGCCAAGAAAATAAAATTTCATTCCACAATGACACGGAAGAGTGCAGATGCATGCTTCGAATGCCACAATGTGCGCCAATGTGGGAAAACTAGACGCAGGAGAAAGCTATAAATTACTGACAACGTTAGTGCGAAACAGAGACTCGGCTAGTAGTTGCTCTCAATAGATTAGATCAAAAATGTATTTTCGCAACAACGGCCCACACGAGACTCTTATTATGTAAATATAGCTTACGGCTATTTGATTTAACGACGAATAAACTGTTGTAACGCTAATACAAAACCAATTAACATTTTATGGCAAAGCATAAAGGCTGGAAAACAAATACCTTTAAAAACATAAATTATGGCAGCCTAGCGAGATAAACCTAAAAGCATGGAGAGGATCACAAATTAAAACGAACAAAATATTATCGGACGAGATATGAGGAGCCGAGAACTCGAGACAAATATGGTCGGGGCTGGCTTTTCAAACAAACCCACGCCTCTAATCTCGAAGGGATACTCGATGGAATCCGACCTGCATGTATTATTATCTCAGGTCCCCATATCGCCGCAATAAAGGTTGTCTCGGGTGCCACAAAAACGGGCTGCTTATCAGTAGACACGGCCCGCCACTTAACTCTCCTGCGGCGACTATTTTTACCCTCCTCCGTCGAAGCTTTTAGCGATATCGAAGCTCTCGACTCCTCGAGATTTATTGCCGCCAAGATCAATTTACAGGGCGGCGGAAGTCTACGCTCGATGACGGAACTGGCCCAAGTAATTTTAGAAGCCAAACAGAGATATCGACAAGGTGCTGGGAAACCAAGCTAAGTGGCGCCACTAAAATGCCGAACATAGGTACGCTGTAAGTGGTGCTATTAGATAAGTGCACAACGTCAGTGAACTTAAATTTCGTCAGCATAGAGATCGAAGCGCTATAGTTTTAATTTGGCGGAAAAAATAATACTTCTTTTTGCTCGTGTCGAGTTTTGACTATCTATGAAATATTAAAAAAGACGTACAGAGCTTTTTAAGATTAAAATATCTTTATTGTTCTAATCTCTAGCTTTGATTGCGTAAGCACTTGGTACTTTAAAAAAGTTTTGCTAGATTTGATTGATGCAACATTCTGAAACAAACTTTTTACCTCAGAAATGTCAAGTCGAAGCACAAATATTACAGTGATTTTGTTTATGGTATGCATTGTGTATTTATGGTATTAACCTTGTCATTTGTTGAGAATAATTGTCATAGAAATTTGAGTTACGGCAATAGTTTAAAAAACCCAGTGTTATATGTTTCGTACGCATCTCCGCGTAAGTTTTACTTATTATTAAAGTGCAAATCTTCATTTGAGTACAAAAATGTCGGAAGAAGGTGGAGAATCTTCTCGCAAGAAGGGGGACACAGATGCCCTGACCTTCGCCAAGGACTTCTTAGCCGGAGGCGTCTCAGCGGCCGTAGCGAAGACGGCGATGGCTCCCATCGAGCGCATCAAGCTCATCCTTCAAGTTCAGCACGTGAACAAGCAAATTCCAGAAGACAAGAAATACAAAGGCATAATTGACGCCGCAGTCAGAATCCCTAAGGAGCAAGGAGTGCTGTCGTTCTGGCGCGGCAACTTGGCCAACGTCATCAGGTATTTCCCGACCCAAGCGCTAAACTTCGCTTTCAAAGACCAGTACAAGGCCCTGTTCATGAGCGGAGTGGACAAGGACAAGCAGTTCTGGAGGTACTTCGCCGGCAACCTGGCGTCCGGGGGAGCGGCGGGGGCTACTTCGTTGTGCTTCGTGTATCCGCTAGATTACGCTCGTACCAGACTAGCCGCTGATATGGGAAAAGGGAAGGGGAAGCAGTTTAACGGCATCACAGATTGCTTAGTGAAGACTTTCAAGGCAGATGGTATTGTGGGTCTGTATAGAGGTTTCGTTGTTTCCGTTCAGGGTATTATAATGTATCGCGCGACTTACTTTGGCTGTTATGATACGATTCGAGCGTTTTTGCCTGACCCTAAGAACACCCCTATACTAGTTTCTTGGATGATAGCGCAGAGCGTGACCACTTTCGCTGGTATTGTGTCGTATCCGCTGGACACGGTGAGGCGTCGCATGATGATGCAGTCGGGGAGGGCGTTGAAGGACCGCAACTACAAGAGCACCGCGCACTGCTGGGCCAAGATCCTCAAGGACGAAGGGCCGGCGGCCTTCTTCAAGGGAGCCTTCTCCAACGTCCTGCGAGGGACAGGCGGCGCCCTCGTGCTCGTCTTCTACCACGAGATCAAGAAGTATATTTAAAAATGTACGTTCAATTCGTTCTATTCCAAAAAGGTGTCATTTTTGTATTTGTGAGTTTTTGTCTTCTTTGCGACCATGGCGGGAAATGTGTTTATTGGAATAGCTGGTACCATTGCAATAAACTTGTGACAAGATATTGTCCTTCTTGTGATGCGACAAGCGCTGTTCTGGTCGTTGACTGTCCTGTCACTAACCGATGATGACTAAACAAAAATTTAAAACTGTATAATGTTTAAACAATCCAAGTTTGTTGTACCTACTCAAATGTTTGTTAATACTTCCAAACTAAGTGAAAATAAAGCCAGCTACTTATAATATTCGTTTTTGTAATCCCTCACTATTTTAAAGCTTTCAAGTGTCCACAAGATGAGTCAAGTCAACCGTAGAAACAGGTACATAATTGTCTTTTCGGGACCCCATTTGAGTACTCGGAGAAAGACAGCAAAAAATCAGAATCTTCCCCAAATCGTCGATACAGGTAAAAACGCTGAGGTACCTGTCGAAACTTGCAAACAAAAAGCAGCATGCGGACTAACAGGAGAATAATGTGGGGTCCACTTGAGACAATAATTAACTGCCCTTTTGCTTCGCTTTGAAACGTTGCGTGTCGTAAGTCCACAAGGATTCTGTTTTAAAATGTTTGCATATTTAAGCTGTGTTTTATATTATATTAATAGTAATGAAAGCGCTAAAAAGCACCATAATATAGTTTCTTTAAATTACATGAAATGTTTTACCAAATCCTAAGGTTTGAAACCATTTGTACTATTAAGTTACAGAATCAAGTTACTAGTTAAGAGTAGGTTTTAATTTCACAGTTCCTAAAGTTACCCTTTAGCTTTTTGCGACACAGCAAGCAAAATATTAGCTAATTAGTGCCTTGAACAACCAAAATTCAATAAAGATAAATTCTCATTCAGTCAAACCTCTAACACCGAATATCATTACTAGATATCTAGACTTAGGTTCTGTAATAGCATTTATCTATTCACATTGATAAGCACTAAGGTGGTTGCTCCTTTGTTTGTTGCCCAATAACTAGGCGCTTCAGATAAGCGATGCACCGCCTAATTGACTTTCTGTGTTCCCAGTATCTTTACAGCCGAATCGCATTAGTCTTGTATCACACCGAAGCCATGTTTATTATCGTCATAACATATTTATCGCTGTTAATTAATAAAAGAATGCGTGGCGTGTGTGAATCAGTGAACGAGTGAGAGAAGATCGAGTGAGTGAATGAATTAGAGTGTTTAGAGATCCCGCCACATAAGGTGGCAGTTGGAGGCGTCGCCACAGTCGCGTAATTCAGTGTTACCAGTAAACACGCCAAAACTAGCACTCACTGTGCCATACGGCTCGATACATTATAGGTTTCATTTGTAACGGTCTTTGGTTGCAGAGCTATAAACTCAAATAAAACAAATTAATATATCAAAGTCAAAATATGTTTATTAAACTATTTCAAACATGATTAATAATTAACGGGACTTATCCTTCTTATTATATATTACATATATTATGTGTTCCTTCACTCTGTCCGCAATAGACCGTTTAGTGTGTTCGACGTAGGATTTCCCACAGCTGCAATCAATCTTATACACACCCTTATATCTTATATCATGAGTATAAATCGCGAATCTCTTAAAACTATTATTTCAAACATGGCACTGAGCATTGTCTTTACATATTTTTTACCGAGGTTAGATCAGCGGAGACCCTAGCTTGGAGAAGAACTAACAAGAAACTCCGCAAATCAATTTATTATAATCACCCTTAACAAACATAAAAATTACAAAGAGTGGGCAAAAAACACAACGCTGGTAATACTAAATTTACCTTTCATACAAAATAACACGCAATGGCGGTAACGTCAAATTTAGTTCCAAGTTTGGCTACTGCCACCTTATGTGGCGGGATCTCTACAGTTTTCTCTTGGTGATACGGAACCAGATTGCTAAGTAGAGATCCCGCCACATAAGGTGGCAGTTGGAGGCGTCGCCACAGTCGCGTAATTCAGTGTTACCAGTAAACACGCCAAAACTAGCACTCACTGTGCCATACGGCTCGATACATTATAGGTTTCATTTGTAACGGTCTTTGGTTGCAGAGCTATAAACTCAAATAAAACAAATTAATATATCAAAGTCAAAATATGTTTATTAAACTATTTCAAACATGATTAATAATTAACGGGACTTATCCTTCTTATTATATATTACATATATTATGTGTTCCTTCACTCTGTCCGCAATAGACCGTTTAGTGTGTTCGACGTAGGATTTCCCACAGCTGCAATCAATCTTATACACACCCTTATATCTTATATCATGAGTATAAATCGCGAATCTCTTAAAACTATTATTTCAAACATGGCACTGAGCATTGTCTTTACATATTTTTTACCGAGGTTAGATCAGCGGAGACCCTAGCTTGGAGAAGAACTAACAAGAAACTCCGCAAATCAATTTATTATAATCACCCTTAACAAACATAAAAATTACAAAGAGTGGGCAAAAAACACAACGCTGGTAATACTAAATTTACCTTTCATACAAAATAACACGCAATGGCGGGTAACGTCAAATTTAGTTCCAAGTTTGGCTACTGCCACCTTATGTGGCGGGATCTCTACAGTTTTCTCTTGGTGATACGGAACCAGATTGCTAAGTAGAGATCCCGCCACATAAGGTGGCAGTTGGAGGCGTCGCCACAGTCGCGTAATTCAGTGTTACCAGTAAACACGCCAAAACTAGCACTCACTGTGCCATACGGCTCGATACATTATAGGTTTCATTTGTAACGGTCTTTGGTTGCAGAGCTATAAACTCAAATAAAACAAATTAATATATCAAAGTCAAAATATGTTTATTAAACTATTTCAAACATGATTAATAATTAACGGGACTTATCCTTCTTATTATATATTACATATATTATGTGTTCCTTCACTCTGTCCGCAATAGACCGTTTAGTGTGTTCGACGTAGGATTTCCCACAGCTGCAATCAATCTTATACACACCCTTATATCTTATATCATGAGTATAAATCGCGAATCTCTTAAAACTATTATTTCAAACATGGCACTGAGCATTGTCTTTACATATTTTTTACCGAGGTTAGATCAGCGGAGACCCTAGCTTGGAGAAGAACTAACAAGAAACTCCGGAAATCAATTTATTATAATCACCCTTAACAAACATAAAAATTACAAAGAGTGGGCAAAAAACACAACGCTGGTAATACTAAATTTACCTTTCATACAAAATAACACGCAATGGCGGTAACGTCAAATTTAGTTCCAAGTTTGGCTACTGCCACCTTATGTGGCGGGATCTCTAGTTTTCTAGTCAATCTTCCGGATCTAGTTGATGTGTGTATTAGGACTGATGAATGAAACCATTCTGTATTAATTGCAAATCAAGACGGTCTAATGAACGCTGAACTTGATTATGAAATTAAAGTTAGTAACATTATGGAAATAGATGTTTATTATTGAATTGCGTGACCGTACGTTTATTTGAAGCCAAAAGACAAAAATAATTAACGATTCCTACGGTAACCTGTCACCAATGATAAGACATCACAACTCCAAAATTCATGCTAAAAAGTGACCTAGGAGGTACTAAATCTCCAAAGTTATGTCAACCCCGAAAGGGATGAAACGACATACATGTATATAACATTCCCTTTACTCGTTACTGCCTATTCCCCCTTGTTGAAATCGTCTCGTGTATCGGCTTGGTCGTTTGGCTCATATTCAACATTGTTTTTTTTTGCAATGAGTGCAGTCTCAGTCCCTTGTTTCACGCATTCCGAGTTATGAATCATAGAGCCGAGAAAGCTCTGACTCGTAAGGTTTCGTATTGTTTGAGTTATTCTACTCGTACGCTTAAGAATTATTTTTGTGATCCTTTCAGTGGTTATCGGGTTATTATTATTGTGATATTTGAAACCTAAATGTCTCTATTCTTAATATTATACGTTCTAAAGAGGTAAACGAAATCCTGTTTAACATTTACCTCGCTTTTGGAAATGGGCGAGATTTTTATTTATGTATGGACACATAAAAGAGCCTTTTTTGTACTTTTAGTTTTAATTTGTTTACTCATATAATATGCTATATTGAAAAAGGGTGACGTTGGGAGTACCTATAACCACCGAGTGTGTATGAGAAGATGTATGAGTGTCAATAAAGCGAAAGTGGTCTGTCAGGATCGGGACAAATGGGGTTCCGTGATCTCGGCCTACCCCTCTACAGGGAATCAGGCGTGATGTGTATGTATGTATTGTTTACCCATGATTACTATAGAAAAGTAGTTAAAAATAGTTATTTTTCCGTTTTGATACAAAACGAACATAATATGTAAATACATATGTATGTATATACATGTAAAACTTAAATTAACTTTTTCTCACATTTACACCAAAGTTCCATGAGACAACACACCACTAATAATTATGCTAATAACTAAGAAGTTTTCAAGATTATGTCCAACAAAGGGATTAAACTACGTGAAGGAGATGTTTTCAAGATTCTCTCCATTAAAGGGAATAAAAGACTTGAATGTGTGTATGTCCTAGACAGCTAAGATAAAGTCTGAAATGCTAATCCTAGGCATTAGCATTAAGCGTCGCATCCACACAGGCAAGTCGTAATCTCAGGTCAAAAGTCAATGGCTAAGATTGCATCTCGCACTGTTCATTGGGCCCTTTATTTGTGAAAGGTTAAACGGTGCCAACAGGTGGTTCCTGGTTTCGGAATTCGCCCATGGGAATGGAAAGGTATAGGCAAAGGACTAGTAATCTAGCTTATATTTTCTAATAGAGTTGTGCTATTTCTCAAAGAGCAGAGACTGGAATGTCGACTAGTAAGATACTGAAAAATCTCTGTTAACGTACTCATGTTATGTGCTTTTTTGTTCTTTTCGCTAAAGCAGAGTGTTATATAGTGGCGTGATATAAGTATTACTTACATTAAAATTGTTAAAGTCAATATAATTATTATGTATTGTAAGGTATTGCATATCCTTCAGTAACTAAAAACTACCCCGATAAATAAAAAGGCTTTAAGCACTCGCAAGAAAATCAGGAAAATCTACTGGTTGTATACAATTTATTAAGAAGAACATGTCTCACTCAATACATTGCTTCCTGAATATACCCTATGTATACATATAGTTAGAGTTGCTTGTAAGAGGATGTATATACAAGGTAAGTTTGTAAACGAATCTCTGTTAATTCCAAACATCCACATTTGTTAGTACAACACACAGCGTAATAATAGTTTCCACATTTCATAACCCATACCATCGTAAGCATTCTCACGGAACTTATCATTTATTTAGCAAAAGGCATTTCATAGACAAGTCAAGGAAATAATCATTCAAGATAAACAGAAACTGAATACATTATTTCCAATTCTATTATCGAGGTGGTAAAGGTGCTTCTACACGCCCACGCGACGCCATTAAGCTGAGCACTCACTGCTGCTGTTTACATAAGCATGCTAGGAATGCTTTTGATACCTAGTCCTGGGAACAATACGTATTAAGATTATGCACTGAAATGCCAAAAGATAGAGGTGCTTATGGTTCAACATTCTGGCTCAAATGGGCACTTGTGTATATTCTCTCTTATACCAATTTAGTAGACGTGAATTGTGCACTATAAGAATATCAGCGTAACAATACAAATATAATCACAAAACAAATAATCTTCATATGAGTTATAGAATACCTAAACATGTGATTACTATAAAATGTAAATCAAATGAATGGATGTTATAGGCATGGTACCATATTAAAGGTCTAATTTTAATTTGGGTATAAGACTGCATTGATATGATCTTCAGGTATTAATTTAGCGCTTATTTTCGTTATATTGAGCAGAATGACAGCTAGTTATAATGTGTTCAAATTCAATATAGTGGTTTTGAATTTAGATTGTAAATTATTTTTTAGTTCCCACGTATTTCATTTACAAGGTCTTTTGGTTTCGAAAACCGGCCATCAACACTAACACATTCGTTATTGAATTGAATAATAATGCATTTGATAGATTGCTTAAAAATGCAACGCATTAAATTTACATGAAGAACATAATCCACTTCAAAGAAGTCAAAATTGTCTAAGTCGAGTAGGTGACTGCATTAGCTTTTGAGGCAAGTTTATCTTAACCTCTACTGTCTATATAATAGTATACCAATAAGAGTTCTTTTTAAATTGGTTAGTATAAACCAATATGGCGGTACCTGTATGGTAATAAGATGTTACGGGCGCCAAGTCCATGATTGATGGTTGAGCAAAACATGTAGGAAATAATGAAGACAACTTGACATGTCGTCGTGGTGGCAAAAAATATACATTTAGAAGAGACATCTGTACAGATGTGGACAGAAATATTTGTCACTAGTTAGTCTTGTGACGGAAAATAGACCCGTTGCTAATAGAAGTCTGTTATATATTTATTTAGAGTAACAGAATTTATCATTACCGAAATTTCGTTGCCTAAATCCTTGGAGAATGTTGTCTGTCCTGTTATTAATGAACATGGCTAAGACTACATTTGGAATATTTTTGGGAAAAATTTGTTTATCATCCACCAAAATTGTTTTTCAATGTCTATTATAACACTTTGAGAAACAGTTTGGGTCGGGTAATCTATTTTGTATCTAAACTGTTACAAAACTAAAGGCTCTCATAAGTATTACAAAGCCTAAGTTGCGTTCTGTACAGCACTTTAAACAGAGGCGCCATTTTGAAATTAATTTTCCAAGATGAAGCCATTAAGGATTGATTTGATGTCAGTTTTGCGTTTGCAGGAACGCAAGAAACGCCAACAAGCGTGTACGGTCACGCAATTAGTGTGAAAATAAAAAAATAAAATAGCCAACTAATGATTTCACTCATTCATTGAATAACTTTTAACACAATTGTTGCTGTTTTTACCGCATTACTTTATGGACAGTAATAAATAATTTAGAGACTTGAGAGACTGGATATTTTAATCGGATATGTAGGTATGTGTCTTTTTTGTCATCGTTGTCGTAGGTGACGAGAGCAGAGTGATTTTAATGATCGTCCATGCTTGTAAATAGTTATACACCAAGATGAAGCCAATTGACTCGTACAACAGCCAGTATAGATAATTAACATAACAGAAAATGTCGGTTTTAAGAGCAGCTACTAAGACCATTTCTCATTTTTTATTTTAGCCAACCAATCAGAAGTATTCTATTTTAGTACCACATCAGTTCGGGGCATTAAAGATTATATCTCTACAGATTTTTAAAAACTTGTCTAATAAGTAAGAACTGGTTTCATCATCAAATGATACATTTTAAATATTTATCCAATCGTTTCACTGACCATGTTAAATCAATAAACAGTACTGTTAAGGTACCTACAGACCACCCAAATTATAATGTCACAATCAACCTGTTAACATTCAGTGCGCAAGAATCGAAATTCGAAGAATGTCAATACAGTGTACGCACCAACTTATTTGGTCTTTGGTATGCCTTAAACGCGTGGTAACAAGAGGTCTTACTAACCTGGTTGTTTGTTTAACGTCTCGTTAGATTATCGACAGTTTTGGTTGAGTACAACAATGTCATTGATTTTTTATGATTCATTACACAGACTTGTGAAAATATTAAATTTGTAAAGCGTTCCTAAGTGGCTGGACTGGTTGAAGTATTAAACTCGAATCAGCTTTTTATTCTTTAACTCTGGTCAATCGTATAAGTGCAAAAGTGTTATCATAAACCTTCAACTTTCAACAAGTATAATTAATGTACAATACGTGTTGTTTGTTTTTACAAATTATCAATATTCATTATCATTTTTCACTCACAATTCATTATTATTGAAATTTATGAGTAAACAATATTCACAGAATACGATAAAGATTTCAAGGCGTGTCAGTGAAGAGCGTGCATTAAATCTTTAATTGACAACTGAACGTTTCAAGGAGAAAATGTTCGTGAGATGAATGCTAAAGATGGCCGCTGATTTTCCAAGGTTTTCGAGCTTTGTTTTTACAGAAACATACCAAAATCATTGAAGAATATTTCCTCTATGAGTCTGATTTATGCATAAAAAGTAGCCGACTGTTCCTTGCTGAATGTACATCCAATATAAATAAAAAAATGCTTAGATTTTGGCACACACGAGCTGTTTACGATTACATACCAGGAACACGTATGCGCATACTAAATCCGCGTCTGGTCACCTACCCGCAAATGTCCCAGCGCATATAAACAACCTGCTTGTTGCAAGACTTCGTGACATGTAGAATTAATGCTCATTTGATCCGTCTAGAAGCACCGCATCAATTGTGTTGCTAACTCGCTAACCACGATCGAAATGGACGCGGACAAATGACTCAGGGGACAACAAACTGCAACTTCAAACGTGAGCTACGTAGGTATGTGATGGACCTACATAGTTGGTCATCATTGTTGTATAAGGAGCTTTAGGTACTATATTTGGTACTGTAACTAATGCTTTCTTTCTATTATGCCTCAGAAATCCTCCTATTACAAAACATAATTTATATCAGTAGCGATTGTTACTGTCATGGACTGACAATCAAACGTATATATGCTGTTAAGTTATAGTTACAAGAATTATCTCTAATTTCTTTTAGATAACGTTCCATTCTTCCACCATTAGCCGCCATTTCAATTCCCTACAAACGAGTTCAATCATCGTTCATTTACATGTTACAACTAAATTAAAGTGCATTCGTAAATGAGGCCAGCTGGAATCTAATTAGCTTCGGGCACCGCAGCGTGACCGACTCGTTCAACGGCCTGAGCATGAATGACCCAGAACGGGGATTTGGCGCCGCCATTAGCGCCGCACTTCCGGCGGAAGGGAACGCAACTGTCATGATAGCTACCCTTCCCCGGGTATCATGTTATCAAGTAGCGACGCCACTGCGCCACCACAAAACGATCCCGCCTATCGGGTTACGTGTGGAGAATTGTATGTAGGTAGCTGTTCAGTGGTTGAGAGGACATAGCTTGCCAATGAAGTCTGCGGTTCGATCTTAGCTGAATGGATCCGAAAGGTGAAGCGAACTTACGTAATGAAATAGATTCTTCGCTTTGAATATTTATGTGCTACTGTTGTCAATGTAGAGGGTCTTAGTCTTCAATGAGCATATCAAATTCGTGTAAACCTTAACAATGCATTCATTTACAGAATATGACCTAGGTTAATGGTGACACTACGGCTATTTACCTTGGACATTGCGAGCGTTCGTTTTCAGAATACTCCAATTCCCTTTGGTGCACAATGCAACAATTAGCATTCTCCGTTGACTTTGGTGGTCATCGGAGCTCATTATCTCTCATTACTCATGGCCAGTGAAAAATCATGATAGACTGTTTCTAAGAAGTGTCTCGGTAAACGCGTCGTAAGTATGCCAACACACTGCATATAACCAAACAATGAGCTGTTGAAAGCTTTAAGTAATTATTCCTCGAAACGGCTGCTAGTTTTGCATATGGATGCTTGTTTTGAGCAACGTTCTACTTTTGCTCTTGGCTATAGAACGGCGGGTTTGAGTTGACTTTCTACTGTGTTTGCTTAATAAATTAGTATTTTAAACAATACATAATTTCCAACGAGTTACGTGATGTTACAAACGCTTTGTGGTGTTTTAAGATGTTTGTTTAAGGCGTCACAACAGCTAAAATATTGTTCTTTCTTCGTTGCAATATTAGCTACACTATATGTTAATTACTGTAAAAATATATTATTGTTATCATAGCCACAGACAAACAATTTAATGATCTACGAAAGACGATAATAGATAATTTAATTTTGTAACCACTAAATAGATACAGATACTAAGTATCGAACATTAGCCTAATGAATTACGTCTGTTTATTCTGTTTCAAATTGTCAATTAGAAATAATACATTCATTAACTTTAGGAAGTTCAACAAATTTAACATTGATTGTAGTGATTCATAACTATTATTGTATTCAAACAAAACGGATGAAACTAGGAAAACCATAAGTTTGACACTTGATTATGACATGAATCTTATTTTTTTTTTATAACTTATTGAATATCTTTATGTACTTAGTATTGATTGAAACGATGATAAAGTCGTTCTTCCTTTTTATTTTTACTTCATCACTTCTCTGATCTATTTGCCAACACTTTATTTGAATATTCACACACTCTTTCCCCAAACATTTTAACGCACCGTGTTAGTAAATACACACTTGGCCCCGACATCGGCGCCATAAGGACATCACTCCACCCTAAGTCAAACACGACAGTAATGAAACGGTGAAGGCCAGAGAATAGATCTACACAACACTATTTGTCTAGACAGCCTTTCTCTAATAGTCAACAGACACGCGAACCTTTATGCCAATGATTAACATGAGGTGCTAAGGGTTAATTTTGATTTGAGTGCATGTGGCTAGAGATTTAGTAAGGGTTAATGTGATACCCAAATGATTTAACTATTGATAGTATGGCATAGTTTTGGGATAGAATGTAAGTAAATAACTGTGAGTAAGATACAAAAGGATGTATTGGTCTAGAAGTATATAGTTTTTTGAATATGAGAAAGAAACTTAAACAATTTATAGAACGTTTTAACGTAGAAAATGTTTGCGGATGGTGATGGTAGAATATAGAACATGGTCCTTATTTGACAGTACAAAACATATTTACTTTACAGTAGTAGTATTTACAATAGGAACTTGAGCTTGTTAACCATAGTTATTCAACTAACACAAGTCTGCATTATAATTGCTTGACCGACAATTAGCACCTACGAGAAATTCTCAGAACCAAAGCGCGGGTATGCCAGTGCAATTTAAGCATTTGATACTGGTGATTTCATAGAAACAACCATTCGAAACCACTACTAAATCGTGTTATCAAGGGCCATTAAAAATAGATTCACTGGGACAATTAAAGGGCACTCATATTAGCTAATTGCCTCGGCGCTACTTCGATCTGGGCCCGCTTAATGAGTGAATAATTGGCATCTTTTGAATTTGACCCTTATGCACTTGGTATTAAGGCTGTTATGACTTGTCTAGGAGCGTTGTAATGCAGACAGCTGCCACAGACCCTCGTGGCCGTCGCGACGCCCGGCATATTGGCACCACACCCCTGACGTCATTGGGTAAACACTTTTTCGGGTGGCGCCCAAAATATAAGACTGATTTTAGACTGAACAATTGTTCGAAATTTTGATCGAAGGTTTTTACGGATTTTGTAAGCATTCGGTATTTTTCGAAATAATTTTTGATGTTTGAAAGATTGTTTAATAGATGATAGGTAAAAACTAGACATAATCTTCTAAATATTTCAGCTAATTGGTCTCTAAAAAACGAGACCTCATAAAAGCAATCTATTAAACTATGACAAGGAAAATGTGAATAAACTAGATAAAGTTCAAATGAATTTGCATATATTAAATCCCAAGTTGGCTCTTATCAACAGCTAATACGCTTATCGTTTGATGTTTTATATCGATTGGCATTCGTTCAAAATGAAACGATAAAGAAACTTTCTTTTTATCGGCTCTCCTATATTTACAACAAAGAGAGAAACTGCATAATTATACCAAATTCTGGATAAAACTTAAGTATCCAAGTGTCTGTTCTAGTAATACAGGAAACGAGGCAATAAATAAATATTGACGCCCTAGTTTAACACCAAAGGCTCTAGGTATAGTCATAAGCATTAAGTTGTCTTCCAACACCCCAGTTTTGTATGCTAATATTATCAAAGATATGTTTTCATGTCTATAAGATTCTGTCCACCCCGAAAAGGATTAAAGGATGTGAATGTATATATGTATGTAAGTCTTCGACAACTGTTATCAAATTAAAGAACCCTTTAGAAATTGTAAAGAAAGAATACAATGACACGAATTAAAAATGTTAGTCTATGGTCTATTTGTCTTTAGATGCGTTAGGAACAGACCAAGATACACATCTTAGTGCCAACGGCTGTGCATATCGAATATCTCAGTTTATACAGTTACAGAATTAATTTATTGGAGTAACCTACACCGAGGCGGTTTCCAGTAATGCGGGCGAGACAAGGACATTGGCGCCGGCGCTTGCGAATTATCGACGTAGCAACAGCCATCGATAAGAGAGTGACAAAACGATAATCCATCAACAACACTATTTGCACGAGACTATCGATTTGGTTGCTCGAATGTAGGTTAGATTGGTCAAAAGAGGAAGTCCCGGCGTTGCGTAATGTTTACCCACTGAAGATTAATGCGGATTCGAAACGATAACACTGGGATCTGAATACGGTTTCGTAATGGCCTCTAAGAAATTACGGTAGTTCTCTGTATCGTAAGTTTTGTTTGTATCGTCATTTATTATATTTTTTTAGGATACTAATATCGATACTTTTTATTTATATACAGGCCAATTTTCTTCATATTTCACATAAAGGGGATCTTTAATATATTAAGGAAAGAAACTGCTCAATACTTTCAACTAATCTCCAGCACCATTTCAATTATCAGCTCTCAACTTTTCTCATTCCTACAAATGAGATTACTCACTAATCTTTATTCATTATCTACCTCAAACACCAGTCAAACTTTATTATTATAACAATCGTGTTCGCACCCAAGCTTTCTAACAGTCTATCGTGTACCTAGGCAATATATTATTATGCCAGTGCTAAAAGTTACGGGTCCATGTCGGATACTAACCGCAGAGAGGTCCCAAAGCCAAACAAGTGAAAGGCAGTCTCGAGAAGCGCAAGGGAACTGATGTTAATCAATTTGAAAATTGCCTTGAATGGCTCCGTAACCCACTTGTGAATTATCCTTTGCTGATTTTGTAACCGCGGGTTTTTGTCGTGTTACTTTAAGAACCTGTTTGTGTAACCGCACATTCATTGTCCTTTGGCTACTTTGTAAAGATGGCGTAATTCGAAATTCAATTTACAGATGCTAAAAATAAATGAAAATTATTTTATTGAAGTGTTGGTAATTGATTGTCCATCGAAGTAATGGTAATTGGAGGTTTAAATTTGATCTATATTAGTTTCTTGCTAATATGGGACATTATATTGAATGTTTTATATCTGCCTGTCTTTAACCGCGTGTGACGACTAAGACATTTGGGGTAAATACAGTATACCGCGATGATCAAGCAAGTATAATCGAAATATTCACGTTAAAAGTGACAAAGGAGAAATGTGCGTATTATGTATAGTCATTTTAAATATGTCCCATAATCGAATGCGTATGGCAGTCGGCCTACAACGAGCAATATGACTGATAAGAGAAAGATTAATACAGTGTCCAATTTCTCGTCTCCATGTTATCGCTCGATATGTAAATTCGGCTTCCTTATCGACATATGCAAATCGAACTGAACTTTGAGTTGGCCAATCACTTTTACTAGGCGAATATGACGTCCAACTCAACTCAGATATATTGCAATAAATTATGTATTGTAATTTCACACTGTATAGGGTTGAAAACTGGAAATGCGCTTTATTTAGTAGTCAATGGTTAATAAAGTAACTTGTACAGTACCTAAAAGTTGAGTCGGTTTCTATTTGACGCTATACATATTACTTTTTAAACCTCCAATTTCTAAATACGAGTAAGTTTCTTTTGTTATACCGTGTTTTGTTTAAATATTATGCATTTTAAACATAAATTGTTTATGTCGTTTTAAGATTTTCTTTTTATTTTTCAATTACTTAAATAAGGTAAAATTATATTTCTGTTCTACCAAGCTATGCTATTCGTCATTCAAACATTAAAGCTTGCATTATCGTTTGGAGTTATCTAGCTATGACTCAGAGATAAAAAGTGGTGAAATTCAATTGAACACCAGTAAGATTGTCTGAAGAAAGTATGTTTTCAACTCAGCAGTTTTTTATATTAACATTCCTGTGCAAATATAAGCTTAAAGTTAAACAGAGAAAAGATCGTATCACCTTAAACAGTATATTAGGAAAAAAAAGTGCCATAGAATTGCAAGATATAAAGTTTTATAACACAAACAATAGGAAAGAGTTTCTATAACAAAGGTTTCGGTAAACAAAAAGGATGAGGTTTTAATCCTTTTTCTAACTATTGTCACAAAGTATTTACAGTCTTAAAATGAGTCACCATTACCACCTATCATGATTGTGCCATATTTTTATAGTAGCATGAAGAATAGAAGAGCTTGCATGAGAAGTCATCACATCATATCCATAAACGAGGATTTGTCAGAATTGTTCTGTGGCGATACTCTTAGATTACTTATTCTGCCGTCGGTAAGTAAAGGCTTGAGTAGATATATGTGTACGTAATATTCTCATTTAGAAACTTACAACAATGTTTCAAATAGGCCATGGTTTTTACCAATAATATTAGCTAAATAAACGTTTAAAACATTGTTATAGTAGCATTACTAATAGTTGAATATTTTCTAAAAACAAACAAGAACAAAGTATGTTATACAAAGTAATTGTCCTACCTGTAAACGCCTGTTACCTTTATGGTCTTTGACCAATTCGTTCCAGAGGGTTTTGAAGGACCTTTTAGTGGTATGACGAATTGTAATGGCCCAAAAAGATGTTTGTTTCATAAATTAAGGGTACAAGTTGAACAATTTCATGTATAGAATTTTGTGTCACAAAAGTGTATTGTTTAAGATGTTTGATGATTTATTGTTATTATTTTCGTCTTTAAAATTATGGTTTATGGTTGGCAGATTACCCTTGGTTTTTAAATCCAAGTTACCTAATTTAATGTTGCTGCCTTTTTCCGACGATTTTCGTAAGATGGTGGATAAATGAAACCTTTCAGACTAGAGTTCAATAATAGGCATAACATTACTACCCTGATGGTTATACTAAATGAGGTTAAATACACAATTTTGTGTCTTACAATAACATCCTTATTTAGAAGATCGATGGGAGAAAATAAATGAGGATTCGCAAACTTCATTTAACTTTAAATCGTAGTCCATAAACTAAGTTTATTAATGATCATAAAAATGTATATTCATTTATGACAAAGTGCTAATAAATAGCTATTATACTCACCATTATAAAAATAAAAAGCTTAAGTTTATTGGCAACAGACCTTTAGCGTAGCAGGTCATCAATCGGCGTCAAACATTTGATTAAATTAATTTCGTTTTAGTTTCGATAAGAGTTGTCTTTTTAAAAACACATAAAATGTTGTTTGGAATGCGATAAAGCATTCCGTGACACAATCTTTGACCTTTCGACGGATTGGCAACCTTTTTTGATTACTGATTTACATACACTTATGTACATAGTTTTAGAAGTAAGGGACAGAGTTTCTTAAGATAAGCCCTGTCGTTACTTCTTTTAACAAACATAATATCCTTAATATCTTTAATCCGTTGCGGGAAGAATGCGTCTCCGTATAAATAGAGTATGGTAATATCAAACCGAATTTCCAGCTCTTAATGTAATATTTGGTATAACGCGTGTATCATGTATATATTGTATACCTAATCAATGGTTACTAAAGTTAGATTAAATATTCAGCCACTCAGTGAGTATGGGTAACAAGGCACGAAATAATCTTTATTAAGGTACCTAGGAGGTTGAATATAATTAAATACATCTATACTCTCTAATTCCTCTTCCTCTCTAACCTCCGAGCGGGAATCGAATATGGTCCCTCGAATCCGTATCCGAGCTAAACTATGAAAATATCGAACCATAAAGTCTAATTAGTACTTCATTTGAACACAATTTATTATAATAACAATGATATGCTAGTTTTAAAACTTGATTAGGATATAACTACTTATCTTTCTACGTGTAAACTTGTAATATGACTCTATAAGAGTAAGGCCTATCCATTTGAACCTCGTATATGTATGTAGAACTGATGCTAGATGCATAATTGTATGTTAGTCGTCAAAACCTTTTCTTGAAACATTTCTTTACAATATCATGATTAACATGATTATACACTAAAATATACTGAGGGAAGATATGGGTATATGATATGAGGTGAGGGTACTTACCATTATTACTTCCCAGATCTCTGACTTCAGCAGATGCCTCCTCAGCATACACAGCCGTTAGCTGATACAGCAAAAGCATAACGCATAGGCTAAAATTAACTACGGCCATGGTTAATACTCCTTCCAATTTAAACTAATAACTAGTCACCATACTATTAACCGAAACACTTCCCTACAAAACTCCATCACACAAAAATAATTTCGTTCTAAAAATATTCCAAATTTAATTGCAAAGGCTTAAAACTACAATTTTCCTTAGCATTCAACAGCAATTACATCACAGGTTAACAAAAATCCATTATAAAGTACTAAATAAACAATTTATCAACTAATTTCGTTATAATACGAACGCGGTTTGTTTTTGTTGAGAAAAAAGTCGACACGACTTCCCTTTACGGTGGTTTGCACGCGACTGAATATTTTTGACAGCTAGAACGAGAGATAGTTGGAAAGAGACAGAGGTATGGAAAAAAGCTTCGGCGCCGGCTCCGATAGTGCGGCATCTTTGTTTGAATAAACATGCATATGCTCAAGCCCAGAAACCCGGAAGGGGTGGACGGTTGTTCAGTAGTATAAATACGTCAAGCATCTGTGGTGAAGGAATTAATAAACTGTGTCAAGCCAATAGCCTAAGTCACTTCAAAGTTTATATCAAGTTGTGATTAAAAAATAACATTTTGTCAGTTTCGGATTTTTTTGTAACTTGTATCGTAAATAAATCTATACGATGCGTAAGAAAGAATTTAGAGTCACAATACGCATTATAGTTTGGTATACAAGCGGTATAGGGTTAAATATTAATTAGATCCTAGACCAACTTAATGCAAAGTTACAAGCTATCATATTATATTATAGTATCATATTATCTCGTATCTCTGAGGTTTTATCCATCCTAAAAGATTAGAGGACTTGAATGTATGTATGAACTAACTCATCGTTTTATGAACGTCAACTATACTATGAGGATATTTATTATAAACTAAGTTTCTACTAACTTTCTGGTCAATCCTACCTCACTAATCACCCCGTTTAGGAATATGGTCGTGAGTGTTTGATTTTTGGTCTTTTTTCTTCCCATCGGTCTCTGCGGACGAATTAGATTCTTCCTAACGACAGGTTTTGGCGACTGCAATCTCCATTATTTTCTGCTCACATTGGGGTACCGTAGTGAGTATTTATATAAATGACGACCTCCGTGGCGCGATCGGTTAACTACCTGAACGCTCATTTCCCGGTTCAATTATCGGTGGAGGCAAAGTTAAGAACTAAGTTTTCGTTTTGCTTTCCCGTCGGGTCGTTGATTTTATATACTGTATAAAATATATATTGACTAGTACCCTTAACACAAGTATTAAATGTACTTACCAAGCTAGTTCAATTGTTGTATGTCCACTTTTGTTAAATCTTTAATATAAATTAAGCATTACTGAGTAGTCGATATCATTTATCTCTATTTCATACAAAATAACATTTAAACTAACCATGTTGGAAGTGTTGGAACTCCTACATCCGTGTTAATACAATAGTCCTCTTTAGAACTTCGAAGTTCAGCAATCTAAGGGAGATCAGTGATAGGATGGGTAAACACGTGTTATACAAGTGTAATATAATAATAACTACATAATAGTAAATTTTCATGGACTTACCTTTCAGTCGGGTTTGCTGAAAAGTGGCCTTAGAATGACCATAATCTTTTCAGTTAAGAATTAAAGCTCAACAATCAAAATTACAAGTACGTATTACACCTATGCACTTATAATATAACACTTTACAAGCCCTAGGTTATTAAAAGCTCTAAAGGATTAATTTTCTTGTAAAGCGGACGTTGGGCAGGTGATTGCGTAAACGGAAACAGGCAGCTTTAAAGCCATGTTGCAATGTTCACTCATGTCGCATATGGCTATAGTAATACGCTGTTCTAACCTGCTTCTTGATAAATGAATTTAATGTATGGTTGGAATATTTTATTTTAATAATTTTAAATAAAAAATAATTGTTGTTTCCTTCTAATGTTTTATATAAAACTTTTATTTTATGACGATATTAATTTTATTGTCAAATACGAACTTTATTGCAATTTTTTTTCTTTAGAAGTCTTGTCTTCGTCTAAGAAGAATCCTGCGCTAGTACATACATACACATCACGCCTGATTCCCTGTAGAGGGGTAGGCAGAGATCACAGATCCCCATTTGTCCCGACTGTTGCATCTTCTCACACACACTCGGCGGTTATAGGTGCTCCTGTACTAGTCTGTACCATAAATTACTTTTTTTCTCACATTTGTCACAATTTATGACTACGGGGCTAATAAATTCTATCCACTACTATCTTGTACTATCAACCTATCATGAGTACTCCATATATCCAATTACAATATGTATTTTACAAACTCATACTAGTCTGACACGTACTGAAATATAATACTAACTTGCTACCATTGATCCCGATGTGACATGTTAATACAGGTTAGTAGAAAGAAAGGCATTCTGGAAAATTTTTGTTGGGCGATAGATTAGCAACCCTCAAACATTCACAACATTACGATCCTGATACAAAATGCTAAAAGTGACCAAAAATATATTTTGTCTGCAATTTGATTACCGGACGTGATTGTATTGAATGTAATCCCTGTTCTAGTTTAGTATCATACCAGCTGTGGCATGTATTTAATCTTTCTTTTAATTTCATCATAACATTTAATCTTTATTCTACAGAACCCACACCCATTTTAGCCACTCCCTCTGCCGGCGTTAGCCAAAATGATTCACAATGTCGCCGTAGTCGGCGGCGCCACTGTTTTTTGCTTCCCGCCAGTGTGTGTGCACCTTTTTTACTCTCTACCTACTTAATGAAAGGACAAATGCACCGAAGGATTTGTTTGTATAGATTTAGTGGCTTTATTTGATCCTTGTGCGAGTTTGGTTGTGGTTTGAGTAACCAGCTGTCAGTTTCGTTTATATAGCTTGAGTGCTACAAGCTAGCTTGAGTGTTTGTTACAACTATTTTTCTTAGTTGACATAAGTGCCTTAGATTTATTAATTCTTAACACCCTTATCAACGTATTTGGTATGCACAGAATCTCTGTCACATCTCCATGGGCATTAAAAGCCTAATAACCAGGGCCTTGATGACATTGATATGAAAATTCGGTTAAAGTTTGCTAGCCTATCGTCCAATATGCAATTAACTAGTCCCTTTATTACCTCCAACACTCGCCGGGAAGAAAGGCAGCTAGTTAACATACGACACCCTAATTTGTTGCTTAGTGGGTGATCTTTCCTCAAGGCGAAATAATTTCGCTTATCTCGTCCTGCCAGTCTAAGTAAATAATTAATCACTGGCATAAAAACTTAAATGCCGTGGTCCCATGCTTTGGGAAAAAAACAAAGGCTTTGGACGCATTCGGGAATTCTTTTGTTCGAAGCTAAGGTATGCGTATCATACAGACGACTTGAAAGAGGTTGTTTAAGGATCGTTCCTTTTTGGTGTAGAATGTAGGTTAAACTAATATTCCGTATATTTCATACTACTACGTATGATTGAGTACTGACTCTCTGGTCAAAACATGGGTTTGAGTTAGCTATAGAATCACTACCTCCACAATTGCGGAGATGGAAACCTGAACTACAGACTATCCTGCAAGGGTTTATGGTCGCGAAAGCTGTGTCTGTTGTATCTGACACCTAAAACCTAAACATCCCTACGAGTTTATTGTTTATGTATGTACAGTTTAAATAGTTGAGTGTTGGTTACCTTCTTACCAGCATGATTTTAAAGGATGCCAAAGGATTTATTAGGTACATAATAATGTATATACATACATATATTCACGCCGCTACGTCCCTAGGCGATAGACAGATACTAAAGATCGCCACCTTTGGGCCAAGTTTACTATGCGTTTTAGCTCAAACGCAGTTCCATATCAGATCAGTTATAGTGTGAAGTTGCTAGTGGATTAGCAATTTTACTATTCCATAAAATTTGATTACACCTTTGTTACTTGAACGCCTCGAAAGATATTTCAAGAATGAAGATATGTACTTAGTAAGTAGATATTGTTTTTTAAAACCTTTTTGGCATAATAGCTAATTCAAGTCTGAATGTATTTTTTTTTTCTAAAACAGTAACCATGGAGGAACGGCCCATCTCAGTCCAAAGTTATGTTAAATAACTTAATGACTGCTCAGTGTTTTTATTTTCAAAGCACTAATGGCTTTGTTTCGAAGATAGTCTCGTTTAAACGCGTTTCGTATGACTTTTACAATTACATACTTAGAAGCTATTAAGTTAATTACTTAGTTAGCTTACAGACTAAGTTAGTCGACTAATTACTGTGCTATGATAAGTTCGTTTTAAGTCTAAGCTCTAATGGCTTATTTATGCCGTAGTAGTCTAGATTATTAAGATCCTAGGTTTTAATTAGGATACAGGTACTAGTATAGGATTGTAATAAGTACTGGCACTTAATAAACAGGTAAGTAAAATTTGTTCATGGGAACTTAAGGTCCTATGTACATATTATGCTTATATATTATCTATATTCACACTTCTACTTCCCTAACACGGTAGGCAGAGACTATAGATCGTTACATTGAACCTAAAAAATCTCTCTTGCCTCACTTAACTTGTCTAGCAAAGTGAAAGAGCATGTGTGGAAATATGGAATATTTAAATTCTGTATATATAATACGCTTCACGACTTGAATATACCCAGTCCCATTTTTGTTGTAAGTTGGAGGCTTGAGTGCCTTTCTCAATTTCGAAGGTATGTTAGGTATAAGCCACTCAAAGCCCGCTTTTTATTACCAAGGTAGTGAACCTTATCGTACACAGGCACAGGCTATTACCTAGGTTTCCTCTCGATGTTTTCCCACACTGTCAGCGAGTTTATATTATGTTCATTTTTTTTTATTCAATTTATTAGCACTTGACAGAACCGGGATTCGTATCTCGGACCTCTAGTAAGAAGACAAATCTCTTCCCACTAGGCTACAGATATCTTCCACATGTGTATATATTTCCAAAAAGACAAACGCGTTCACAACCATCAACCCCTGCGGGGTAGGCAGAAAATTTTCGCTTACCGTACCTAGTATTCGAAGCACTTCGATAAGTTTTCAATGTTGCTCAGTCATTGGAGGCTTAACTCAGTATCAGTGGGTACAGGGTTCAAATATTAGAGCATGTACTAATGAAATTTTCTGATTTTTCATGTAAATTTACGTAACAAAAATTCTTTTGAAAATTAAAGCAATTGAATTTAGCAGTAAGTTTCCAAATCGCAGCGGAAGTAGATTAAAACTCAAAAGAATTGAATTAAAATTGCGACCCGAAGACTTGAAATACTTAAATTACTTTAATCTTTGATGAGTTTTAAAGTCACTCTTAATTAATGTAAGGCGTTAATCACACAAAGCTTTCAAAGTTCAAAAAGCTTATTAATATTCGAGTAACCTTCACACTTCACCAAAACAATTAAAGGGAAGTGACAAAGCTACCTTTTGTTTGCGAAAGATAAATAGATACTTCTCAGGTAGATCTTTGTAGATAAGAGAGAAAAATTCTTCAGAACATTTTGGCCCGAGATAACGAATCCCTTTTAAAAATTCAACCTATTTGTTCAGTGACGAAATTGTGTGATTATGGTTGTATTTAACTTTAGTTAAGATGTTGTGATAATACGCAGTGTTTCTCTATGAAGTACCTGTAATCGCCGAGTGTGTATGAGGAGGTATATGAGTGTCTATGTAGCGAAAATGGTTTGTCAGGGATCCGTGATCTCTACCTACCCCTCTGTAGGGTGTTATGTGTATGTATGTACTCTATAATTACTTAAAGAAATCTTGTTTTACTTAGTTTCTTGTTTTTACATATTCTCACCTCTTTCGATCATTTCTAGGGTGGACAGAATTTCGGTGACAACTCCATGGTTATATTAGTATTAGCATAATCGGGTTTAATATGGAATATTGGCGACAAGTTGATGATACATCGCTTTATAGGTTCTGTTTACTATCAATTTGTTAATCACCTCTTTTACAAATTAAATTTACTAAAATTTAGTAGATAGATATACAAAATACAACGGTAAGTTATTTAATAACTTACCGTTGTATTTTGTATATCTATTTATTTTATTTAGTTATTTAATTTTACCGTTGTATTTTGTATATCTATTCAGGAACTTTGAGAATCATACTCCTTAGGCGGTGAATAAGCAATATATTACAACTGTTCAAAATAATATTTATATTGCTAACTCTTAATGCCTTATTTAGAGTAAACAATTATACTGAATTGGCTTTTAAATATACATGTACTCGTGTCTTACTTTTTGGGGAAAACAAAATTCGAAATAAATTCTTTTTTCCCTAAAAGCTATTTGCTTCAAAGAATTGCAAAATCCAATAAGGAAGATGAGAAATATTGAAACAAAAATCAACTATTTGTGTAAAAGACAAAGACAAATGCGTTCACGACCATTAACCCTTGCGGGGTAGTCAGAGGTTCAGGTGTCCATCTCCGCAACTGCGAAGGTAGTAATTCTATGGTCACCTCGAACCCACGTGTTGACCAGATAGTCAATGCTCAATGTGACAGGTTTTATATATTACTAATAGTGTAATAAAAAGGATACTGAATAAATACAAGAAAACATAATTAAATATCTTTCCTTAAAATTTTTAATATCTTTATAATAAAACTATACATTTTCACTTAACCATTAACAAAATAAAATGCATTTATAATAAATTCTCTCAGTAAATACAAAATTGTTTCTTAAACTATACTTAAGCCTACTATATTATATTCTTACAGTCATTATCTTTGTGGGGTAGTCAAAATTGTACAGTTCATCTCCGATATTGCGGACTAAGCGGCTATATGGCTACATCTCACTTTTAACAAGATATTCAACACCTAACGTGATAGGTGATTAATATATGTATATATATATATTCTACCTAAAAGTATCCATATATTCTACACAATTTTTACAATATTTTATTTTACTATTCATAATTTATTTATTTATTTGTTTAAGAGTCAACGCTAAAAGTACAGTCCCAGCAACTTTTTATAAGGTTTAAGTTTATAAGAACAAAAGACAATATTTTACATTTTAAAACTAGCATCACTATGCATTGTCATGGTCACCATACGTTCGCGTGCTTCGAAATGAAAAATATTGTCTTTTGCTCTTATAAACGTGAACCTTATAAAAAGTTGCTGGGACTGCACTTTTAGCGTTGACTGTACGCCACCCTAACTGGTAACCTTTCGGTGACGTACCATTTACAAGATTGTATTAACAATGCAATCTTTATACAAATATAATATTATAACAATAAATAATACACTCACATCCTTTCATCCAACGGGATGGACAGAACCTTGAAGACATAAATCTTCTCTCTCACTTTTAACACAACCTTTACATCGGGGCTATTGGACTATTGGTATTATTACGGACTATAAGCCACAGGTTACCAACTCATCGCCCAATAGATTTCATCCCTAGTCCTTTCGTTACCTTTGGAGCCGGTAAGAACGGCAGTTAGTTTTCTCTAATAAAGACAAACGCGTTCACGCCCATTAACTCTGGCTGGGTAGTTAGAGGTTCGGGTGTCCATTTCCACACTTGCGAAGGTAGTAATTCTATGGCCACCTCGAACCCACGTGTTGACCAGATAGTCAGTACGTAATGTGACAGGTGGCAAGCCATGTCACCATTTACAAGCACTAACTATTACCTGTTTGGGAAACAGGTAGGTTTCCTCACGATGTTTTCCCTAACAATTCCTTCAGTATCACACCATCTATCAACTTTCAACAAACATATCATCTTTCTCATCCTTAGGATATTCAATAGGCGGTAAATAGCCTTCCAAGTCTATATACAACTGTTGCTGGCCTATTAACTTGTTCACTATGTCACCGAACCTGGGCCTCTGGTCTGGGTTTTCGGACCAGCACTCGACCATCAAGTCGTAAAGCCTCTGGGAGGCTCTGGCAGGTTTTGGAAGGCGTTGTCCGGCGGATATGAAACCTGGGACCTCGTGGTTACTAAGTTCTGCGTAGGGAAAGCCTCCTGAAATAAATATGTTATATTTTAGAGTCAGGCGTTAAATAGAGTATTTGTTAGTTACATTTTTTGTTCGTGAAAAACAGAAGAAGAGGTATGAGAAGGTTAATAAGTGTGAGTGAAGAGGTTTGACAGGATCTTTCCAGGTGGCGATCGATAGTCTCTATCCTCTTAGAGACGCAGAGGCGTGAATATATGCATGTATGTAAGTTAAAGTTATAACGGACATGGTAAAACAATGGTTATTGTAGTTTTATATTGCCTTAACAGAAAGAAAAACAGTCAAACAAAAAGGAGACGAGTTTTGAAAAAAAAATATCTAGAAATAATGATATGGTACAAAAAAGTTGGGGTTAATTTACGTTGCGGCTTAAAATTTATATATTCTTTTACAAGAAAACGGGACATGTCACCTATGTTTTGTCATCCAACAACTGCACTCAAGTAAAATTACAGTGTTATGTCATAAGCCTCAAAAATACAAAAACTGTTTGTTTGATTATACTCTACATAATAACTGGAATAGCATATTAAATCCTTCTATGACGCAGTTGATATACAATGACATCCTTCAATCCCTTTCAAGACTGACAGACCATGGACCACGAAACTCCATGGACACTTTTAGCATTCATTTTGGATGAGGCATTTAAATATAATATAGAATATTGGCGACAAAATGCTAACCAATCGCCCAATAGACTCCATTGACGCTGTATCCCTTAGTCAACTCGTATGAAATGTAGGGAAGAACAGCAGCTAATCAACTTTATTTTCAGGCCCAAACTAGTACGAACATATTTCTTATATTATAATAAAAAACTTTACTCCTGACATACCAAGCGTAGCAATTTCCCACAAGAGCACAGCAAACGACCATACGTCGCTTTTGTTGCTATACTGCGACTTCAGGATGGATTCTGGTGCCAACCATCTTAAAGGTACTGGCTTTAGTTTAGTATGTACGTAGACCCCTGTCCTTGAGAGGCCGAAATCTGCTACTTTCAGCGTTCCTGTAGCATCCACTAAGATGTTCCGAGCAGCTAAGTCTCTGAAATTGTAAATAGTAATACCTTATTTTTTATTGTTATTTATAAGTAATTAGTTAGTTCTATCAAACTGACTTTAAACACATATAACATGCTTATTATACCTTGTTAAGATGCATACAATATAATCATCACAAATGTTGCATCATCGGGACAGTATTCAAGACAATAAACAAAAATGTGACTAATAAAAGTAACTCCCATAATTCACAGTCACGAATATGTGACAGACAGACAGAGAAGAAATACAGCTGGTTACCAGTGTATTTAACTTCTAGATCAGTACAGAACACCTTGGAACAATCCATAGAGATTATTATGACGACCTCCGTGGCGCGATTGGTTAACCCAAAGTTAACCAACTGAACGCTAATCGTAAGGTCCCGGGATCGATTCCCGGTGGAGGTAGAGTTAAGAACTACGCTTTTCTTCTGTTTTCCAGTCTAGTCATTGATTATATATGTATTCATCTATCTATATACTTATAAGTATATATTTCTTAAATATACGTTGTATAGTACCTTCAACACAAGTCTTAAAGGTACTTAGCAAGGGGCTAGTTCAATTGGTGTGCTACAATATTATTAAATTATATTATTATTAAATATTCTATGAATGTTGAACACAGTAAATTCTACAACCCGTATAAGAGATGACAGGACGTCACCTTTATTTTCTTCGTTCACACCTTTACATACACTTTTTAACACCCACCTATGAGTAATTCCTCGTTCCTCTAAATGCTGCATACCCAGTGCAACTTGTAAGGCGTAATCTCTCATAGTAGCACTGTCTAGGTACAAAGAGGGTTCAGACACATACAGATGGCTTGTTGCTTCTGTTTCGTCCGAACTTTTATTCTTATCCAAGCTAAGGGAATGTTCTGAGTCGCTTATGTTTGTGTATTGAGCTGGAAAGTAAATGAATGAGAAATTGGAATATGAAATAAAGTTTTAACATACGTAGGTACATACATACGAACATATTAACAAGAGAATTTGTTTTATTATACCAAAAGGTTTGGCGTGTTGTTTGATAAAAGAAGATATTATAAATAAGAACACATTGGACTGAACTTGTACCACCACAGATTACATACATATATCTTATAACCTTCTATGACAAATGCCAGGAAGTAATGCATATAAAGTTTTATTATTAGTTTATTATGCAAAAACCGAGATGCTTGGTATAGAATTCTTATATCTGTAGTAAGTTTTAGAATGTAGCATATTTGGTTACATTCACTACCCTAATCTTATTATTTAATTCAACAACCCAGTATCCAATACTCACTATCAGTCTCCGAAGGCCTTCCTTCTTCCGTGTTCTGAGAGTCCGTGTCCCTTCTGCTCTCCACTCTCTTTCTCTTACCCCTCGCAGACCGAAGAAGAGTGAGTAGATCTCCTCTTGGCGCATGTTCCAAAAGGACTATGTAAGGAGTTTGCGTGATACAGCAGCCGATTAGGCGGATGACGTGTTTATGATAGCCGACGTGTTTCAGCATGGCTATTTCACGGAGAAAGTCTTGCATTTCATCGTCGGTGGCTTCGTCTGGAATAGTCAGTGATAGGAGTGGTAATAGGTAATGACTATTTGGGTGTTGTTCGAGATGAATAACGTAGAAAACATTGTACTGAGATTTGACATTAGAAGTCAAACCACTGAGTATTTGTGCTATATGTAGTAACGAAAGTGTATGATATGAGAACAGTTTGTGAAATTGAGGAAAGATACTTATTCCTGATATACACAAATACAACACGCGAATTTCTATAGAGAGGTAGGAAGAGATAAAGAATGCCCATTTGTCTCGATTCTGACAAACTATTTTCGCTCCATTGCTACACCTACTCATACACACTAGGCAGGTAAAGGTTCGAAAGTCATCTTTTTTCATTAAGACTTCTACTTGACTGTGATTATGTCTTATATCTCTATCAATCTATATACTATCTTGAATATATATTACAAATCTTAATCAGGCTAGGGATTAAGATTTTATTATTTCGTAGACCACCATAATATTATACTTTAATCAAACTTGTAGTCTATGTAGAGAAATAGTTTTTTTAACATTATTTTTAATTTACGTAATAAGTAATTCGACGTAGCTCAGTGTAATTCGACGTAGCTCAGTAGTTCGACGATTCGGCTCTGTATCTGTGGGTACAGGGTTAAAATCCCGCTTGAGCATGTACCAATGGAAATGAGTTTTAATGAATTTCTATGTACATTTTCGTAATAAAAACACATTTACGAAATACATCGAATTATACGGTGAGGAAAAAACATCGTGAGGAAACCTACCTGTTCGTCGAACAGATAATAGTTAGTGCTTGTAAATGGCGACATGGCTGACCACCTGTCACATTGAGTACTGACTATCTGGTTAACACGTGGGTTCGAGGTGTCCATAGAATTACTACCTTCGCAATTGCGGAGATGGACACCTGAACCTCTGACTACCCTGCAAGGGTTAATGGTCGTGAATGCGTTTGTTTTTTTTTTGTTTTTTTTTTATTTACCTGAGAGCATTTTGGCAGCAACAGTCATGGTTTCTCCGCCGGGCATGTCCAGAGATGCGGCGTACACCCTGCCGAAAGCACCACTGCCGATTAAGGAGCCTAAGTGGACGGAACTCCTGGGGACCTCCCACGGGTCCTTTAGTAAACTTGGAGGCTGGAAGAGTTATATAAAGGTGATTGTGATAAATATATGAATATATTACGTACTAGTATGTACTATGTAGGTATATAGAAATGAAGCTTTAGTATTCATGGCAGGAATTCATCCAAAGTTCGTTGAATTGTCAATTGAATTATTTATATGAATCATTGTTATAGTAATTGTAAGTAATTTTAGTCAACTGAAAAGTAATTCCGATTAAGTTTCATAAAACAGTCAAAAAAATTAAATAAGATTAGATTAGAAAGATTGGCTATGGCCAAAAAGATATATATTATAGATAGTTCCAAACAACCTTAACTGTTACTCTAAATTGGATGAAATCTAAGAATCATACTTACGAATACAGTTGCTTCTTTCCGTATATATAAGGGACTAACTTCCATTTCAATTTGTGGCATTTCTTCTCTCCTGAAACGAAGAGATTACATAATTTAATAACAGTAAGTAGGTACAAACGTATAGCTTAGACAAATGTGGAAAATTCTTATTAGCTATATTGTCAAAGGGAATAAAGGCAGCTCTATAGAATCAATATGTTCTATTTACTATAGAATGAACTACTATATGTACTTTCATAATGAATAAAATATGAGAAATTTGAGTTAAAAGCTATGTGTTATGTCCATGACAAAATGGATAAAGGTTGATAATATAGAGAACGAATTACTAATAAATTACTAATGTATCGTATCAACTACCTAAGATGAAACAAGAACTTACAACACATACAACAATCCCAGTGTTACTTTTCGAATGGGCAAAAAATAGAATACTACATATTCTTTTCAGGTAATATAATAAGTATCACTATCAAGATGTTATGTAATCACATTGTTATTGAATATTAGTGACATGTTATTACCCATCACCCAATACATTCCATCTAGTCTTAGGCCCTCCCAAATGTCAGATGAATGTCCTCTATTACATAAACACAATATACGCATTCAAGACCGTACAACCCATTCGGGGTAAAAAGAGTAAGAGTACTCCAACAACTTCATAACATTCCATTTACATACGAGACTAGAAAGAAGACAGTTATATAACCACGCCTAGGGCCTAGCGGAACCGGTTGAGCGATGTCGTAGCAACCAGCACATTGGGCATCTATTGAAAGGAAAGGTTGGTGTCAAAGGCCACGTTGCGAATACAAGTCGTGTTACACCCGCACTCGTAATAATGTCGTAATAGCGTTTAGCTTGATGCTTTTGATATGTTAGCTCATCGCTACATACGACACGACTTGTGATAACCACTCCCTATTTTATTGTGGCGGGGTAGATCGATGCTTGAGTGTCTATCTCCGAAATTTTAAAGGCATGTTAGGTATGGTTCACACGAAGCCCGCGTTTCACTAGATAGACAGTACCCAACGTGATAGGTAGTGGACCGTATGGGTGTTTATAAGCACTGGCTAATCCCGAGGGATAGACAGGCTTCTTCATGATGTTTTTCCCAACTGTTAGCGACTGTAAATGGGTAGCCATATTAACTGTGTGTACGCAATAGATTTATGATAATTTGGTTTATGTTACGAAAAATAAAGCTAATTCAATTCAAACTTTGTAAGAGATTTATATATGTAATTGTAATACACGAAATAAATATGAACTGTTTTATAATGCCTCTAGACTTAAAATAAAAATAAACTGTAAAATAGAGCTACTCTAGACTTAAGAAAATAAACAATTCGCTTAGTGGCCCGGGCATAAAAATGTATAAAAACTTCCAGAGACTATCAAGTCCTTATCTTGAGACAAATTTAAAGTTGGCTCTAAAGCAACATTAATGGGGATACAAAATAAAGATAAAATAAATGAATCTTTCAATGATATGCTGGAATGTTTTATTCTAATGTGATTGCAGCTTCGCGATGCGGCTTTTTATTGGAACCCCGTAAAGTTTATTGGATTCTATGAATATTCATTGTACTGGAAGTTATGTTTCAATCACATTCTGTTATTCGGTTTGTTATTGAATATTGTCTGCACAGATTCTTGACATTTCTTCTCTAAAGATTTTTACGAAATGTCAAATAGTTTAATTACATTTATTTTTCGTTATTGGGAATCAATTGTAATGTTAATGTCATTTTTCATGAGTGAATAATATTTTTTTCAATAAGTAAAGTATTTGTTTCTTATATTGAACAAAAAGAATTTCAATTCATTCCATAAAGCAGAACATGTTATTATATAGACGTTGATAATCACGATCCAATAACATCCATATTCCACTGCATACTTGCTGGATACCACCCTACTACTAATAATATACACTATATTACTTACTATACGACTCTAAACAATATACACAATAAACCGAGTGAGTAAAAAGAGGCTAATGGATGTAAATTAAGCGAAAGTGCTTCGTAAGGATCGGGAATAATAAGTATCCGTGATAACTGCCTACTCCTTCGTAAGGAGACGGATATAATGCACTTATACAGATATGTACATACATAGAAACTTGTCACTATTACACAGAAATAGTTTGAAAAAGCCGTCAAGAAATCTGTTCACGTTTCCACTAACATTTGGCGAGCCAGAGAGAAAGTGTTTGCACTGCCAACAGAGACATGCAAATATTGTTGCATGGACACGAAAGGAAGAATCGAGATTGTGCATATGAGACTTATAAGATATAAAGTAGTTAAAACTTCATTTAATTACTTTTAAGGTGAAAAAAATATGTCGTAAGGGAACTTAGCTTTGTCAATAATATGCAATAGTCATCGCCTGTGCACGACGAAACGAAATAGTAAATATAGAGGTAAATGCTGACTCTGACTATCTAGTGAAAAAATTGATGTGGTGTATTGTGTATAGTAAAATTACCAAATTAATTATGATTCTTTTGTTTTCTCAAAAAGGCAGGTTATCAGTGACTCAGCAATTTCTTCTTCAGCTTGAAGTAAGTAAGGAATACCTAAATGCACAAGATACGGTAGTTTAAAAAACCTATGTATGTTTATTTGTCAATAAAATAAATAATCTTTAGAAAAGATATCACGTTGCCGTCGGATAGAAACTAAGAGTTCAGATTCTTTAATACTAATACACTATAAAAGAATAATGCCTCATCTCTCATTTAACTATTCAAACGAATCTCCATAATCCTACTAGTATATGTATATACCATGATAGCTTCTGGTTTTGTATGTATATTAACTGTTACAACAGATGAGTTTGCTTAGCGCATACAAATATAATATTTGCTTTAACTCTCTTCATTTCCGTACGATATGCATTCGTTTACATATTTCAAGCTGTTTGCTTAGTCAAATATGCTTACGACTTTTCCCTTGGTGGGGAAAACAGAGTCTGGGTTACCACTAAGGGTATTTAGCTTCTTAAAGTAATACAGATATACACTTTGACTATAGATTAAACTTTAACGTTGATACAGACTATTTACCAGTGCTTCCACGAGTAATAAAGATATTTCAAATATCCTAATAGAAAAATACATATGGCAAAAACGCGTTTACGACAATTAACCCTTGCGGGATAGTCAGAAGTTCAGGTGTCCATCTCCGCAATTGCGAAGGAAGTAATTCTATGGCCACCTCGAACTCACGTGTTGACCAGATAGTCAGTACTCAATGTGACAGGTGTATCCATATGGCTCATGTACATATGGCTACGTGTTTACATCTTCACGAGTTCAATGTTGCAAGCTGGAACTAAATCAGAAAACTCAATTAGTCTCAAAAACGTTTAAAAGGCGGTATTATTACATCTATTTAGTAATATGCCATAACGTTTTTTTGGGCAGCAAACACGAGTATGCTTTTTTCATTTAACAATATTCTTTTTGTTTTTATTTATAAAGAAATTAAAGTAAAGAAAGTAAAGCAGATAAGAAAAAACATTGAAGAAATATTTACAAATAATAATAGACCCAGTGCCCAGTATATGAGATCTGACTCAGCTGTTTGTTATCAGGTTTCGTAAGGTACGAACGATGAGTATCTTATTTGTAAACTATGTTTTCTATCATTACGTAAGGTCGTAAAGAGCAAAGGATGATTCTCAGAAAGTTCTGTGAGTCACAAAAAAGCAATAAACGACGGCGAAAGTCATGAATTAGGCGCAATGGATTGGCGATTAAAATTGAAATCATAATGCGATCGTCTTATCGTTTCGACATGAGCTTACGGTCTTTATTACTTGCGGACTGTCGGTGATATAAGTGGAGTTTAATTTTATGTAATAAACCATATTATGGTAGTAGAAGTCTTATATGGTAACCATTCCCATGTGATATTTAAGGGTTTGCGGGTCTATCTCTGATATTGTGGAGTAAATAATATAGTCATATCTAAACTATGGATCAACAAATACAAACATGACCCGAAAAGTCTGTGGTTCGGGGGTCCATCTTCGTAAATGCAAAGGTAGTAACTATTTAGAAATGTCAAAGTAGCATGTAAAATATTGTATACAACTCTACAAGTAATTGTCAAGTTATTTGAAAGAAAGAAAACAATTTCCACTTTAACTCTCGGTTTCGTTTCAATATTGCAAGACTAAAGTTTTGAATCATCATCCTCATACTAACAAATTCTCTTTAACACGTTTAAAGAGACACTAAAAGGCATTGGCCACTGACTTTCGCTCACAACAGTACTTATTACTGAAACGTGACACTTGAACACGGCGCCCAATCAATTCTCCTCTCTTTAACATCACTTATTTGTATACACTGTTCTTCTTGATTGTACTGTCATATAAACAACTAACTCTCGTATTTGTATGCCCTAAGGGCTATTTATGGAAGAATTAATAACTTCCTTGATGTATGGAAGTAAGTCATGTAACAAAATACATCTATTCTTTTAATGACATGTGACAGTCAGATAGAAATAGGGTAGACGTATTGGAAAAGGGTCGCGTTAGAAGTATCTATAACTGCCGAGTGTGTATGAGGAGGTGTATGAATGTCAATGAAGCGAAAGTGGTTTGTCTGGATCGGGACAGATGGGGATCCGAGATATTTGCCTACCTCTACAGGGAATCAGGCGTGATGTGTTTGTGTGTCTTTTGATGTTATTTTGTGATATTCCAAAGATCAATATTTATGTTCATGTACCCACCAAAGTGCTTAAATATGTTTAATACGGTGATAATTATGCATATACCACAGGGAGATAAATATTATATGCCATAAACTTGGCGTGCTAAAATATTTTGAAAATTGTATAGGATGAAACCTTATACCATGATATCATCGATCAACAGGATAGTTAATATAAATAACTAATAATAAATACATAACCACATTCAAGTCTCCATAGTGAACCTAAATACTCGTACCTAAGGGGTTTTCGTCTCAAATATATATCCTCACATTTACCTCTTTTAACTTACTTTAACCTCTTTTTACATTTACCTCTTTTTACTTTAACTTACCATGCCTTCTAAAACCTCGTGAATAATTCCTAGCATCGTTGCCTCACCTAAGAACCTATAGCATTCGAATCCAAAGCCTATTTACATAAGACTTAACTAGATTTATAGCGCATCCGAACAATACAATTTCACCATTTAGTCTAGCTTAGTATAAATACAAAGCTAGAGCTTCCGTGCTATTGTTATTTTTCCTCACTTAATAACATTAATTGCGAACGATCCGATCTTTCTATAGTCAAAAAAGGCGGCTGTCATGGAAATGTTTACCTTGTTTGCGTGTTTCAGGTGTAATGATAATCTTTTGTATGGCGTCTATGTTTAATAGGAACAGCGGAGTTCGAGAGGTGTGAAATGAGGGAAATTAAGCTGAAAGTTTTAATCTATATAAAATATGTATAAGAATGTGTAGGTATTTTTTCCTTTAAATTGTTTTTTTATGTAAATAATAGTATTTTTTTAATATATAATTATTGTTATAATAATTGAAATATATTGTCATTAAGGAGTTCATTTATATTTTAATTATTATAAAATATTTAGGAATTTTACTTTAAGCTTCATTTCCTACAAGGCTAGATGCACAGGTTTTGTTCTATATTATTCCTGATCTTCAAATATAACATTCTAACATCTGACTTTACTTATACTTGATTACCTTTTATGTCATAATTTTTAAGTATAAGCATATTGTCTTAATGTCGTAATAAATCGCTTAAATAGATCACATACAGATACTTACTCTTCCACCACAACCAATCAATCCTAAAACAACCATCGTATATCAACGTAACTTCCAAATTATTTCATACTTCACAACAACCTTAATTCAATTCTAATCTTGATTCTAACTTAAAACTTTAAAATTATTCCATCGTCCACAGACGCATTTCAATATCATCGATTCTAATCTTAAATTTGAATAAACACACTCTCTCTTTCATAAGTCAAAGTCGAGATGGTTACAGCCCTATGAATCGCCATTCTTACTGATTGAGACACAACACTTTGAATGGTCCCATTGACCCTTTTACCTACACTGTGATTACATATGTGTAAGCATTCAAAAGTAAGACAGAAGTTCAAAACATGTTTAGCTTCGTTTGCTATTGAGGTGACGGCGGTAGGTATTTTGAAATATATAATCACTCAATAACAAGAAACGTATAGAATTATTACTGGTCATAGACTGTTGAAGATCAGCTTTAGTAATATTTATATCCAGAACTCTTAAAAAGATGGATATAGTTAAAGGGCAATAGAGCGCTAAAACTTTGGAAGAAGTTTTTATTATATTGTTTGGGATAACAAAAACAAACGAACGCATTCACGACCATTAACCCATGCGGGGTAGTCAGAGGTTCAGGTGTCCATCTCCGCAATTGCGAAGGTAGTAATTCTATGGACACCTCGAACCCACGTGCTAACCAGATAGTCAGTACTCAATGTGACAGGTGGTCAGCCATGTCGATATTTACAAGCACTAACTATTACCTGTTCAACGAACAGGTAGGTTTCCTCACGATGTTTTTCCTCACCGTATAATTCGATGCATTTCGTAAATGTGTTTTTATTATGAAAATGTACAAAGAAATTCATTAAAATCCATTTCCATTGGTACATGCTCAAGTGGGATTTGAACCCTGTACCCACTGATACAGAGCCAAGCCCCAAACAACTGAGCTACGTCTACGAATTTGGGATAATAGATATAATAAGGGACACTTATAGTAACTATATAATTTCTTACTCTCTAATTGTTATAATCGGGATTTAAGTCAAAATGCTATATCGGGAAAAAATCACCTGGTTATATTTTACATAACTCCTAGACAAATAAGGTCTAGAAGTTATTGTATGTTTAACCAGGGCCCGTGGCCAAGTGGCATCTCTGTCTCGGTACTAAATCTCAATTCGATACAAATACACATAAGCTTTCACTACGTTAAGTGATTTTTCTTCTTATGTTGAATGAAAACATTTTCATTTCATTTCATTTAGATTTTACCCATTTTGCTAGCAGCTACAATCTGTGTATCGTGTAGAACAGAAGATCATTTAAAGATGAATGAATTTAGCAAGAAGTTTTTTAAATAGTACATACATACACATCACGTTTCCCTGTAGAGGGGTAGGCAGAGATCACGGATCCCCATTTGTCCCGATCCTGACAAACCACTTTCGCTTCATTGACATTCATACATCCTCTCATATACTCTCGGCGTTCATAGGTACTCCTAACGTCACCTTTTTTCAATATAGCGTCTAAAAATATATACTATTTTAAATAGTTTAGTAAAAAAATACTATTGTATTCTAACTAGCAAGCTCGCAAAAGAAATCTAACTCAATTAAAGGCAACACTGAGATAGCATCAAGCATATTGTCTGGTATTCTTTTGTTCGCAATCTGTCACTATCTGGGTGCGTTGCGGAATACAGAACAAAAGTACTAATCAAGGTGTACTATCAAAATGCTTGTAAGCTTACTTAGTATGAATAGATAGGAACTTTAGAATTGAAGTAGCTGCTAGTTTGAAACGTAATTTAAGATCGTTCGGGATATGAATAAGGTAATTTTATTATTGCGATTGTAAATGGTATGACGAAGTTAATTACTGAAGTCTCTAATAGTCAATGCCTAAAGTGGGATGAGAATTACAATTACATATCATTTTACAAACAAAGACATTATTTTGTAAATGTTGTTTCATATAATGAAATTAGCAATATTAGATATGCCAGGTTTATAATATGTGATTTAGATTGTAATGATTATATTATAAACGTAAAACAACTTGTTGTATTATTTCCAAAAATATTTTATCTTAATATCAATAGATATGAATTTATGAATGTTTAAATAGATCGGCAATCTATTCCGCAATATAATATATAGTTTGTCCACTAAGTTAAGATCTTATCGATAACAGTCTTTCACTTTCACTGCGTCACGGTGATGGATGGGGCTTCAAGTGACAGTGATACAGATATATCAATTAACTGTCACTTAAATGTCAGTGGTTTTATTATGTAAAAGGACTTGGAATCTTGGAATCTCTGCCTAGCCCAGTGTAGGAATATGGACACCTCGTCTTTCAATCCTTGAAAACATAATAATTTAGCTTTCTCTTTAAATATAATGATGCAGTGGTGATAGAATTAATATAGCATTAAAAATAATTGATACATTATTAGATGATTGCAATTATAACCTTCAGTCCCTTAGAGTCTTCATCCAGTAGCATTCTATTACAACAATAATGTATTATACTACTACAATACATCATATACATCACACCCATTTCCCCGTAGAGGGGTAGGCAGAATTCACAGATCCCCATTTATCCCAATCCTGACACCACTTTCACTTCATTGACACTCATAGACCTCATACACACTCGGCGTTTATATTTATATGGGTGGTCTAGCAATTTACAAACATTTTCAATACGAAGCTGAGTAAACGAGACCGCAAGCCAAACATTACTTTGTGGTCCCACATGACCACAGACTCATTGTCTCTGTTTGTGCAGAAATAAAAAGTGAATAGAGTACCCGCCACATAAGGTGGCAGTAGCCAAACTTGGAACTAAATTTGACGTTTCCGCCATTGCGTGTTATTTTCTATGAAAGGTAAATTTAGTATTACCAGCGTTGTGTTTTTTGCCCACTCTTTGTAATTTTTATGTTTGTTAAGGGTGATTATAATAAATTGATTTCTGGAGTTTCTTGTTAGTTCTTCTCCAAGGGTCTCCGCTGAACTTCTTCTTCTCAATCGTTACGCTCTTATCAGAGCGGTCGTGGTCTTCATGACGTGGCATCTTGAGCAGCCGAAATGGTTGGTGAACTAACCTCGGTAAAAATATGTAAAGATAATGCTCAGTGCCATGTTTGAAATAGTTTTTTTACATACATACATACACATCACGCCTGATTCCCTGTAGAGGGGTAGGCAGAGATCACGGATCCCCATTTGTCCCGATCCTGACAGACCACTTTCGCTTCATTGACATTCATACATTCTCTAATACACTCTCGGCGGTTATAGGTACTCCTAACGTCACCTTTTTTCAATATAGCGTCTATCTGACTGTTACATATATGTCTTATTAGGCCGGCCCCTACGTAACCGCCCTTCCACTTCACTCATATATATTCCTTTTGTCAATATATAGTTTTTTTAATTTGTTCTTAGATCATAAAATAACTTTCAAAGAGAGCTTATGATAGGGCCTATTTTGAATAAAAATATTTTGACTATTGACTTTGGTATATTAATTTGTTTTATTTGAGTTTATAGCTCTGCAACCAAAGATCGTTACAAATGAAACCTCAATATAATGTATCGAGCCGTATGGCACAGTGAGTGCTAGTTTTGGCGTGTTTACTGGCAACACTGGATTACGCGACTGTGGCGACGCCTCCAACTGCCACCTTATGTGGCGGGTACTCTAGCGAATGTTCCAGTTAATCTGTGTGACCTGGATTACAGAGAGAAAAAAACAATGTCTTATGGCGGTGAATTCATCACGCACGGGCCGGGGGGCTATTCTGTGTATGTATGAATGTGTATGAGGAAAAATTAATGATAAATTATTAAAATAAGATTAATTGTAAAATAAATAATTAGCTATATGTTCCGTGCTTGACACATCAGTATGATATCGGCGAGATATCATATTTTCGAGGTTATATCCACCCTGAATGTTGTTTGAGAACGTGAGTAAAGTAAAACCTAAATCATTTCATTATAATAAGTAGTAAGCACTAAATCATTCAAGTATAAAGTTTTGTTTTGTAGATTAAGAATTCTCTTCACAACAATAAATAGATACAATATTTTCTAGAGGGAAAAAAACACTGAAAAAAAAAACTACATCATTAAAATAAATTATATCATACGAGTACATTTCAATACACGCTTACATATTACTTAACCGTGCAAAATCAAGAAAACGCATTGCTAGAATAGCACCCTTTCTCAGTGACGTAACCTCCTTCGTCCACAATAACGAGGCGCGGCGGCCGCGAGCTGCCTCTGACCTCGGCGCGTGTCCGTTATATTGCAACGCGCGGGTAAAAGCTCTGGTTAAATAATAAAAGCTCTGTTAAATAACTTTAAAAAACAGTAGTTTTGCATAAATTATTATAAACATATTTAGTTTTTCCGTAAAGCATTTATAAGTTTTTAAATAAGTTATTTATAGCATGATTTGTTTTAGATTCCGTTAATGGGAGTTAGCAGTGTTTTTATAGAATGATAACAGGTCACACATAATCAGTTGAATTTTGTTTTTTTTTTAAGTAAAGACTTGAACTATTATGTACTATAACCGGATATTACATAATTATAATTCACGTCTCTATTTGCTTTAACCTAAAGTCATGGTTTATTAACATCTAAACTTATTAATCTGTAAATTATTAAACAGATTATTTTTTCTTTATAAACCATATAATAAAAAACGGAAACATTTTTCTACTTTCGCCATAAGAACAAATACAA
Organism: Leucoptera coffeella; assembly: GCA_030578115.1. Lineage (NCBI taxonomy): Eukaryota > Metazoa > Arthropoda > Insecta > Lepidoptera > Lyonetiidae > Leucoptera > Leucoptera coffeella. The sequence goes on from JAMBLF010000218.1 coordinate 308,354, forward strand.
ATTACTGAATTTTATCTACGCCAGAACACAGATAATGCAAACATACCCAAGTGATAGTGAAAGAGGATATTTCACAACTCTTTATAGCATTGCTGGCCGGTTGCAATGGATCTCGTTTCGAGAAGAACTCTTTTGTAAACCACATGAGATTAACAACCACTTTACAATGACCTGTTTGCTCTATGTAAATTACTTCCTACCATAGGTCATAGAGAGCTGGTTCTATGATTTACTGCTTAGAGAGGCATAAGTTTTGCTGTTCAAGCCAAGGGTTTTAATAGTAAAAGTTAGTTTAAGCTTTAAGACGTTTTCTTATGAATATGAAAACGAAAGTGACTAAAGAAATTGCTTTGTATGCCCGTATGAATCGTTATGTTTAGATTAAGGGGTACTAGTACGGTAAAATACGGCTTTTAATAATTGCCTTATACATTTACTCTTCAAGACTATAACTCCAAAAGAGGTGAAAAGAGTTCCATGACCGAAAACTTTTATGTATCCTTTTTACTAAGTTACTGAGGGGCTAACCAAATCTAATAAAATAGTATGCCTTATAAAAGTACATATAAGCAAATAACTACACAGATTACATTACAATATGAATTAAATCTCTTTAACAAGGGTTTTGCAAGCTGGCACCAATAAACAAGATTATTACAAAAACATAGTTTCCAATATTCTGTCCATCCCAAAAGGATTAAAAGAAGTATCTATATAAATAAAACTATTAATATAAACTTCGAAAGAAGTCCGGAACTCTAACTTACTAACAACTGGCCGACAACGATCTATCAATCGAAAGTCAAAACAACATCGATAGTATTCGAATACGCGATTCGATCTAATCGATAACTCATACTAATTGGTTTGGAAAGAGGCGAAAACTTTTTCCGAAAACAGGTCCCGAGTATTATGAAACTGACCGGTTCGGGCCACCAATGATAATTTAGATCACGTCATCACTTTTACCGATTTCCGGTTCTTCACTGGGCTTAAGCTGCGTTTATGCGAGGCTGTATTTGTATTACCATGTTCCGTACAGAGTCACTGGGCCTTAATATGGCAATTCCCTTATTTAATGATTTTTTTGCAATGTGATATTAGTTTTTAAGATACATATGAGAATGAATGATAAAGAAATCAATGTATAACCATATACTCTTAATTTAACAAATTTATACGTTTTTACTCATCGATAATTTCTCCTATAGAATTAACCCGAAACCTAAAGTTATTCATACATGTTACGTAGAGTCAAAGGTTTGAGTGACAACATGACTGTGTCAGACAAATGATAAATGGCAACTTTCATTAACCGTGAAGAATGCATGAATTATTTATATTTTGACTCGAAATAGCAGTTAGAAATACGAATATAGAAATAAATATTAATATAATCATAATAATATGGTTTATTTGTATTTATTTATTTTATTTGTTAATTTTCTTTTTAGCTGATAAAGTTCTTCTGCTAAACGATTTTGAAATAACATTAACCATTGATTACTACACATCGTATGTACCGAGTAACAACAAATACACAATCACAATTTAGAACTAAAAGCATTCATTGCATCAATGCAGTGTCATAATTGCATATATTATTTATAATCAATAAACTTATAAAACACAAAAAGCAAAACATTGCACTGGTTTCTTAAATCCGTCAATCAAAAAGAGAGGGCAGCACCAATTAATTTGGATCCCAACGAGCTTTAATTGGCTTGCACAATAGGTTGGGCAATAAATGCCTTAATGAATTGCAGGTTGCACTTGTGTCAAGTGAATGTATGGTACTCTTAATTCTGAAGTGATTTTTGGAACCTGCGATTACATGAGTCAGTTTAAGAGCTGAGGAAAAGTTTTGAGAAATATTGCTTAAACTAAAACAAAGCGTAATGATAATTATTTTTGAGAAGGGCAAAGATAATTTTAGGATATTATTTGAGTTGGGATAACCTATTGAATGGAGCGAAAAAATTTTATCACTTATAAAAAATCAATTGTAAAATATCGTTCCTCCTTTAAATACTAATTTATTTAATAACTATAATGTAAGAATATACATTTGATAATAATAAGATAAATTGAAATGAATTGTTCATGTAAAATTATAAAAGTTGAATGATAGTTACAATAATAGCCATGAAAAATATTATAAAAGGAAAATAATCCACATATGTTTCACATGACATGATTGTCACCCTTTTCAGAGTATTAAACTGAATTATGACAATGTTATGAACATGCTAGAATGAAAATGAATAAAATCTACATGAGAAAATATATAAAGCATCAATAACTAATAAATTTTAGCCTACAATCATAAGTAATAAAGCAATGAGCTCTGTGGATGAAATGAAATACTACAGGACTAGACTAAATCGGAAATATAAAGAAGAAAGTAAGATCTGAGCTGAGGAGCTTCAATGGATATCGGCACAAGTGAAATTAAAAGTTGTTAACGAACTAAAAGCGAGTGTGATTTTTGAAAGTAGCAGACATCTTGCGTCTTCGTGTTAATGTGTTACGTAAAATATTTCGACAAACAAACAAATTTCGAAAGTAAAAACGATGTTAACGTTAGCCGTTAGCTATGTTTGTGCGATTGTGTAAACTGTGCGATCATCAAAACATAATCGTTTAACTGTTACTAAACTCTTGACATGGTGAAACTGTGATAAATCAATGGTGAAGAAATGGCTCTTATGAGGTTATGATAATCGCTTGGCCGGCCACTAGATGTGTGATAGGAAAACGTTTGTTGGGTGATTATGCGCAGTGCATTGTGGCGCGATCGGCGCTTGCGCAAGGGTCAGGGGGCGCGTTGCGCAACGGACGCGCCTCGGAGAAAACGCGGCTTTCTAGCCGAAATGCCACCTCCGCCGCGACACAAATCAAACGCAACATGTCTTTTAGATCGATTTTTTATGCAAAAAGATTTCGTTATTACAAAAGAATTCGTAAAATTATAATTAAAATTACTATTTACATAAATACATTTAGGCACCGTAAATTTTTTCTTCTACTTAAACCTAACTCGCATCTCAGGTATCACATGGGTGCGCGATGAAGGGCGCCTGCTTAGTAGGGGCCGGACTGGCCGGGGGGGCCGTACGAGGAGCTCACGCCGGCGCCGCTGCCGCCGTGGCCGCCGCTGCCGCCCAGGGAGCCTCCGTGGCCGCCGCCCAGGGAGCCACCTCCGAGGGAGCCTCCGTGGCCGCCTCCGAGGGAGCCGCCGCCCAGCCCTCCGCCGAGACCGCCTCCGAGTCCTCCGCCGAGACCGCCGCCGAGACCGCCGCCAAGACCGCCAGCGCCGCCACCGAGACCTCCAGCACCGCCTTCCTTCTGGGTCTTGTATTTGATGAAGTATACTTCAGGTTTGGAGGGTTGAGTGGGAGCGGCGGTGGGGATGGTGATGTCTGGCTGCTCATCGGGCTTCTTGACCAACACGTAGACGAGGGTCTTCTCTTCGTTCTGGGCCTGGGCGGGGATGATGGGCGCAACTGGGGCGGGAGGAGACGGGGCCTTGATGAAGATGATCTTGTAGTGCTTCTGGGGCACTCCTCCTCCGGTCACGATAGCGGGGCGCTGTTCTTCGGGTTCTGGTGGGGGAACGTGCACGTAGATGTGCTTCTGCACGATGGGGGCGCCTCCGAAGCCGCCGCCGAAGCCGCTGCCTCCTCCGAAGCCACTGCCGCCGCCGAAGCCGCTGCCGCCGCCGCTGGAGAAGCCGCCGCCTGAAGAGAAGCCGGAGCCCCCGCCGAGGCCGAAGCTGCTGGAGCTGAGTCCGCCGCTGGAGAAGCCGCCCCCGTGGCCGCCTCCGAGCCCCCCTCCGAGGCCTCCGCCGAAGCCGCTGCCGCCCCCGTGGCCGCCGCCGAAGCCGCCGCCCAAGCCGGAGCCACCGCCGTGGCCTCCAGAGGAGGGTGCGTTGTAGCTGTACCCAGCTTCGGGGCGGGCGGAGCCCAGTGCCGCTACGGCAGCTAATACCTGCAGAACAAACAGAAACACTCAATACGCCGCTCAAACATACCCAATAACGTCTTGTAGTGTCGTTACATCTCGGATACGTGGAAAAATAAGAGAAAACACTTGACTCAATTAATGTGACAGATAGCAATTTCCTTGTTGCGATGAAACTATTATTGTTGTTGCAAGTGCAAAAACTTCGCGTTCCTGCTGATTCACATAAACGTGCGGATTGCGATCGACTTCCCACAGTGAATTTAAGCTTTTAGTGAATCCGACAAAAAGTGGTAACGAGCTTTCACATGCGATCCCGAAACAATGGGCGCCACCGCATCTCGCTGGGGAGTCGAGGCATCGCCGAACGAGAATCACCAGGAAGCGCGCGCATGGCCACACTTGGTCACGGCACTGGGTCACAGTTCACTCGACACTTTCACGGGTACGTACCAAGAAGGCTTTCATGTTGTGCGATGAGAGGACGCGGTGTTGTGATGCAGCTGCCGAGTGGCCGCCGCTTATATACCGGCGCGTCTCCTCTCTCTCTCGGCGCCACCGGCCTTCGCTGCAGCGACACTTGCCCACCGCCCGCGCCAACGAGAAACCCATGGGGATCTTCAACGAGAGCGCTTGACTCCGATACTATTACGGGAGCATGGGTCACGCACATCACTATTAACCCTAATCCCGATATGTGGGGTCGGAACGTGGAATATGATTGTAACGAACGAAACGGAAAGTATTGCCGCAACGTAGCATGCTCTGATTGCGGTTTATCTTGATATAATCATGTTATCTGATTGTTCGGGTAAACAATTGTTTGTTCGATACGAGGGCGAATCGAAGAAATGTTACTCAATGGTTTCAATGCAATTTTCTGTTACAATATATAAAGAGTCCCCTAGTAGTGAAGAATATTAACAGTATAAAGAATAAGTTGGTAAACATAGTCTTAGTGTAAGTCTATGTCAATCAACTTATTGGAAAACTTAGGATATTAAGAAACTTGGACTAGATGGACTAAGATAACTGGGATTGAAGGCTAAAATGTCTATATCAAATAAAAAAATAATCACTTACATTCCTCATCATAACCTAATACTAACTATCTACCTCTCTTCCCGTCATTTCATCGCCAACTATAGAACAAGTGTTAGTTGGAATTTTCGGCTAATCAGGTTACATCCTTTTACCAATAATTCATTACAACTATCATAACCCAAATAATAACATTATGGGTTCCTAGTAGATATTATTTATTTACCTCATTCCATACACGTAAGTACAAGTTTGTATCCATAAATTAAATTAGCCAAAAAGGCGTGACGACAGATCTCTCGTAGGGTTATTGATGGACGTTGTAATTCGAATGTTCATCTTTACTCCGTAATTATTTATCACGGGTGTCAGTCATATGCTCACCTTTGACACTGTAATGTCACGCAAAGTGCGTAGACACATACAGTTTTCTAGGAGGAAATGTGTAGACATTTATCACATTTATACAACCAATATATATATGAAGCTACTATCTACCCAGATGGTGATAGAATAACGTGAATATAAAAAGGTTAAATGTGAGATCTTACTCAACGATCAAACATCGAACAGGTATTAAGCCGCTATGCATGTGATGTCCGTATAATGTGGGTTAAGTGATAAATAATTACATGCTTGATATGCTTTTGATAAATAAACTTTACAGTCAAAGAACTTTAGATACTAAACTATTATTTAATTTACATTATACGACTAAAATACTACTAATTTTACCACTACAGTACTAATTTTGGTTATTCTAATAAAAACAGATGGAAGAAATAGACTGAGTGACAAGTAGTGAAGCGTATGTTTTTGTATGTGTTCGAACAATCTTCATAGCTATAAACTCTATCGGGTTTATTATTGATATGAGTTATTAGGGGTGATGTATGATAGGTAGAATTCCTTACGATGTATCATTGAAACGTACAAATTATAAATTCGTTGCTCAGTTGTTTGGGACTTGACTCTGTATCAGTGGGTACAGGGATCAAATCGCGCTTGAGCATGTACCAATGGTAATGAAGTTTAATGAAATTCTATGTACATTTTTGTAATAAAAATAATCCTGTATACATAAATGAGAGACCGAGGAAGCATAATTATCTCATCTGGGATGTAAAAAGAATGCTAAGTAGCTGCCGTTCTTTCCGTCATGTCGTAGAAGGCGACTAAGGAACTTAGAGGCTATGATAAGACTATTGCGCTATGGGTTAGCAACCTGCCTCCAATTATGACAACACAGCCCAATATTTATGCTGCAAAGTGACTTCACAGATATTATATCTCCAAGGTTCAGTCCACCCCGAAAGAGATTAAAGGCTATATATGTTTTAACATAAATAGTGCAAATGATTCTAAAGCTCTACAAATTACAGAGTCGTGACACAGCTCAAAACAAGTGAAGATCAGATAGGCAAGTAGCTTTTCAAAATGGGGCCATTTGATAACATGATAGAGAATTGCCAAATCCAGATTTTTATCCATATATATCACGGCTATTTGCTTTAATAGGGGTACATATACATCGTCGGTTTTAACTTCGTTTATAGGGTAGGACAGAAGATTATATATTTCCGAGTAGGCTTCTTTTTGTATATTTTGAGTGAAAATATCTACATTAATAAAGTAAATGGAAAATTATACTTATCTTATTTACAAGTTTACATATTCGTTGAAAAAAAAAAACATACGAAACATAATTTTATTTTTAAATTACCATTAATTATACATAAATTTGTTATTAACATTTCAAGAACAAATTCATGTAGTAAGAATTAAATTCGTCTCAAACTAGTACAGTCTCAATTTCTATGTGTTACAAGAAAGACATATCCAATGATCATAAAACAATCGGCTAGTGTGAGCCAACCAGCCTTTCCCAAAAAAACCAAGATTCGATGTAGCAACTGCTTATTTTGGCATAATCACACTGAGTTCCTAATCTCACCAGAATCTGGGTCGAGTTGAAACGAGCCAAAACATAATTACGTTTTGCTATAATTTTGATGAAAAATAATATTAATATTGCTCAAGTTTAAATTGAGATTGACTTAAATAGATGTGTTAATTGCTGTGTTAATTATATTAATTGTTTATGGCTAATAAATGTGGCCAAGAAGGTTTTATGTCTTTGAAGTTCTTAACATGTCAATAAAAAATTATACTATTTATACATTTTCGGTTCGGTATTCAGTAAGATTAGTTTTATAATAGTTTTTCTAAAAAAGAATAATTAAAAACTATTAGACTTAATCACATTATAACAATCGCCGTTGTCACAGTCAAATATTGCGTTACATCACCAATGTTAAGCAACTGAACCGAAGTTGAGTATGAAGATGGGTGTCCATTTGGATACTTAGGTAAATTAATCAATGTAAAGAAACTTTCGTATATTATTACTAATATCTATATAGGTGAAAGCCTTATCTTGACTTCACATAACCAGATAGTTATTTCATGAATTTTGTAAGAAGGTCAAGAATCAAGAAGTCACCTATATTTTATAAATCCTTTACCTCTTTACTAAACCAACAACCTAAACGTACCAAAATATAAACTTTTTCTTCTGTCAACCGCCTAACATTCCAGCCGTATGCATGCACCACATCATAGGTTTTCATGTCCATTACACTCTGAAGGTGTGAATAATGAATTTGTGAAATTCGTTACCTCACCATGCATTACAAAATTTAACAATTCATTGCAAAGGCATTCGCTAAACATTTGCTGAATGCGTCTTTTATTGTTATTACTGTTTTGTGAAGCCGGGACTTCAATAGAAAGCGACTTGGTGTCGTTCTTTTCGACTGTATGGGGTAATGATATTTGTAGTATTTACGTGGATTTAATGTGTTGTGTGTTTTTATTCAGCAATTTAGTTATGATAAATATCTGATTTACATGAAATAACGCTGCATGATTCTTATTAACTACAAATTTGGATATGAAAATGTCTAAGGGTATTTTGTACTTACGAACATAAAAAGAAAGTGTCACAAAATAGTGTTAATTAAGTTACAATTTCTTCGATTCTAGATGTGATGCGTATAGTTTAACATTTAACTAAACTTTTAACTAATTAAAACCGATGACTTGTTGTACATACATACACATCACGCCTTTATTCCTACAAAGCAGTAGGTAGACTCCACGTATCCCCTATTGTATCGCTGTAATTCTTTCATACAAATTTCCTCTATATTATATCGCACGTATGCATATAAACAGACCAATACCTACTTCAAATAATCATTCCTATAATTAGACTTAATGACGTTGAAATGCGGTGGTTGAAAGGCTTAGGTGTGACATTGAGGAGGATCTAATAAAGTGTAATATGGGATAGTTGCGTACGAGGTAGTGACTCGAATTGACAAGGGTTCAATTCGATGCTTTGGATACGTTATGTGGTAAAATTTTGTGAATAGAGTTGGAAAGTTTGGTATTATATTATTCAAAGGGTGTGGTTTAAATATACCTTTTAAAGGTATAATAATAAAAGATAATAATATATTTAATGTATCTATATGGATAGTTGCTTTGGACATTTCAAGCGGATGAATGATAGTAGTTGGATGAAATGTATATATTATGTAGATGAGGTTTAAAGGTGGTTAAGTAGATGTAGACCTCATATGCATGATAGTCAGATAGACGATATTGAAAAAGAGTCTTATTAACAAGTACCTATAATCAACGATGGTGTATGACGAGGTATATGGATGCCAGAAGCGAACGTGGTTTTTCAGGGTCTTGGAAAATGGGGACCAGTAGTCTCTGTCTACCCCTCCATAGGGAGATGGGTGGTATGTGTGTCTGTAGATAAGCTTTATTTGAGGGTATTCATTAGGTAATAATCTCCTTAATATTGAGCTGGGATTTCATACCTTGAAATCTTCTGATCATCTTTTGATACTATAGCACTTGTCCATTTATAAAAAACAAGAATGAAAAGAATTAGGTGGTAATAAGCGTCATCAAGTATAGGTCAATCGATCCGACTATACATATGGTGAAATTTTTTACTTAATATGCCTTGAAACATATATGTATGTAAGTCGTAATGCACTCTAGAGAATCATCTTACATATATGTATGTGAAACGCGATAGGTGGAATAAAATTATGCATAGGCTTCAGATTTCTAATACCCTTAACCATTAATGCCCGAAATTCGTTGTGTAACGCCTTAAGTGTTTTAATTTATGCTTCTGAGCAAAATTTTATTCAGACCCCTTCACTTATCGAGTTTCGATTTGACTTTTTTGGTAGGGTCAATAAAACTTCGAACCAGTATAAGCTGAGCTCGGATCTCTATGGAAATTATAAGACACCGCAGTTCTTGGTACAGAGTTGTGAAATGTCTAATCCTTTGATCAAACTCAGCTTGATAACAAAAAATGGCAGGTCAAGTTTGCATAGAATTTATAGTAATTTAGACTTTAAATTAATTTTTATAACGGCCGCTCTCCTTTATCTTTTGATCTAAATGCTAGATTACAGGTATTCTTTTTTAAAATTGTATCATTAATTTATATCTCAACTCTCACCTTTGTATCTCTGTGAGGATGAACAGAAGCTAGATGCTATTAAAATATTATGAGAAGCTATCATAATATGCAGAAGTTATTATGGCTATATTAAATTATGTTTTAAGATTCTGTTATAACAGAAGAGGATCACTTATTGTCCGGGTAGGTTTTCTGAAAAATCTCATACTGTTGTATTCAGTGAGGGAAAACATAATGAGGTAATATACCTATTATGTTTGTAGTGACAATAATCTACGACATTGGAAGAAAACTTCTTCGTAGTGACTATAGTGTGGTAACTCAAGCGTTTGTCTACCCTGAACGGGTTAAAGTTCGCGTAATTAATATATATGTTATGATGTAAGTATTCTTGTACCTTCTTTTCAATGTTTTTTTATTAATACAATTATATTATATTACTTTTTTATGTTTTAGATACATGTATAAACAATACATTAACTAATTACACAAGTTTATATTACAAGTCATAAATGGACTAACCAAGGTGCTAGTTCAATTGGTGTAATAAGGTCCTAAATATAATTAATTACACGCATGTAAAATGATTCCTCATATTCATTATTTTATACTTTGTCCATTTATGCTCTTAAACCTCTAACTCAAATACTAAGTGCTTCTAAACGTCATATCTATAGCCTATTGGCCAATCGTATAAATAAGCGAGTCAGTTTAGAGAGATGTTCCATTCACTGGTGACAGGCGACAAACAAGTCTTGGACTTAATCCTTTCCCTCGGTTCAATAGACGATTACTATGAAATTACTGATGCACTGTTACATAGTACATACTTATAACATGAGGTCTGTGTCCCTATAGAGGTAGGTAGAGAACAGGGATATTTAACGATCGTTGCAAATTAATTGAGCTTTATTAATTAATATACATGCAATTTTTACAATACACTCTTACAGTACATTAGAGGTACTTATAAAGTCATCCATACATATATACACATCACGTATGTTCCCTGTAGAGAGGTAGGCAGAAATCACGGATCCCCATTTGTCACGATCCTGACAGACCACTTTCGCTTCATTGCCACTCATACATCTTATCACACACACTCGGCGGTTATAGGTACTCCTAAAGTCACTCTTTTTCAATATAGCGTCTATCTGACTGTAATGTGTAATGTAAGTTGCCCCCTACGTAACTGCCCTTCCACTTCACTCACATGTATTGATATACATACATTTTTTAGAATACTCTTGGACATTATAGGTACTTATAAAGTCATCCGTTTACAATATGTCGTCTTCTTAATTGTATTTTGTCCTAGATTAGCTCAGGGGTGATTTATTAACAAAAATATCTAAGATTTAACGAGCAACCGAGTGAAATATATTCATCAACTTAACTAAGTACAAACTCTTCAAAGACCAAATATATAATGTATATATCCCCTCAGAAACCTTATTATACTCATAACCAGCTAGCTAGCTCCTCGTGAAGAATTACGATTTAGAACTGTCAGTTTTCATTCATTTTAACTGACAGCCCACCTCCAATTACTTATCTCAATATGTAAATAAAGTCAACCCAATTACTGTCAGATAAAAAGAGAAATCGTTACTATATCACCGAATAGGAACTTTCCTGCCCTTTGTAAGAACCATTAATTCATTATATAACTCGCTCTTGCATAAAGGTTATTGTGGTGGACCAGTTATGGGGTCAAAAGTGACCTCTAGATTAATGTAAGTACTGATTACTTGACTGCATCGAGCTTACTAATAGATATTTAAACTAAATTACAGATTCACTTAAGTAGAAATTTAGATAAATCGTAAAATGTTCTAATAGGAAACATATTGAAAAAGAGTGACGTAAGTAGTTAAAATATTAAACGAAGACGTCTTCTACCAAAATTAGTTCTAAATTCAACTACCATGATGTATGTTCATGTATAAACATCTGTATTGCTCTCAAATGAGCAAGCCTGGATCGGGAAATAAGAAATTTGTTTCAGTGTACAGGGAACGGGGCTTGATATTAATGTATCACGTATCTACTAATATGGCACGTAAGTAAAATACTAACAAGTAATCTACTTTTCATCAATTCCTAACAAGAACTAAGGTTCTAGGGCTAAGAATCTATTACGCGATGAACTAGCAACCTTTTCCTTAAATATTAGGGGCTTTTCAAGTTCATTGCGTAGTGGTATATAATATGGTTTCATATATGGCAAATACACTAACCATAAGATAATATAACCAGTACATATGCTATAAAAATAACCTACATTGACAAAAAATTCCATTTGAAGCTTACGGTGTGGGTGTATGCATTAGTATGGTAACATTTCGCAAATTGTAACGAAATCTCCGACTTTTTCAAGAGTCTGACAGGCTGTCAGTGTTGAGTATTATTGTACAATGTCTCGTAGAAGCTCCATTTAGGTGTTAATGTTTTGCCAAGCTTCAATTTGGTAAGAGTAACCTTGTAATGGACATATAGTTACATTACACGTACATGGATCATTATCACTCACGGGGTCAAAGTTGTTGCCGGATCCAATTGTATTGAAAGTAACTATGATATTGTATAGCCTAAAGTTTTGTTTCATCCTCGTGCTATTGTGGTTGTGATGTCTCATACGGACGTATTACTTAAAGGATCAAAATCAATATGTTTTTACCATAGGTAGATAAAACAAAACTCTTAAAATAAAATTGAACTTCTTATTAAATATTTTATATCTAAAAACTTCACAATTTTCCTGTTCCGCAATTTCCGTAATACAATCAATACCATTCTAGACTCAAAATGCATCACAAAGCTGACATTAACATCACTTCCATTCAAGTATACATTATCTAACTTACACAATAGCTTCTATTCGCCCAGCTCAATTGATGTAAGTAAACACAATTCGCCATTATTGTCTGGTCATAGCTTGACCTCTCCATACTTACTCTACTATAATTGGAAGCATATTAGACGTCCCACGGCTGAACTCATCGAAACTTTACGAAGTGAACGTTAATTTTATGCACAATAGAAGGGCAAACCGGTAGTCGAGTGAAATTTCCACTAATATCAGTGGTATGTACACATTTTTATATTTATGTAATAATAGACATAAGCCTCTGCATAATAGCTATGTTGTCAGGTTTCGGGCTTTGTTGATATGGTGCTGTTTTGTTATTTATTAGGATTATTAATTTATTCTTTTCTTGTTGAAACTTATTTATAAAATGGTATCAAAAAGTAGAAACAACAAGTAAAAGCAGCTGTAAATTATGATCATATATAAAAAAAATGTGATAGCGATCTATTTTTAATAAGAAATCTTTAAATATATGAATATAGAATCAGCTGAATCCTATGTTTTCATAGAAGGAGAGGATAGACAGTTACGTATCTATGTAATGTTTGTCTAACTCTCAAATATGAGGCTTAAATAAAGGAAGCACTGAAAACAGAGTACCTGTAGAGTGGTAGGCAGAGATCAGGGATTCCCATCTAAGGCCCTGTTTGTCTTTCTAGTATAAATATTTTTCCATACTAACCCATATATAGCTTTTATCAGCCTTCATGTTTCAAACATAAACAATCAAATTATATACATATAATATTTGTCTCGTGTTAGTCTGGGACGTAAAAAGAATACTAACTAGCTGCCGTTCTTCCCGACATGTCGTATGAGGCGCCCAAGAGGCTAGAAATAAATGGGATCAATTAGGCGAAGGGCTAACAACACGTCATCAATGTTCCATACGACATTACAACTCCAATATTTATCCTAATAATGGACCTAGGCGATACTAAATCTCCAAGATTTTGTTCACCTCGAAAGGGATTGAAAGACGTGAATGTATATGTATCAAATATAATCATATGACATCCTACAACTTAATCTATAAAAGGGTATGAAAAGACAACTTATACCCTTTTTTAGCTATTTTTTAAATGAATAATCATTTTTTTCGAGGTACCCATACAGGCAGCACCCACATTCACCATTTACCGCAAAGTATCGATCTGTTGCGTAACAGAGCGGAGAGCATCCTCGTCCGAATGCTCTCTTTGGAAAGATCATTCCGAATTGGTTTCACGCGTTCAAGAAATATTATTCAGTTCGATAATAACTGAAGGTATGGACAGAACTTTGACTCTTATTGTTCTAATAGTAGGACACATTTCTGTTCAATAACCTTTGTAGAAATGAAGAGAATTTAAAGTCTGTTTGTTATTATATAATAATATTGTAGGACACTATTACAATATTAAACTAGGCTTTTGCAAAGTATATATTTAATTGTGAAGTAAAGTTTGTAACGAGGTGAAAAGCTTTCATAAGTTTAACGTATAGGTTAGGTGCAGGTTATTAATTAAAGAATATAGTTTAATATTGTAAACTGTAACGTATGTTATACAAGGGTATAAGAAGTATAGTATTAGGTATTTTAAGGTATAAAAATTTATTCTTCTGTCACATTCCAAGTTTGTATGTAATTTTGAGCCCGCTTGGTTGTATTTATATATTATTTATTTATATAACAAATTCAAAGTTGTATGCAAATTAATGACTTTCCTGCATAGATTGTACTTATCCTTTCATATACGCAACACTTAACCAGATGTTTCGTTACACATATATGTGAAGTGATATTATGTATTTAACGCAATAAAAAGCAGAGCAAAAATCGCGTGTAAACGACCACTTTCATTATATCAAGAGTCTACACAACTTTCATTACTAAAAGTGGTCCTACGGCTATTTATTGACTTTTACTTGCTATCGCCCAATTATTGAGATAATGTTATAAAAGGCAGTCGTATAAGCATTTTACATACATATACATTTATCTTCTAATCCCTGAAGGTATGAAAGTAAAGAGAAGAGAAGTATCCTTAACGTCTTTGAAAAAAAAAACTAGTTAAGGATGTTCAAGTAATCTTTAAATAACACTGGTAGCACATATTTTTAAGAAGAGTGATATTAAAAGAATATACATTGATTGCGATATGCATTTTATTACAATTGACAGTTGACTAAGTATACAGAGGAGTAGGAGTGTCAATGAAGTGAATTTAATTGACCTGGATTGCCAAAAAAACGATATTATAAAGGAAAGTATATGTATTTAAGTTAAACTTAACATTTAAAGTAAAAATGGAACATATAATCATGATCATAAACTATAAGTACTGGCAAAGATGTAGAGTTTGCTCTTAGAGCTTACTTTTAATTGTACTGAACATGAAACATGCCTATTTGTCAAAGCTCGAGGCGGTCTCGAACCTACAATCTTTCGATGACAAGCTAAACTCGCTTCTTAAGCCCAAAAGGCATTATTAATTAGCTATTAGTACATGTCAAAAGGCGAGTTGGCGTTAAACATTGCAAAAAGTGAAAGCTCAAAGCTTTTAGCCGTGCTCTATTGAAGAAATGGAAGTTTAACAAACTACAAAAGTAATAGGGGAGTTAGTGTGTTAAATAATATTAGCTTGGAGCTCTGAGATTGACGACCTCTGTGGTACGAATGGTTAACCACGTGAACGCTACTCGTGAGGTCCCGAGTCTCCCGGTGAAGAGATAAGAACTACGCTTTTCTTCTGCTTTCCAGTTTGGTTGTTGATTAAATGTGATATTTATGTATATATCTAGACAGATCTATGATAAGTATATATTTCTTAAATATACGCTGACGAGCTAGTATCCTTAACACTAGTACAAAATGAACTTACCAAGGGGCTAGTTCAATTGGTGTATTGTTAATTTAACAAATACAATAGCTTTGAAACTAAGAGTAGTTGCTATTTGGCATAAAAATAGAATTATATTTGTCTCTCTTCCTGGTATATTCTTGAAGGTGTTTCGGGAATAGGGTCACGAGATTCATTCAGTGATGGGTTAACATCCCCTTATATGATGATACATACATATATTCACGCCTCTACATCCCCACGGGATAGGCAGAGACTATGGTTTTATATAATTATGGTTTTCATAAAAGCATTTGTGTCTCATTTGTCATTATCACACCTTTTCATAGGGATAAAGACGTATTATTTTAATGTTTGTTAAGAGATACGAAAACTTAAGAAACTAATACTTACGGGTACATAAGTAGGGAAATCGATATTTTAATACTTTACCACGTTATGAAATTTTATTGGTAGGGGTTATTAGTTATTGGTTTCGATGGATCAAGTTCTGTTTGGGATTAGAATTTCATCGACTGTTTATAGCAAGAGCTTATTATGTTTTCTTTAAAATTGGGTAATTTCGATATCATGTGAACACTGGCAATCATCTTTTCATGAGATCAAGTGACAACTATCAATTATTAATTAATGGCTGAATAAAGTACAGTATAGAGACGTATGATATCTATTATTTTTTGGCCACATCCTTGCGAGGTCCTCCTAGTCCCTTAGTTGCCTCCTACGACATGCCGGGAAGAACAGCAGCTAGTTATCATTCTTTTTACAATCCAGACTAGTTCGAAACCTAACTGACTATAAAGGTAACAATAATAAATCCCACAGACGCAATAAGCTACTAAAAATATTACTTTGAAATATGCTACCAATACAAGTAAAAGTTAGATATCCGCAATCAAAATTATCTCATACTACATGTAAGTAAACATTACATGTTTCATTTCATTTCAACCGTTAGACTGTATTAATAGGCCCATTGTACTCAAAGCAATATATCGTAAACTTTTACGATGTTGAGGTAGTACGGATGAGATGATAGAAGTAATATGTAACATATATGAGCTTACTTGTAGGAAAGCGGTTAAGTCTTAAATTGCGGGAAGGTTCTAAAACCGAAGTTCTAAATTGAATCAACATTAGGACTTGTCAATAAATAAAATGTATTGACTTTGTAAACATATGTTTAAAGATACATAATTAAATGTACATGAGAAATACTGAAAATAGCAAAACGTACACAATTTTGGTGTATATTTCAGTAATTTTGTATGTTTTGTTTGATGCTCCTTTAAATAATTCAATCACAATTTGAAATAGACTCAATAATGTACACATGCAATTTAAATTATTAAATAATTTATTACGTCCTAAAGCTTAAAAAATAATTAACAGTGACATCTATGATCGATCGCTCGAAACACCGAATCTCACTAATTCGTTAATTACCATATTACCCCACATCGCGCACGCAACGTCGCTTCACATACATATCAATATGGCATCCTTGAACCCCCAAACGAGTCAATGCAAGCAATAATTCTATTGGTGTTACAAAATCAAACGTATACCAATCGCGCCTCAAACTGCGAGACTAATATATTTGAATGGATAAACATGGTTATCGGAGAGCAACATTTGAAATTTTAATTAAAGTTTACGCTAGTAGTGAGTAATGGCGAGAAAGATTGTGAACTCTGTAATTATATTCCTAAGTTATGTCTGCGAAAAGGTACGTTGTTTAATACTTATTACGTACGCACTGATGATTTTTGAAGAACAGAAATAAAGGTTAAAGAAGGTTTGATTACATTTAAGTTGTTGTTAGGGCTAACGAAATGAGAAATTTATTAATATTAAGAAGTGTGACTAGTCCTTTGTTAAAAAATAGCAAAGAAACCCTAGCTTCTAGTTTATTTATTTAATAATAAACCTTACAGATTCAGACTATTATTACGTTTACGATATTAGACAAATTTGAATTATTAAGTTAAGGGCTTCTTTCGAAATTTTTGAAGGATGATAGTTAGTTACTTTCTCAATATGAATACTGTGAAATTGTACATTGATAAATTGTGTTGTATAAGTTGATATATACTACATACAAACACGTAACGTCCGGATCCCTACGGAAATTACTAATCGTTGATCTGGTGTTAAATGGTAACGATATAATCTCATAAATCATTTAATACGCAAATTCATTGATGGATACGACAAACTTTAACTTAGAGATTATAATAATAATAAAGCATTTATTTACAGTCACAAAAACAGACATAATACAAAGTGTTTACAATGAAACTTACAAACTAGGGGGTATAGCTTGTGCATGTTACTGTCGCAGCAAAAAGGTTTTAACTCAGCTGGGTATGTTACGTTTGGTGGCAAACGCACCGCTGATATTATCTTAGAACCAACAAGAGGGCAAAATTAACAAAAAAGAGATTATAGTTATTAGTAACAATGTTGTTCTTATACAAACTATTGATTGATGTCCAATTATAGTCCGTTGTTCGCCGACAAATGATGCAAAAATAACGTGAGAGCGTAATAAAGAAATAATGTCAGTGTTACGTCAATTTGTGTATGCGAAGTGATTGAACTATTCGGCCAAAACAGTTTCACGTGATAAAGGTCAGAGCTTCTTTGGAAATCGCAGTTTTTTCAACAAACATTGCACAAATATCACAAGTGCTTGCATCGCTTACGGTAGGCAATAGGATTGGGTTTGGTAACGTAGTGGCAAGTGTTAGAATGTGTGGTAAAACCTAAACGGATGTTGTAATGTAGGTTTTTTCATATGTAATAAGACTAAGCATGGCTCAGGAGGTAAGACATTGAGTTCAGTTACCGGATGAATTGGAATCTTAAGGTTACAGGTTCGATTATAAAGCATGAAGTAATTAGACAATATGAATGTAATTTATACATACATACATACACATCACGCCTGATTCCCTGTAGAGGGGTAGGCAGAGATCACGGATCCCCATTTGTCTCGATCCTGACAGACCACTTTCGCTTCATTGACATTCATACATCCTCTCATACATTCTCGGCGGTTATAGGTACTCCTAACGTCAATTAATATCTTCTATTTATCTCTATGTAATTTATAGTTGATAACTTTACGGACGTCCCCAAGGGGATAGAAAGACACCATTGATCTCCACCTGGAACGATCCTACTAAATTGCTTTCGCTTCAATCTCGTTAAAATAACACTTAGAAACCAGAGGTGACAATGATCTGAATGATACATAAAGATGTTGGCTTTCATTGCGTGGCTAAAAAAAATATGTATGATTCTTCACTGTGCCTTCACCGGGAATCAAATACGCAACCCAGCTAATTAGTGTCCTTATGGTTTACTATAACCGGATAAAGGTTACACTCTTCTTAAATGCATTACTTAGGTCTTTATAAAGTTAAATGCTTCTTAAGTGATTTATTTTATTCTTAGTAAGTACTGATCAACTTTATATTACTTAATTATCTCTCTATAGACTATCTGAAAACCCTGAACTATGGCATAACTGTTAAGATCGTCATAAATCGATATTTCAAGATTTATGCGTACAGATTGTTAGCTTAATTCATTTATTTAATTATTGGCTATAGACTCATAATAAGCATATTGCATAATGCATGAGAAATATTAGAGATGATTAATAGACCTTACTATACTGGGATGTAATGAAAACTGGGTATAACAATGACGTTACTGAGCCATAATGCTAATGAAATAACTTATGTTCTTGGTTCGATATTAAAAAAGAAATGAGATATGTATACACTATATACTAATATAGATAGTAATGCTTATGCATGTGTGTAAATAGGATTATAAGCATTATTCTGGTAATCCTTAGCTACCTAGTGCCGAATATTCATATGAAATTGTATGTTACTCTTCGAAAACATGTGTTGAACATGTGAACATAATGAGCGCATAGCTCTCAGAACAGCGGAGCGTATTTCCAAAAACTCAACTTTAGCAATTAACAAAATCAACCATTTTTATTTTCACATTCCATCCGTCTAACTCGTACGAAATTTACATTGCAACATTTTTCCCTGTCACTCTTTAATATTTGACATTGATTAAGTATTAACAATCAACGTTTCTCGTATTCATGTTAATAGTGAGTTTGCTGTGTGTTTTATGATTATTGTGTTGGATTTTGAAAGGTGTACTTGACCGATGGGACGCGAAATGTCAGTCACATTGACTCATCTTGGAGAAAAATAATAGCAATGAAACTGGTGACCATATTGAACTAGGCCTACTTAAAATTGATTCAAGAAGCGACGTATGTAATTAATATTATGTGATTGATGTGTATGAGTGTCTATGAAGCGAAAGTGGTTGGTCAGGATTTAGACAGATGGGGATAGACTGCAGACAGCTCTGCTGGGAATTAAGCGTGATGTGTATGTATGTATGGGTCTTGATTTATTTGTTTTATCGCGGAGTACCAGTTGAAATCACATTCATAGTTACAACAAAAAATGTGCAAAATCGTAACAAGATTAATAAATTTCTTTTAATGGCAGTCACAGCATAAAATTTACCTAAAAAACCTTACAATGATTTTCATTGGAAGAGGGTTATTATTCTACAAAACAAAAGATTAGGTAATGCCAACAGTATTTAACTAAAAATATGTTATTATCCCGTGATTTCACACAGATACTCATGCGTCCTACCAACACATAATATACTAAATTAAAAATGTCAGAAACAAGCCATCTGATTACTCTGCCCTAATCCAATACCATCACCAAGACTTGACGAGATATCTTATAAAACTATACGAGTGAGTATATGTATATATCAAAAACCAAGACCTTTATATAGATATGTTATACTCGTAATAATATACAAGGCGTGAATATATGTACGTATGTATATCATATAAACCCATACATAGGTATGTCGTAATCCCACCAAACCAATGCCAGCCATAATTCCATAGAGGAGGCTTAATCCGAATAAAAATCACATTATCTTCAACTCTACAAATTGCTGTGTGGGTAACTGAACAGTAAAGCTATTTTGCAACGTGCATCTCATTAAAGGTTTGGGTGGCAATAAATAGAGCATACAAAGATGTTGAGGTAAGATTGTTGGTTTTTTAACTCGTGTATTTTATTTGTTCTTACTTGCTAGTGTGTGTACAGTATCACCGTATAATGCTGCGGTGAATAGACTAAGTTTAAGGTATATAAATTTAGAGCTACGGCTAACAGAAACCTAAGTTTGGGATGAAAATAGAACCGACTAAACTTAGGTGATAGGATGTATAGGATGATTCTATTTTGATCTTTATGTTAATTTATATATTAGTTTAAGTATAAGAGAATATTTTGACGAAAACACATCGCGTCGTTAATATAACAAAATATCTCATTAAACATAAACGGATCATTACCAAAGGTGAGATTTGAGGTCATGGGTCAATTGTTGTTCATTATTCAGTTTTAGATGACTTTTCGGTAATAGACGTAACGAATTGTGTAAGGTTTCCCAAAATGTATGGGCAAGGTAACCAGTAGTAGCATTGCTCATTAAAAAGCAATCAACGCACGGAGACCGATTGCTAAATCTTTAAAATTTGGACTCGATTGTTTATCACAAATATATGACCTTAAAAGCCTATAGCTTCTGTGAAGCAATTGTATTGAGATCGTTTGGAACAATAATAAAGATGTTGAGAATGGGAAAAGTTGAAACAAGTTATAGTTATTATAACGCAGATACAAAACAAGGTGTGAAATATTATTTGTAACATTAAATTCTTACATTATTATTGTATTTAATCAGTTCATGGTGTTATTTAGAAAACAAAATAATAATAATAACAAAGCATTTATTTACAGCCACAAAAACATACACAATACAAATATTTTACAAATAAAACTTACAAACTAGGGGGTATAGCTTGTGCATGTTATTGTCGCAGCAAAAAGGTTCTAACTCAGCTGGATATGTTACGTTTGGTGGTAAACGCAACACTGATATTATATTAAAACCAACAAGAGATAATAAAGTACCAAGAAACAAAAGAAATTTGACTTTACAAACATACAAACAAAATTATTATACAACGGAAGATAAGTAAGAAAAGTAAGGGTATCATGATTTTTTACGTACACGCCTTTCATTGAATGCCTGCTTTTTATAGAATCTTTCGAATGAAAGATAGAATGTAATTTAGTTTTTCGTCAGAGACATACATTAAAAAGTTCTCTATAGTAGCTAGCCCATCTCCCAATATATGTAAACTCCCAAATCACTACTTCATATGTTGAATTGTTGTTTTTATTAAAGTCCCCGACTAACAAAGGGCAGATAGGAGTATGTATGTAAATTTATAGTTCACTAATGTGTAGCCATGTCTAATTCGTCGTTTCAAGTCTTTCGTAACCATTTTATTACAATTATGCAAGCTCATTAAGCATGTGTTTACACCTATTTACAGGGATTAACGTAATCATATTTATATTATTTATTTAAAGCGTCGTAAATAAGGGAGGGTACACATGTGACGAAATCTGACGGAAGTTTTGTACTGTTGCTTTTGCATGTAGATATAAATATTAATTATTACATAAAGACATACATGTTAAAGTTATTGAATCCTATTTGGGTTGTATAGAATAAAGGAGACTTATTATGTCCAGTTATCTAAAGTTTGATAGTTTATTGTAGTAATCTTGAGACAAAAATCTGCTGTCGTAAAGAGGTAGCATGGTTTAGAGTTGAGTTGAGTTGGTTTAGAGCATCTTTTTTTGTAAATATTATCCAATTTACGGTTAAAACAAGAGTTTTTTTCCTTAACAGCTCATGTTCTGCTAAGAATCGATTAATGAGTCTTCAAAATTGCATCTGTATTGCCAAGACGCTCGTATATATATATATATATATATATATATATATATATATTCAAAGACTTATTTTCGCTTTGTCGTTTTTATCTTTTTCTTTCAAACAACAACTCAATCTGTCAAATTAAATTTGCTATTTTGTATTCGTATTACTGCTGAAGTAGAGAAGTAGCTATTTATGGATATTTATTTATAGACTGGATCATTTACGAATAGTATTGTTATTTTCAACAAAGATACAACTTTGTTATTATCTGTTTCTCTCCCTATTTCGTCGAAATAATGTAAATAAATGTTTATATCGCGTGGTTACGATCTCAATCTCACGCCATGTATGTTTTCGCCCTTAACGCATTTTACTATCACCTAATGAAGGAAATTTTGTTGATAGTTGCTTAATAAGGTCGGGGGTTCAAGGTTCGTCTTACACAATATTAGACTGTTGAGTGGTTTACACATAATTAGTAAGCGTGTTTGAAAAGGTTGCTTTTCGCCGCTATATTAATGAGGTTTTGTGTCTCTTCTACTCATTTTGTATCTAGGTATACACCTTGGCAGTCAACATATTAAGGAATTAGAGCTTAGTTAAGTATTTTACTTTCTTACTTACAATAACTGTCCAAATAATTTTATTTCACTCTACTTACGCTATACAAACGTATAAACATATAACAGATAATTTTTTCAAACATCTGAACTGAATCTTACGATATTTAAACCACTTATTTCCAACCTAAAACCACAGCAGGTGCTTTTAAAAAATATAAAAAATGATCGAACGAGCTGGGATTTTGTATTACCAAACTAAAATAACAGTTTGCAACGAATTAATTAGTCATTACTGAACGAGTAATGATTATATAAACTATCTAGTCTCAAAGGTAACTAAGGTACCCCTGCAAGACTATATAATAATATATTATGCATTACTCTTAACTTATTACCATTTAACAGATCGTAAATGTTAAGACTATGTCTAAACGAATAATAAGCACTTAAAACTTTCTTAACATAATTTCGTATGTCAGTCAAAACCATTTACAGCTGTTAAAACGTCAAAAGCAACGAATTCACACAAGTTATGAGTTATATCAAGCTTCTAATCGAGTGACAAAGTCTGATAGCTCTTTTGCGAATATCTACTTTGAATATCAGTCTGTTTATAGTACTCGCTAAGAAATGCTGTTAGGTTTGTTTCTTACAGGTTTACTCTGGTATCACATTATGTAATAATACCCTATATTAGTATACTGTTGTTGTATATTGACAAAATAAAGCCTCTTTTATTAGATATAGAGCTCATAATGTGACTTGCTTAACCGTTTTGTAGTTGACAAATAAAATCAAATCATTCCACAAATTGCTTCATAAGCAATAATAGTATTAATTCAAAACATACTTATAATATACGGTGTGGGATTGAGACACCAATAATTTGAATAATTTCCTTTATAAGTAATATGATTAATATTAATTTCCCCATAGTATGTAACTAAAATGAATGGATGGGCATAATTCACATTAAGAAGACGTGATGACGTCTGAATCTCTGACTACCCCGCAGGGCATAAAAGTCTTGATACGTTGCATCGCTCATAAGACGCCAACCTAATCTGATTTGCCTGTAGTGATAACGTTCATCTCGATGATGAAACCTGTCAAGTCATGAAAAGATAATTTTCGAAAACATTTCACTACATTATAGAGAAACAAGAGGCTCTGTTAGGTAAGGCTTAGCCACGACTTTGAATAATCTGTGTATGGCAAAGTCAAGATGTTTTCTTCCCGACATTTCGTTAGAGGCAAGTAAGGGATTAAACGTTTTGTTGAGTATTTATAGGCTAAGAGCTAACCACTTAACAACCAACATTAATTAACGATTTAACTACATATATTGCTAATGATATTAACAATTATTTTTTCTTTATTAAGGTTAATGGGTGTGAGTGAAGCAAGGGAAATTTGACAGGATAATTCCAGGTGGCAATCGATAGTCTCAGCCCATTCTCTTAGGGACTTAGGGACGTGTATGTATGTAATAACAACAGACTGGATGAAATGATTTTTGTAATTATAGACCATACAATTTTTTACTAAATGATTGCTATTCCATAAGGTATTATATAATATAATATTGAAGGACATTATAACACATATTGTTATGTAATAATACTAATATATGACACTGGTAATGAATGTACTATGTAAAAGTATGAGCCTTATTGTTTTTATTTACTCTTTTGCAGATTATAAACGTGATGTGTCAAGTCTAAGATTGTCTTGTACGTTTAGTGAAGGTGAAAGCTTTTTGTAACAACCTTCACAAATAGTTGAAGATCCAATTATGTGTTTAAACGATGATTTTTACAATTTTATATTGAATTTAGTCTACAGCTAAATGGTTTTCAATTGAATTGATTACACTAAGAAAAAGGATTTTTTTTCTTGTTTGAGTAGTTTTCAATGCGTTGTAAGATATTTTTTCTTTTTTATATTCGTAGCTCCTGTTCTGGGAAAAGAATTAAGATACTTTAGTTACCTATCAAATTTGATACTTTCTTCTCAACGCGGGTATACGTAGTGTGAAGAACAGAGCAGCATGTATGAGAAGGTTAGGTTAGGTGTAGTATAACGTATGTACATATATATACTCGTATTTATGTACTTTACTTTCTGTACTAGTACCTAACATCCCTATTGTCACCTTTTAACATTACTCACGCAATTATGATGATATCAATATGTTCTATAACCTAAAAATACGCGTCTACCGTGCCCGCATTTCAACAAAAGAACACCGATTGTTGTTATTATTACATAAAACTGTTGATACTAATCTTAGCTCGGTGTTTCATAGCGAAATTTGCATTTAGATAAGAGAGACAGAAACCTTGGGACCACAGTTCTCACGATTCTGACTGAGCTTCGCAAGGGACCTCATAACACTTAATTAATGTAGGGCATATGAGTTATAACACGTGCTTGTGTATAAAAATGATCTATATATTTCGAAAGAATATTATAAATTCATCTTATGCAGTTTGAATTATCTAAAGACTCGCAGGCTTGAAGTCTCCGATTTGAAAGAGACTTGAATATACTCCTATTCATATTATTTATATGTTTGTTTGTGTAAGTCTATATTATCATATTGTTATTTAATTTTATTTAAGATTGTACTACAAGAGTGTATTTGGTACGTCACTTAGGGTGTAGTGAATGAAGATCAATAAATAAATCAATTTATATCAAACCTTCTTTTTAGCAAAGTAGATAAATGTTTGCTTAGGAGAAATTTTTTTTGTGTCTTTATTTATTTTACTGTAAATAATCGTTTCTAATGATTGTATATAATAAATTCTCTTCATTCTTAATGGAAACCTTAATTTTTATTATGCTTACCAGAACCATAATCTTTTAACCAAGATATCGTCTACTCACTAACTCCATTTAAAGACCGGAAAGATGTCTAGGCACATTCTATTCACCACCCACAACATTTAACACAATATAAAACCATCATTTAACTCGTGACAACCGTTTATCTTTCATAATAGCTAATATTCATAACGTAATAGGTAGCTAGAAAGATTTCTAGACATTAGTTTTACGGCCAGACAGATAATTGTTGGCATATATGCATATTTCATTGCTCTAGACTCATGAAGACAGATGTTGCTTTGCGTTGCAATAGATGGCAGTAGTTAACTTTTTAATGTTCAATGTGATTGTATTATTACAATTCTTATAGTCTAAGGTGTTATATGAGTAATATGGGAGAGACTTTCAGCTAATCACCTTACAGCTTTCATATAACACGTATCTCTCTCATACATAATTTCTTTTTGTTGTTTCGAATGTTTGTTTGCAGAGAAGTGTTAGGTTTAAGTGATTATCGTGAAAACCACGAACGTTTCTTGCCATTCAAAGTTTCACCAAATGGCTAGTTGTGGGTTCTTATTTACTTAAGTATAATGTAATATTTTGTTATATATGTATATTGCTGTTTAGGAGTACCAATAACCGCGAATTATGTATGTAAGTATATTGGATACTAATAAAACAAAAGAAGCTGATTAAGACCAATAAAAATTGAGAATACTAATCTCTGTTTACCATTCTATAGGAAACCAAGCGTGGTATGAATACATATATCATGTTTGTTTGTAAATCAATAATCACTCCTCAACAACACCGAATTATACACATTAACATGATTAATTAACACATCGATTCCACATCGTTTACATTTGCAATTCATTACAAAATAAGCTAGATCCAGATAATATGCAGCATCATAAATTGATCGTCTTGAGCAATAGTACGCAACGAACTTTGACCAAATGATTTGCCAGACTGGTTCTCTTAACAATTTTTAGTGAGAGTAATTAAAATATAGCGGTTCAGCTAGCGAGTAGCGATAATTAAAATGAAAGGCTTCGAAGCTGTAAAATGAGCTGTAAAATAAGTGATGATTGGGTAGTTGATAGAGTGTTGTTTGGTTTGATGTCTAAGTATAAATCAGGAAATGTACGTAAATGGAAGTAGGTAAGATGTGTGTAAATTAGTAATAAAATGTAGTGATTTGATAAGGAAAAGAGACGATATTTGTAATTTTATTATATTATTTATTCAAGTAACCATGACTCAATTTGTAAAAAGTTAGGTACTTGTTATGTAATATATAAGTTTCATAGTTTTTAATAAAGCTTGTATATTATTATATGTATAATGTTATCATCGCATAATTTAAATAAAAAGTAACTGCTAATACATTATGATACAACCAATGGTTCAATATAAGAGTTTTTATTTCAGGTAATATTATATTATCATGTAATATTTAAACATCGTATAATATTACGAGAACTAAGTAGTAACTGCAATCTCATTATAATTAACTATATTCTACGAACTTTTAAAATGGATCATAGAATTTAAAATCTAACTCATAATTTGCACCAAACAAAAACATACCTTAAACAAATTGCTAAAGAACCTTAATTCCCAAATCCACTATTTACTAATCAGTTTACCGCTAACACTCCCTAAGTGGTTCTCTTAAACGCTAACAAAATTGTTATTCCAATTCATTGACAAATCTCTAAAAGCGTGTGTTAGAGGCAATAGAGATTGTGCGGTACGTTATGGGCCACATTCACTTCGTACTCAAACGCTAAATGGCAGATTTTAAACTCCAAGATGGGTATCCATTGCACAACCTCTGCCAAAAGCATTGAACGGATCTATCGAGCTTTCACGCGGATAGCTCTTTAGTTATATACGTACCTATATAATGTATTTCGTGTGAGTATATTTTTATGAGGGCCATATCTGTTTTTTTGTGTATAGTATGACATTAAAATTATTTTCTAAGAATATTGCTACTACATACATACAGAATAATATTCTTCAATATTATTGCTATACCACTTTTGCTTTATTGACACTCGTATACAGTCGGCAATAATGGGTACTTCTAACGTCACACTTTTTAACATACTAACCTGACTTCTAGCTGACTGTACATACATACACATCACGCCTGATTAAGTAGAGGGGTATGCACAGATCACGGATCCCCGTTTGTCCCGATGCTAACAGACCACTTTCACTTCATTGACACTCATACACACTCGGCAGTTATCGTCTAGCGTCTATCGTCTAATCTAATCGTCTATCTGACTGTCATATGTCTTATTGGATAGGCCTCTATATATACTTATATATTACTACCCTGAATATTTTATTACTTAGCGTGAAAAACAGAGGAGTATGTATGAAAATTAATAGACATGAGTTAGGTGAGAGAACCTTGTCAGGATCGTTTAAGGTGACGATCAGTTATTGTCTATTCCGGCAGGGAAGTAGAGACGTGAATAAATGTATGTAAATATTGTATTATCTGTGTCTAAATATACTTAGAATTCTAAATATATCCATGTCAAAACTGACATTTTACTACAATTGAATTATGTTAGCTAAGTGTTTGTTGGAAGGATTAATAAATTCTTTAGAAATACTTATAGTAAATCTAACTCCAAAATTATGAACCTGAAGCGTATTCTGATTTTGGATTGGTTTAAATACAAACAATCTGCTTTGATTAAAGCAAAGTATGTACATTTTCTTTCTTAACTTATTTGACTAAATATTATATACAAAAATCTAGCTTTATTTTGTGTTCGTTGTGGTCTGTTTATTTTATTTGTCTAGGCTGTATTCGCAAGCTATAAGTGTTAAATTACTAAGACTATTAACCTACTTATTCTCAATAAAGTGATATTACATTTGACGACCGTTTATCTTCTTGGGTTGGGTTAGTTCCGGGTTCAAACATGACTGTCAGAAAATAAGTGTTCTTTTCCACTTTAGGCTTTTAGCATTATGGATATACTGTCTAAGTATATATAAGTATAAGGTGCCTGGGCTATTTGAGCTAAAAGCTAATTACTAATATTTATTGTTACGTTACGTTGTTACGAAGATAGAGCGCATTTATTTATTCTCATAAATATTACCTATATAGGTTTACATTTAATATCATATTAAAAATAATTTAAAACCACGTAATCGACTACCAATTACATATTATGTATTTCATCAATAATACTTATTTCGTTTTCGTATAATTTTTTTTTGTAAATCACCATGAACTCTACCTAGAGATACCAAATATGGTTTATATTTTTCACTCAATAACCCAGGAAGACTCAAATTCCATAACATCTCGACCAGCTGATTACACGTACCCAGTTCCCAGCACCTCTCAATCAACAGGAGGTCAAACACTCACACGAGCAAGCGTCAAAAATTCACGTCATATTTGTAGAACTAATTTCGATAAAAGTGAAAGTCGCTTTTGGAGAAACCAGAAAAACGTGAACCCTCATTCCTCAGTCGCCTCACCGAAAACAAGAGTGATTGTGCTGGCCGAACATAAATACAAGTTGCGTAACCACCTCGCGTATTGGAGTAAACCGGGTTTTTGTTTAAAGTGTCCAATCGCGGAATGATATCCTGAGAAATAACATATGAAAGTACACGTTTGCATACGTTGTATTTTAGAAGAACCTATAAGTGCCGAATGTGTAAGAGGTGTATAAGACAAAAAAGCGAAAGTGGTGGCGGGACAAATTGAGCTCCATGATCTCTGCCTATAGGGAAACGGATGTGATGTGTATATAATAATAATTAGGACATTATTACACATATTGAACTAGCCCCTTGGTAACTTGTGTTAGAGGTACTAGTCAACGTATATTTAAGAAATATATACATATTATATATAGATAAAAACATATATAGCATATATATTCATCAATCAGACTGGAAAGCAGAAGAAAAGCGCATTTTTTAACTCTGCCTCCACCCGGAATCGAACCGGGGACCTCACGATTACCGCTCAGGTATGGTATGTACATATATCTAGTGCTTGAAACGTAAATAGAACGTTAAGTATCTGCTTCATATGATGGTCTGTTATACAAGGCGAAATAGGAACTTTGTGTCAGTGGAATATATTGAGCCTTGCGTTAGAAATCTGTCACCCATATGTCAAAATAAGTGCTAAAGGCATGCTTAAATTGACTAGGTAATGTGGGTTCTCGCCGTCATGACTAATCTGAATATAATAATATGACGTATATGTATGTATGTAATCCTTCTTAAAGTAGAAGTAGTGTTAGATTGAACACCATTATCTTATTAATTGAAGTCTGGAAAAGCATTTGTTTTGCAGCCTCATAATAACAGGTAAGCTAATGTCACCGTGTAGATACTGATTTCTCACGATGTTTTCCCTATATCAGAACATCAAGAAATTAAATAATAAAAGTAGAAAACGTATATTTTATAGCGATAAAACACGGAAACAAAATGAATTAACTAAAAAGAGTCATAGAAAAAAGATTATTTTACTTTAAACATCTACTGTCACAATAAAAGGATATACAATATACTTACGAGCATTGCTTTGGACAAGCACTTGTTATAATTATGTAAAGAATCCCAATATTCATGCTAAGAAGTGAACTAGGAGATATTATTATCTCTAAGGTTTTGTCCACACGGTAAGGAATTAAAGGATGTGAATGTATATGTATGTACAGCGATGAGGTTACTACCTTTCACGTTGTGTACTATCTGGTGAAACGTGGGATTTAAATCTGATTATGTTATGACGCATGCATAAGAGAAGTGATTATATAAAATTTGGACATTATTTCACTAATTGAACTAGGCCCTTGCTAAGTACATTTACAACTTGTGTTAAGTTATGTATATACCGATTATATATAGATGACAACAAAAGTTTATAATCACCGACTTTATGTGTATATTATGTTTTTCTCGCATAAATAGTTCATTTATTGTTTAATTACTAATAATAGTTCAGTTCTATATTTATATCTGTATGTCTAGTTATATTTATATATTTTATTTTATTGTTCTATATATATTATTAGTATATAAGTTCGACTGTAGGATATGGATCATGGAATACTGTATTTTATAATAACGTTTATACCGATTTTTCATCGAAAACCGCCTTATAATTAATTAACTTCTGTACAAAGCGCCGCTGGTTGAATATCAGACCCTTATTATGTGCCATAAGTTTTTTTAAATAATGATCCTTTCCTGATTAGATATACATTTATTAGGTGTTTGTCATTTAAAGGAGACCAAACTAATGTTACTCTATTCTGTTAGTAGATAAAAGGTCCCCAAACAAACCAAAGTTAACAAATACACTGTGGTCTTTAAGCCATCTTTCAAAATGCTGGTGATAAAAACCAGGAAACCGCATCATCAATCGTGTGCCAATTTGCCAGAATATGTTGGCAACACTGTCCAAATTGACGATTGGTCACAATGTGGCCAGGGTTAACGTTTGGTTACCACAACATTGAACGTCTGATGTGGTTATGGTTCAGATCGTTTTTCATAAAGCAATCGTAGTTGTGAGTGAGGTGGAAGGGCGGTTACATAGGGGTTAACGTAAAAGGTACAGGATGATATTTTGATGAACAGTGTTGTTGCTAATGCATTAAACTAGCAAGTATATGTATAGCTGGAGGTGTATTTGTGTATTGGAAGGACAAACGATCAAGGCTCAAACTCCGCCGTACAGATACAAAAAGCATAATTAATTTATATTTGAAAGCTCGCGCTGTGATAGGTCATTAAGACATTGATGCAAGTGAATAGAAGGTGTAGGTACACTCATAAGTAATAAAATTTAAACATGACAATGTTCTGTACCTACTAGATTTCCTACTAAAATATGGACCGTCTATTCGGGATAAGGTAATATCGTACGTCCCATGTAAATTTGGTATCCAGAACGAATTCTCACATAAATTAACTTATTAACTATACAAACTTCTTACAACAACCAATGATATAAATCAACAAGTTACCTAAACAAAAATAACGGCCCAACCTACTAATTTAGGCTCAAATATATACAAAAATCCGGTCAGCAGTGTCCACTAATATGTCTTAATGTGGTAAATGTCGGTCAAAATTCAACCGTTACATAACAAGTACGGGAAAGATGTCAGTACTAAAACAATAGCCTTATAAGTTCTATACAGATGGACAGAACACTGATCTCGTATGATAAGCTTTTTCCGATGTTATGTAAATGAATTTATGGCTACGTAGTGTATGCCGATAATAGATATCGACTTTCGTTTCGTATTGTAATGGTCGAAATTTGCATATTACATTTCGTTAATGTGAATTTAAATGTCGTGGAAGATTTGAAGATTCTTTCGTTTTGTATATACATACGTATATTTTATCACATGCTAAATGTAAATCTGCCCGCGCTCCGTAGATTCCCGCCGAGCTGGACGCCATTTGGGATCTCCAGGGCACACACTAATTGACTGACATTTAATTCTGACTGACAATTTTAATATAATAATTTAGTCGTGTATAACATTTTTCTAATTTAATTTTGTATTGTATAATTATTCGCCAGTACTATTGCGTTTCAATAAAGGATTTTTATTATTATTAAATGCCGTAATGTAATAAAATGTATGTCGTAAGTAAAGTAATGTATGTCCCGTGCTAGCTGGGACGCACAATAATGCGAACTAGCTGCCATTCATCCCGGCATGTCATAGGAGGCGACAAAGGGATTCGGGGTCAACAGAATGTATTGGGTGATGGGCTAGCAACATGTCACCAATGTTCCATTATGATATCACAACCCCATATTCATGCTGATAAGTGACTTATGAGAATATTTCCGGGGTTCTGTCCACCCTGAAAGGGATTGAAAATATATATGTACAAGTATGTGTATATTTTTAACACATTTAAATTGTAAGGGTATGGGAAAATTGTAAATGAAGGTTATTTTTGCAATGATCTTATTAAATATGCGTAGGAGTATTTTTTTCTATTTTCATCAAACCACGTTTACTGTTTCCCGAACAAAATTTAATGAAGCGTGAAACTCCACTGAATCCGAGTGTTTTCATTCGAACATTCGACAAAAAGAGATTCAAATCACAACAGAGACGTGCGAAATAATATGAGATGTTTTGACGTGATATGTATTTTTTCCTCAACGAATATTCCCTTTATTTTTCTCCAAATATTTCTTACATTTTCTTACTTTCTTGTCATTAAACAACCTTTGTTCACGTTTCCTTAAGGTACCTGTCATTGTGATACAAGAAAAGATGTTTATTAAATTTCCGTACTCATTTGTTTACATCTTTTTACATTCGATTGAATTTGCGTTTGTTTAATAAGCTATTGTTTGCTGACTGGCCGTATTCAATTACTGTCGGTTTATTCTGAGATGAATTTGCATTCGAATTGAATTATAAGATGTTATTTTAATCGCTTAGTTTATTTTATGCCGCTGTTTTTAGATTTGAATCTATTTAACTTAGATACATTTTAAAATAAAAATTCTCTTAGTTTTAGGTATAGCTTGAAATATAACTTAGGGGTTAGTAGTTAGTAGTTGCAATATTGTATAATGTATAGTTATTGAAGAATGATTAATAGTATATTTATTTTTAATCCCGAGTTTTTTACCTGATAATATTAATATATATTTCAAATATTGTATATAGTTTAAGACACTAAATCGTATTTTTGAATTATAAATTATTTATAATCAGTAAACAACCCAAGTAGGTAAAACATAATATCTCTTCCACATACATTCACTTATTCCACTATTTCACTATTCCCAATCTTCACTATAAATCTACCACTTACCTGGGCATTCCCAATGACAGCCACGCAGCCAGTTGATGCGTTTCCATGGGAACGGACGCGGAAGCGGGACGGAACGTGCGTAACACTCGCTTCATCCCTTTCGCACTCACTGTCAGGAGTACCAACATAGTAAGTACACAAGCTCCGCCTATCACTGCCCATATGATCTAGAAAGAAAATGTATGGTTATTAATGGAATATATGTGAGGGAAGTATAAGGGCGGTTACATACATACATACACATCACGCCTGATACCCTTTAGAGGGGTAGGCAGAGATCATCCCCATTTGTCCCGATCCTGACAGACCACTTTCGCTTCAATAACACTCATACATCTTCTCATACATACTCGGCAGTTATAGGTACTCCTAACGTACTACTACTACTTCGTAGGGGCCGGCATATGACAAAACATATGACAGTCAGATAGACGCCATATTGACAAAGGGTGACGTTAGAAGTACCTATAATCGCCGAGTGTGTATGAGAAGTTGTATGAGC
Source organism: Leucoptera coffeella (assembly GCA_030578115.1). Lineage (NCBI taxonomy): Eukaryota > Metazoa > Arthropoda > Insecta > Lepidoptera > Lyonetiidae > Leucoptera > Leucoptera coffeella. Next base: position 342,243 of record JAMBLF010000218.1, read on the forward strand.
GTCAATGAAGCAAAAATGGTCTGTCAGGATCGGAACAAATGGGGACCCGTAATCTCTGTCTCCCCCTGTACAGGGAATCAGGCGTGATGTGAATGTATGTATTAATGGAAAATAATTAAATGCATATAAAAATGACTGAAATGTACACCAAACTTGGTGTACAAATCTGTATTTCTGATGTGGAATTTAATATCTTTTCATGTTTGATTAAAAACTAACCTTTGGTAAGATACTAGAAGTGACTAAAAAGTACTAAGTTTATTAAAAGTTAAATGGTGATTGGCTGACAGTCCATTCCATATTTTCGAATGGTTTCATCTACATCCTAGCATATATTCATTATACGACAAATATCCTGTGACAGTAGAATAAGTTCGTCTCTCAATCATTACAATTGCGTAGTGATTTACAAGCACATGCGACTTATAGTTCACCAATTTACATACATACATACACATCACGACTGATTCCCTGTAGAGGGGTAGGCAGAGATCACGGATCCCCATTTGTCCCGATCCTGACAGACCACTTTCGCTTCATTGACATTCATACATCCTCTCATACACTCGCGGTGGTTATAGGTACTCCTAACGTTACCTTTTTTCAATATAGCATCTATCTGACTGTTACATGTCTTATTAGACCGGCTCCTACGTAACCGCCCTTCCACTTCACTCATATGTATTCCTTTTGTCAATCTGCTATCATTCATCCGCATAACATGTCCAAACCATCGAAGCATGCTCTTTTCAATCTTTTTGTTCACCAATTTATGGTAATACATCATGTCATCTATTCAACCCAATTTGCTAAATACATTTAATTGAGAGAAAATGTTAATGTAATAATGGGTACGTAAATACAATTCATTGGGAGATGTTGCTGGCTTGTACACTTATTGATCATTATATTCAGAAGGATAAGTAGGTTCCTTCATGAAGTTTTACCTCACCGAAACCAGCTATAAGTAATATTATATTATATGATTTCCCATCCATATAACGACTGTGCTCATTATTCCTTTACTTCTGTTATCTAGTATTCATGTGTTTGCGATAAAATGAACTTACGTAATACTTTGCATGGGTCGATTTCAGTATTCGTGCAGGATCTATGGAAATAAAGAAATATAAACTTAAAATTTGTACATAAATATTTAACGAAACATTTTCGCTTCAGGGCTCATACCACAAACCTTTAGTTCGCAAACTTGAGTAATCAAACAAACGAGATAAACTATTTATAGTGTAAATCACAATAACTCTAGTTCTCTAAACAAAATACGCGTAAGTAGATTGGCAACTATATGAGCACCATTTATTTTAAACACTTTTACTGTCATTTACCTTACAGTGGAATCAATTTAGGAACAAAATGAATGTACATTATGTTGTCTAATATCATACTTATTCATACATACATCACATCACGCCTGATTCCCTGTAGAGGGGTAGGTAGAGATCACAGATCCCCATTTGTCCCGATCCTGACAGACCACTTTCGCTTCATTGACACTCATATATCTTCTCATACACACTCGGCTTGTTATTTATATTATTATTTATCAACTTATTAAATATCTGTATCTGAAAGGTTTCCTCATAAGCAAATAAATATTAGCAGGTTAAATTACTAATTATGTATCCATTAAAAAATTAATTGAATTTGGAAGAAAAACGAAACTCTAGGTCCTCGAAGCCCTTCATATAAATTAGAATCCAAATGAATTGTTCACTTTGATATTATATTGGTAAGGGATTCGAATGTAATGTAACCAGCTGTCTTCCTTACAAATATATCGTAAAGGTATTGAGGGAATATGGATTTTGTTAGGCCTTTTTGTGTAATATCGATAATTGATTGAAACTTGAGATTAACTTGATAAAATAATTTGATAAAAAAACAGAAACCTTTCGTAATATGCAACTATGTTAAAAAAATATTTAAAAGACTTTGTTAGCTATACTTAGGCTTAACAAGAACTTACCTATTACCTTTTAATTTTGTTTAAACAACAACCTTATCTTGCAAATATATATATATATATACATAAACACAAGGTTTTTTAAAACATATACACATGTAAAATATTATACAAATGTATATTAGTTATAATTAATGTTGAAAAGCTAGAAAAAGAATGGAACTTAAAGACTAGGGGTAAATGGAATCCCTTAAGTGATGGGCTAGCAACTTGCCACCAATATTCCACACGACATCACAATACCAAAATTTATACTAAAAACTAACCTAGAAGACATTATATTTCCTAAGTTCTGTCCACCCCGAAAGGGATTAAGCGACGTGAATGATAGAAATATCTAAATAATGCACTTACCAAAAGCCGTAACTTTCCCTTCAGGTCCTACACAACCGCGTCCATCAACTAAACTGACTCGAGCCAGTATTTTCACAGAGGGTAGACTGGCCCTTGCCGCCCCTTTGTCCTGCAAGGGCAATAGGGCCCATCTGGTGACGTCACCCGCGGTTACTAGCCCTTCGGTCTTGACTCTCTTGGTGAAGATGTGCGCGTACCAAGGTGTTGGATGTTCGTCTGACACCATTTGCTTGCCTAAGCTAGAAAGAAAGAAAGGAAGAAAAATAATTATTTGTATCATACATATACATTTTACCTAATATAATAATAATTATTGTTTGGGGACAAGAATGTTACTTTTGTTACGTAGGGCCCGCCCCAATAAGACATATGACAGTCAGATATAAAGCACAGGATCTAATTAATCATGTCTAGAAATAACGCTTAAGGCATTAATGATTTGATATTGTTCAGCACATAGAATAATAAACTTAAAATATGACATGAGAGTCAGATATACGACATTTTAAAGAAGGATGACGTCAGAAGTACCTATAACCATCGATATGAGAAGATACATATATGGATGTAAATAAAGCGAAAGAGGTTTAATAAGACCGACACAAAAGGGGATTTTTACTTACCCTTTTCTTCTGAAATAAGAGTGGCGTATGTGTGTGTACGTAAAGTTATAATTATAATGTACTTGATGCAGGGAAAAGGTTATTTTTCAGTATTCAATAAAGCTATCTTAACAAGAATAAGCTGTGTTCTATGAATGAAATACAATGATAAATGATACCTTTCTTATTATAATATTATAAAGAGTGACTAAAGGATTGGAGTTAATTAAATCTATTGGTCGATGGGATAACAATCCGTCATCTTCCTTAAAATGACAGAAGGCATATAATCATCGACATTCTGTCACGCTCAAAAGGAATAGAAGTACGTGAGTATATATATACGAGAGTATAGGTATGTAAATTATAACATTGAGGTGGTATTAATGTCTATAATTAGTTTCAAAAGCTGTTACTAAGAACCCACATGAGCACGAGTAAAGTATTAAATAATATTAATTACCCCGTCTGTTAACGAGAATACACTCAACGATATTATTTACACACATACATACATATTACGCCCGTTTCCCTGTAGAGAGGTAGGCAGAGATCAAGGACATACGAGTATATATTTGACGACCTCCGTGGTGCGATCGGTTAGACGCCTTAACGCTAATCGTGAGGTCCCGGGTTCGATTCTCGGTGGAGGCAGAGTTAAGAACTACGCTTTCCTGCTGCTTTCCAGTCTAGTCGTTGATTATATGTGCTATATATGTATTTATCTATATATAATATGTATATATTTCTTGAATATACGTTGGTACTAGCCCTTAACACAAGTCTTAAATGTACTTACCAAGGGGCTAGTTTAATAAGTGTAATAATGTCCATATATTTAGAGGGTTAGGCAGTGATTACGGATACCGATCTGACTCAATCCCGATAAAACACTTTTTCTCCATTGACATACTCGTACCTTCATACATACATATCCTTACATACAAATATATTAATCGTTTTGGGAGCGGACAGAAATCAAGAACTCCGAAAATATTTCACATTTGTCAATTTAGCAAAATAATTCGGACAAATATGGCATTTATAAAGAATTTTATTAGTGACAGGTTGCAATCCCATCACCCAATAGATTCCATTGACACTAAGTCCCTTCGTCACCTTATACGACAAAAGTATAAAGATTTATATACTAGTATATGTGTATGTTACCTGATTTGGCCTAGGCTAAACTAGTTATTCATACACACGATAGGATTAACCAGTAAGGTTAGGATACGTTAGGTAAAATCATTCCATTATTTAAATCTGGTAGTACCACTGACCCTGCTAACTATCGTCCTATCTCAATACTACCAGCTTTTAGCAAAATATTTGAGAAACTTATTTTAAATCAATTACAAGTACATTTTAATAGTTATAATATTTTCAACAAGCAACAATTTGGCTTTACAAAGGGTCGATCAACAACAGATGCTGGGGTTGATCTTATGAAATATATATTTGGGTCCTGGGAGGAAGCAAAGGATACTCTGGGTGTCTTTTGCGATCTTTCTAAGGCGTTCGACTGCGTGGACCATAAAACTCTGATCATGAAGCTTAAACATTACGGTATAGGTGATAGGGCACTAGATCTGATTGTATGTTACCTGAGGGGAAGGATCCAGAGTGTTGAGTTCGGTGGAGCTCGATCGAGCGGCAGCTTGGCTGCTATGGGGGTTCCACAGGGTTCCATTCTTGGGCCCTTCCTTTTCTTGGTCTATATAAATGATTTACCTTATTTAAGTCTGGGCCGTTGCCACATGGTGTTGTTTGCGGATGACACTTCAATATTATTTAAAGTTAGTAGAAGAAAAGACGAAACAGAAAGGATATGTAATGTGATTTCGGAGGTGGAGCAATGGTTTAGAATAAACAATCTTGCTTTTAATTGTAATAAGACTAAATGTGTAAGGTTTACTTTGCCTAACGTTAGGAGTTCAATTACTAGCATCGTAATTAATAATGTGGCTCTAGATATTGTGAGGTCCACTACGTTCTTGGGACTCACAATGGACTCAAAATTAAAGTTTAGTGAGCACATCGGTGGTCTGGCGAAAAGGCTAAGTTCTGCTGCCTACGCCGTAAAAAAAATTAGACACCTGACTGACGTGGACACAGCGAGACTTGTGTATTTTGGTTATTTTCATAGCGTCATGTCATACGGGCTTCTTTTGTGGGGCAATTCTGCTGATATTAATTCAGTATTTGTGCTGCAGAAGAGAGCCATTCGCTCGATCTACCGTATGGGCCCTCGTGAGTCTTTAAGAGATATATTTAAGACAATAAATGTTCTGACTGTGGCTTCTCAATATATATATGACAACTTAGTCTATGTTAAAAAAAATATTAATGAATACAAACTTGTAAGAGAAATTCATAATTGTAACACACGCAATAAAAACAAATTGTATTATAGTGGCTCTAGACTTAAAAGAATAAACGATTCGTTTATGGGCCTGGGCATAAAAATGTACAACAAACTTCCAGAGTCTATCAAGTCCTTACCTTTAGAAAAATTTAAAGTTGGCACTAAAGAGATGCTGATGGAGAAGGGCTACTACACCGTTAAAGACTATATAAATGATGTTTTGTGACGTTTCATTTTTGTGTGATCATGGCTTCACGTTCCGGTTCTTATTGGGACTCTCCTTAAATTTGTTATTAAACACTATTTGTTGGATGTGAAGCTTTGATCATGTTCTAATGAATTATGTATTTTTAAATTTAATGTACACATTGTCTGCAGAGTTTCTTGGCATTTCTTCTCTGCAGAGTTTGACTTTTCGAAGTGCCATTAGTTTTATTAATCTAAATTGATTTATTTTAAGAATAATTTTTATGTTAATGACATATTTTTATGAAAAATGTTTTTTTTTTTTTTTGACGTTCAATAAGAGATATCAATATCCTTATGTTGAATAAAAGATTTTCATTTCATTTCATTTCATTTCATTTCATTTCATTTCAGTAGAAAAAACTAGTTAAGCCTAGGACACACTAGTTTGTCCTAAAATCGTGTTTGGCCGGCAACATATATAAGGTCGGGTTGGAAAAGTATCTTGGTAGTAATGTATTTTAGCTCTATGTAATAGCATGGCAAATAATATTAATTAATCGCCTTATATCAAATACACACGACAGTATTATTTATTACACAAAGGGTTCGAAGTACTTATAACCGCCGCGTGTAAATGAGGAGTTGTATTAATGTCAATGAAGCGAAAGTTGTTTGTCAGGAGCGCGACAAATTTGGATCTATGATGTCTTCCTACCCCTCTGTAGGTAAATAGGCGTGATATCTATGTATACATATATTGAAATGTTTACTTCCCTAATGGGATAGGCAGAGACTATAAATCGCCATCTTGAACTATCCTGACACATCTTACTTGCCTCACTCATACCCATTAATCTTCCTTTACATGCTTTTCTGTTTTTCACTACTAGGCCTTGCGTAAAAGATCTTTTCACGACATTTAACTCTTGCAGGGTAGTCAGAGGTTCGGATTGCCATTTTCGCAACTACGTATTAATTTTAGGTTCGGATAGCCATTTTCGCAACTACGTAGTAATTTTATGGCTTTCTCGAACCCTTGTTTTAACCAGATAGTCAGTACTCAATGTCACAGGTGGTAAGCCATGTCGCCATTTACAAGCACTAACTATTACCGGTTCGGGGAGCAGGTAGGTTTCCTTGCGATGGTTTCCCTCACCGTAGTATTCAACGCATTTCTTAAATGTATTTATAAAAATGTACATAGAAGTTCATTAAACTTCATTTCCATTGGTAAATTCTTAAGCGGGATTTGAAACACGTACCCACTGATTCAGAGTCAAGCCCCAAACAACTGAGCTACGTCGAATTAAGACCAGATAATTAGTACTCTATATGGCTAGTGGTAAGACATATCGCCATTTAGAAGCACTGCCTATTTTCTGTTCCGAAGTATAATTTTTTTACAGTATTAATGTATACTAAATTCTGAATCACTACATATGTAGTATAAAACAAAGTCGCTTTCTTTGTCCCTATGTCCATTTGTATGCTTAAATCTTTGAAATTACGCAACGGATTTTGATGCAGTATTTTTAAAAGATAGAGTGATTCAAGAGGACGGTTTATATGTATACATCCATTAAACAGTGGAGTAGGGTATATATTTAATACCCGTGCGAAGCCGGAGCGGGTCACTAGTACTAAATAAAAGTCACATACCTAACAAAATAGGCCATCTTATCCAGACCGCTGGGTAGTCTAGGGTTTTTCTGGGGAGCAGGTAGGTCCCAGGTCACGTTTATATACACTCCAGTGTCCTTATAAACTGTTTCAGTCTTTACTTCAGGTACTGGCAGGTGCGATGCATGGGCACACGAACATACTCCTGACACGCATTCTGGTGGAAAATAAATTATTTAATGAATAAAACATGTTGTTTATAATGTTATTTATTCGAATGTAAAGTGTTTTTATGTTGTTTCATTAGTTTTTATATTATATTGATGTGAGTAATTATTGAGTATCATAAATTTAATATCATTTTATTGTGTCAATGGGCATCTTTATTGAGATTTTTTATTATTAGTAAACACTTTCGGCGAGTGCTAAGAGAAGAAAATTAAAATTTCAGGGACCCGTTTAGAGAGATCATGTAACTTTAGAACGCCAATCCCATTCTCATATATTTTGTCACTTATGTATGAGTCCTTTATTGTATACATACTATATTCACGTTCCTAAATTACTTTCGGGGTGAACACCAAATAGATTCCATTGTTTGGTATGCCTTACCTTATATATTGTTGTATATTTTTATATAGTGAAATCGGTAATATATAGCAATAGTCTAAATAATAATAAATATATGTAATAATAGTAGTAATTAAGCATCGAAGAACTAATTATCATGTCAATGCCTCGAGGTATCTTGTCTCCAATTCAATAAACACTCTCTCCTTAAAAGAGGCTCAAACTGCCAATGAACCTCATTTCTGTTTAATGAAGGTATTTCCCTCAAATCATATTTCACTAGATAAACATTAAGTTTAATGGTTGACAGTTACTATGGTGATAGACTAGTAAACTGCCACAATGTTGCATATTCATACAGTTACAACTCTTAACATACATTTTGGCAAAATATGAATGAGGAGATATAATTCAAAATGGAAAATAATTCAATGCACATCAAAAATACTGAAATGTACACCAAAATACAGCTAAACGCGCATCAAAGGTTAGGTTTGAGTTGGGACTGTATTATTTTAGTGTAGAATTCAGTACTTTAGGAGTATTTTTCGTATTATCTGATGTTCCTTTAAACACTATCCATTTAAAATTACGTTTTTTATGTCTACCAAAAAGGAATAGAAGCATATGTAGATTGTATGTGTGTGTGTGTGTTCTATGAGCAGTTCATATTCGTAATAATTTTTAAAGTTCGAATGAATGAACACCTAAATTCCTAGAACTTTCCCTTTTTCAGAATTGTTGGCTTTTGTTGTTTATGCGATACAGCTTTTGTTTTACGGATAATACTCGTTATACGAATAATTTACATAAAATAACTTCGAAAGTTTTATGATAGAATTAAATTAAAGTTTTTTTATAAGGCTCTGCGTAATTGTTGCTAAGGGATTTTTAAGTGTTATATATAAGTCATAGAATAAGACATTAAAAGTCTTTACACTGCAAAATGAAACATAACAAAAGTTTTAATGTGATCATAGATGACATATATAAGAGTTTCAGAATTTAATTTGCGAACTTTTGACTAGGCGCAAAAGTGTAAAGTGTACTTTGCGTGACGCAAGTCCCTAATTTATTAGAGATTATATAATTGTAAGAAAATTAAAATGTATACAGCATAAAGTAAGAGAATGTATGAGCATTAGAGATTTGTCAGAATCGTTCCAGGTAGCGATCGATAGTCACTTTTCCCGGTAAAGACGTAGAGGCTTGCAAATATGTATGCACATTAAAATATATGTTTACGCTCTCAAAAACAATCAATCGAAGTTGAAGTCAACTTTAGCTACGCTTTTGTGTAAGTAATTGTATCACATATACATACATCTTACACGTGGTTCTAATAACATAACTTCGGATGCGAGGCGTAAATTCTTCAAAAAGGGTTCGTAACGAGTCTCAAAGTTCACGTGACGTTCGTTTTAATTGAATTCCCGAAATGCAAATATCATTTACGTTCCCCAAGCAGAAATACAGTGAGTATAATGTTTAATTCTTCCTTGTAACGTATTGTACAAACGCTGTTTGGGACAGTTTCAATTAAACGTGCCCACACAAAATCATAATTTTATAAAGCCCTGTTTTTGAAACGTAAGTCATATTAAGACGGGTCTTTAGACGAATTGAAATCAAGGTTGGCATAAGGAAGAAATATTTTACGGATTTGTTTGTAACGAACGAATTATATATGTATTTAGTCATCAAATGGGCATGGATTTGTAAAGACCGAGGAGACGAAACAGAATTAAAAGAGCATTTTTACGTTACAATATAATAAAAGTTAAAATGAATATACGTATTTTAGTATATCGTTCTGGATTTCCTTAAGTATTGTAAGAACTATAGCATGATATACAAGTTTTGTATAATTTTTTGGAAAATATGTTGACCTACAAATCAACTTATATTAATTATTGGCACTAATAGACCATGTAGTAGTGGCTTTCAAATAAAAAAAATCGTATGAACAAAGACCATCCCTAAAAGCTACTGACTGTCCTGATTTGTCAAATATGACACATTCTAACATCTTTAAATTCTATTTCATGTATTTGAAGGCCGGCCCAATAATATATATGACATTCAAATAGACGCTATATTGATAAACGGTTACGTTACAACTACCTAGAACCTCCGAGTGTGTATGAGAAGTTGTAGGAATGTCATTTAAGCGAATTCGGTTTATCAGGATCGGGACCGATAGCAGTATGTATGTATGTATTCTAAAAACTATGCTGCCATACAAAACAACCTAATCCTTGGTAGCATGTCCTAATCTAATGGCTACATAATAAAAAATATGTTCCGAACAGCTGTTAAACTAATTCTTGGTACCTTCTTCATGCCCATAATAAAAAAAATGTTCCGAACAGCTGCTGACTGCGCTTGTTGACAATCACCTTTGGACCATACAATGTCTATTTCATATCCTCGTAATACAAGCCATCTTACCATCGAGCTCGACGAGTGCATTGGCCGCGGTATGCCCGTCCCAGGGATGGGCGATGAGGCGCACGTTGTAGCTGCAGCTGGGTCGGATGGCGCAAGAGCCTGGCGTGGGACTGGGCCGCTGTGGGACCTGCCACCAGGTGGCGTCCTGCGAGGAAAGGTAAGGTTGGATTGAAGGAAAAACAGGTTTAAAGCTTGTGTGATATTAATAAGCACTTGTTGCAGTGAAAAGATATCTCAGTATTTGGATTCATAAGAAAAATAGTAATAATAACATACATCCCCGCCCTTTTATCATAGTGGACAGAACCTATTATAACATAGATTGGATGAAACATCGGTAATAGGTTACTAGCTCATCGCTTAATAGATTCAATTTACCCCTTGTCCTTTAGCAGCTTTCTTCGACATGCCGGGACGAACGGCGGCTATTTAGCATTCTTTTTAGATTGGCTAAAAAAATATTTATTTATTGTATGATTGGTGTTCTTGTTAATCAAAAACAAAAAACAAGATCAAGAAAAGCAGCCAGTTCAATCCCAACTTCATACAAAGTCTGGTTATAGACTCTGGCATGTAAGTATAATGTTGACTAGCTTTCTGTCTTACATGTCGTAGGACGTTAAAAAATCTATTTGGCGATGGAGTAACAGCTAGTCAAAATATTCCATTTTAATGTAATTGTACGTCCGATATTTGAAACGAGGACTTTGATTACCTAAATACCCATGTTATAGTTACTCAACTCTGAAGACTCTTATAATAAAAGATCGTTAAGAGTAAAATATATTATGTCATATTTATACATATATTTACAAGCATGTTATACAAATACTTATAACAATTTAAACTTTAGTTAGTGCTAGTTCATGCTACGTCATTGTGCGTAATGTGTAATGAATTTTGTACAATGGTAGGTAATTGAATCCATTTACCTATGTTCACGTGTCCAATTATACAGATTCACAAGTCATCCCATAATTGAAATGGGAACGTGATAGGTGGTTAGTTTATCGCCCTTAACAGATGATTAGAATTGTCTAGCCTATGGTTGTCTGGGATGTAAACTGAATGTTAGGTAAGTGCATTTCTTAGCGGCATGTCAGAAGGTACAAGGGGTAAATGGTATATATTGAAAGATCGACAGTCAAACATGTTATAAATTTTTCGAGTAAATGCTGTCACTTTACAAGAAAACGGGACTTATCGCGTATCTAAGGTAATTCATTGTTTATAAAATATACACGAATACTCCGTTTTCTTGAAAAATTAATAAAATAGCGAGGCTCTCCAAAATGCTGTCATTACTCTTGATATTATATGGATGTGTATTTAGCTGTCAAAAGAGAT